>CM076067.1:1477500-1962500 GCA_038088235.1 Zacco platypus
TCAAGATGGAAGCGTTTCAGGAGTTCAGAAACACTGATATAGAGAAGAACTCCTGCTGGAGGAACTTTCTCATGCTCAAAAAGCAACATTACACACTAAAGAAAGATGTTTAAAACAGGAATGGCACTGCTTGGTGACGGCAAAGTGAAGGATACCCAGACAGGACTGTGACGGAAACGCGGATGGGCGCTTCTCCACTCCACCTTCTGAGGCTGCCCGTCCAACACCAGCATCAGACCCACCGACAGCGCCTGAGAGACACACTCATTCACTCACGCTGTGGTTAACTGTGCTGTTGAACTGAGGAGTCAGGAGTCACTCACCTGAACAGGTTTGGAGAAGGCGACAGACACCCTCTCGCCCTCCCGGCTGACATACACACAGCTGATCATCTCCTCCCGCTCCGCTGCACACACACACCCATACCGCAGGGGTGAGCAGACTTGTCATGTCAAATGTGAAGTGAACAGTAAACACACACACACACACACACACACACTCACCTCGGCCCAGAAGCCAGCGGTAGTAGAACCAGGCGCTCTGATCGTTGGGGTCGGTGAAGAAGGCATTATGTGCCAGCTCATATTCTAGAGAAATAAAGACATCACATCAAAATCTTGTTTTATGGCTCAATAAAATACATCTGACTGGTCAACCGAGGTCAAACGTGTGTTAAAAGGCACAATATGTACGATTTTTGAGATAAAATATCTAAAACCACTAGAACAGGGTTATATATTTAGTTGACTTGTGTACTTACATTATCTCAAATGTTTACAAGAATATTTAAAACCAGAGAAATCAGCAATTTTAACCAGGACACGGACCGTGCGTCGCCTATCCGTGACGTCAGATCTCTCGGTTTCTGATTTTATTTAGCAGAAACCATAGAAACACCAAAAACAGTTTAATATATTACATGTTTTATTAGACAAGTGAGCAACTGTTTGGATTAATTCATCAACAGAAAACTAAACGTGTTGAGGTATTTAACAAGTTAAGATTATAAAAATAAGATTAGTCTTATTGTTTGAAATTTATAGTAATATGATATTATAATATGGATCTATCTTACTTCAGTGTGAACAAGTGTCTCACAGCAGCCGCGAGCGAACGCTCAGAGTAACGTTATAACATCATCTTCAACACACTCAAATGTGTCTAATGCAGAGCTTCCCAAACTGTGGGCCGCGGCCCCCTGGTGGCCTGTAGTGGTATTGCAGGGGAGCCGAAGCTAGTCCAAATCAATATATTAAAATAATTAAAATATTCCAATTGTTCAAAAATTGAATTTTTTTGAAAGTATGTAAGGTTAGTGTTATGGATTTAAATATATTTGTAAAGAATGTTTAGTTCTCATAATTCACATGAAATTCTTACAAACTTGTTAATAAATGTATTTGTAGGTAAATGTTGGTATATATTTTTTAACGGCGGGGTCGTGGAGCTTTTGCACCCCTCTTAAGTTTGGGAAGCTCTGATGTAATATGATAAACAGAGCTGTGTTTCCTCACACTTGTAAGGCTGGTAGCTTACGCTGCTATTTTGTATCTATAATCAGACACAAAAAGGATGGCGTGCATAATTCAGTTATTTATTACAAAAATGACATATTGTGCCTTTAATACTACAGCATCCTAGATGCTTGATTCTGATTGACCGACAGACATTCTGAAGTGCTGATTATTTCTGCACAGATATAAAGGTCACACTTTAGATTAGGGTCCAATTCTCACTATTAACTATGACTTTTGCCTCAATAAACTCCTATTGCTTAGTAGTTAGTAAGGTAGCTGTTAAGTTCAGGTATCGGGTGGTTCAGGTAAGGGATGTAGAATATGGTCACGCAGACGAATGTCCGAGGCGGTGAACGTATCCCCGCTGACTTAGGCGGCCGCGACGGAGCCGCAGAAACGGATCTTGAGAGCAGAGGTGGAGCCTGAGGGAGGATGGAGCCTGCCGAAGCGGTGGAGGGCCTGAGAACGACAGACGGTCCGACTGTCGCAACTGAGGCTTGTCGATTTCCAACCCAGGTGGAGCCAACGGTCCGAGCCCGGCGTGGCCGAATGCTCGATGGTTGATGCTAGAGTCGAAGCAGGAAGAAGCGTAGGTGCAGGAGCCAAGTCGACGGGCCAAGGTGGGACAGAGCGTGACGAGGCTGGAGGTGGAGCCATGGGCTCGTATCACCCAGAAGGAAGAGGCTCCACGGTGTAACCTCGGCACTCAGATGAGGATGTGGTGACACGGCGGGACAGATGGAGGACGATGATGACTGGGTGACAGGCTCAGCAGAGGTTTGGAAATGAAGAGTGGCGCAAAAACAGTGACACTTTCCTGGCTTCCAAGAGAGCTGTGATCTAACCACACTCAATTGAACTGTCTAATAAGTCCAGCCGGTCGCTCTCAGTGGCGGGAGAGTGGGTGGGGTTCGCTTCCATCCCCTCAAACTCCACGAGTTCTCCCACGGCGATGGACAGTGACGTCAGCTCACACTCCCGGTCGGACTCTCCGTGGTGCTTCGGCTCCGGGCTGGTGTTGTGTTCCGCCTTCCCATCCTCAGGCATTGGTTCACTCACCGCGGCAGGCGGACTCGATCGCGGTGGTTTAGGTCTGATCGGGTTGTTTTCATTTTTAAAAAAACAGAGCCTTTAAGCTAACTAAGGATCAGGCCAGATCTGAAATACGGATCAAATGTTTGATGATTTTTTTTTTAATTAATACTTTTATTTAGCAATGCAATAAATTGATTATCAAATAAATGTTCTTTTTAACTTACATTAAAAATGTATCATGTTTACAACTAAAATATTAAACAGCAAAAACATTAAAAATAATGAAATGTTTCTTGATCATCAAATCATCATATTAGAATTGTGTGTGAAGGATCATGTGACACTGAAGACTGGAATAATGATGCTGAAAATTCATTGATCACAGGAATAAATTAGTTTAAAAAGTATCACAATAGAAAATTAGTCATTTGTAATAATATTTCATAATACTGTGGTTTTTACTGTAGGTTTGATGAGCAGAAGAGACTTCTTTCTACATTAAAAACATTAAATTATGTCATCAACCCGTGGTCGTTTAATGGTAGATCATGAAGAACCATTCGAATTGAACATTATGAGCTCATATATTTCACATATATGTGTTTAAAAACACTGATTGATCAATACAGAGTTCTGGATGTGCTGAAATATAATCTCGAGTGCCTTATTTCTTACATACCGTGTGCTGCTCAAAGTTCATGTACCTTTCAGAAGCTGCTCCTCACAGACTCTGTGCGAGTGAATCTGAGGCGAGGCGGTGGGGGAGGGGCTTGTGTTGGGGGCGGAGTCAGGGCCCGGCTGTGGGTGGAGCTGAGGTAACAGCGTGCTTCGGTAATGCCAGCTGGAGTAGTTGGAGAAATTGGAGCCGATCAGACGATCTGTAAACTGCAGCTCCTGCTCGACAGAAACACCAGACGCTTTCACCACTGTGCGGCGGTAATCCCAGCAGTGGACTGAGGACAGAGACAGAACACACACACGTTAGAGAAAGAGAAACACACACAGGGCATTCTTAGACGGATCTCGTTCCTTACAGTTGCGTTCGTCCAGGCCGAGGCAGCGGTCGCAGAGGCCGAGCTCCCGCGTCCAGTCGGGCTGGGGCAGGCGCGTGTTCACCCAGGTGCGGTGGTGCCAGCAGCCGTACGACTTGATGTTCACTTTCAGACAGGCCTCGATGAAGCGCAGCTCAGACTCGTACAGCTTCTGCACCTCGTCCTTCTCTCTGGACAAACAGATTACGGTCTTCTTTTGGTCAGGGGTTGCAATTAATAAACCATTTTTCTTAATGTTAATAAATGCAACTTATTATAAACATTACTGGGAAGTTCTTTGATTTATTTATTAATTTCACAGCTTAATAACATATTTCAGAAACCAGGATATTTTTCAGGTCAACAAAGTCACAACGCTTTTGATGAGTTTTATAGTTTCTTAATTAATTGTGCTTTTATTTTCTTTCAGAATCATGTCAATACAAAATAATAATAATAGGAATTTTTATATAAATATAATTATAATTTTTTAAATAGACAAAAAACATGATGGTTATATGAATAATATACATAAAATATGGTGTACATCTACACACTAATTATATTACATTGGCAAAACTATTACAGTTTAGAAATAAATTTAAGCAATTTACAAAAGCCCTGGTCAGAAAAAATAAAAAGTTAATTTCTTAAATGCAAAGCAATTTTAACATAATTTATTATAATTATATTATATATTCTTATATAATGGATTTACCATTCTGAACATGTGGCTTGCAAATATGGTATAAATTTAGTCATTAATTGTATTATTCTGGAAAAATATTACAATATTTAGAAATGTATTTAACCAATTTTCAGAAGCCCTGGGCAGAAAGAAAAAACAATGATTAATTTCTTATAATAAATCTTAAGTAGAAAAATTCATTTCAGCCAAAAAACAAAATGGATGTGTGATTTGCATAATATATATATAATGCCTTAAATCTATATTAGATCGGCAAAATATTTTAACATTTAGAAACGCAACCAATTTTCAAAAGCCCTGGGTAGAAAGAAAATAAAGCTGATTTGATCGAATAAAGTTTTTAGATATTTTTATAATAAGTAGAAAAACACATTTTCACCAAACAAAATAGATTTTGTATTTAATGCATGTGTGGTTTGCATAATATATATAAATATGCTATTAATCTAGTCACTTAACATACTATATAGGCCAAATATTATAAGTAGAAATAAAACAAGTAATTTTCAGAACATATAATATAGTCATGTGACTCTCACCGCGACGCCTCGAGCTGCAGCAGCACTTCCCTCCTGTAGTTCCACAGCGTGGCGAAGTCCGGGTTTGAGGACAGGAGCTGCTGAGTCAACAGCAAAGCCTCGTCGTCGTGTTCTCCAGCGCTCCTCTGACACACAGAGAGAGAACTTCAGCACACTTCCTCTCCAGCCGGACTTCAGTCCTCACACGCGGCAGAACTAACCTTCCTCAGGACAGCGTCGCGAGCGGACACGAACGCCTTCAGCTTCAGCTCCCTCTCCTTCCTCTTCTCCTCCTCCTGCTGCGCGCTCGTCTTCAACTTCACGCGTCCGTGCTGACGATCACACAAACACACGGACCCGTGGAGGAGTTCACAGAGAAATATTCAATAATAATAATAATAATACGTAAGTGTATAATCACTTGATTATAATAAATAAAAAGATTTTAAATAAATCTGTAATACTGTACGACAGCGAGTCGAGCAAAAAAGAAAATAATGTAACAATAGAAACTAGACATTTTATGCATATTTAGAATATTCATTTTCATACAATACAAACTGTGTCTTTATATTCTCTAGACATGAAACTATATACGGTGATTCAACTCAATCAGACGCTAAAAAAATTATTTTGATCATTTTTCCTGGTGAAAGACATGAAATCAAGAAGATGGCCAAAAAATATTAAATGTCACAGATGTGTATTTACTGAGTAATCCACGGTTCTGTAGACGAGGGTCAAAATGACCATTTTCACTTGAGATTTGGAGCCAATTTTCAGGGGTGTAAAATGACTTTATAAAGATGGCAGCATCAGTATTTTATTTCTACACAGAGATCGGTACGTCTGTTAGTAAAATCTGTTGACTTTATTAGTCTTTGTTTCATTATATTCCAACAGTGACCCTTCAACAATGGCAAAAAGCACTTCTTGTGTTTTTTGCTTCAAGTTTGCAGGCCTGTAACTCAAGAAGTATTAAAGACATCTTAATATCCTTTAATATTCTTAAACTTTTCTTTTGGGATCTTCATTTTAGAGGCCCTCGATGGTTCAATCCCAGAGATATGGAGATCTTAATGTGGATCCATGAGTAAATTGGTCAATTATACATGTTTTCAGTGGTCGAAAGCCAAATGTGGGTCACTTTGATAACCGCTGGTACTTCTTTTATTATAAGAGGAATATCTGAAGAACAAATAAAGCTGAAACTAGAAATGAAGCGCACACAACATCGCTGTCCGGCTCGAGATTACTGAACACAACACCAGAGTTTCATGTTTGATTTATTTACCACCAATTATTAGGGCTGCCCTCGACTAATGATTTCTAGTCGTCGTTCATTTAACCGCATTAGTATATTAATAAGCCAACTAAATCATAACAATAACGAGCGTTTAATTGCCTGTATCAAGCACACAAACACACAAGGTTTGCCACAGCGATTTTAACAATTTATTGATAATGTTTTCAGTGTGTGCGGGTGCAGAGATCGAGTCGACGACGCGGACTCGTGCCTATATGTGGGGTTTAAATCATCTAATAATATTTGTTTTCCATTTGAATTAGTATAACTAAAATAAAAGTAGACCCTTTACAGTTTTTAATGATGTATATATATTTTTCTGTGTATAACCCACTAATAAAATGTTTGGTCCACTAAGCCTCCTCTATATATAAAGAAAAACATTTGCCAAATTCATTTTTAAAAAGTGATTTAAATGCGCATTTAAAATGATTTACTAATATACTTTTTATTGTTTTATTAATCTACGTTTTAAAAACTGAATTAAATTGCCTGTTTCAAATTCATCTATTTATTTATACATTCAAAAAAGTTTTTAAATTTATTGTTTTATTAAACTATATTTAAAAAAAGGAATTAAATAAACAACTTTAAATATGTCTATTAATTTGCCCAAATAAAAGTGATTTATTTATATAAATTTTTATGTTTGAATTATTAAATTAATTAATTGATTCTTCGCTTTATTTTTTTGTGGCACTCCTGGTCCTCCATACCTCCAGTCACCTAATGGGTAATATATAAATATATATATTTAATATATATTAACCATATATATATATATATATATATATATATATATATATATATATTAACCATATATAAACTATATATATATATATATATATATATATATTAACCATATATAAACTATATATATATATATATATATATATATATAAACTATATATATATATATATATATATATATATATACACATATATAATATATATATATATATATATATATATATATATATATAGAGTTAATATAAATATATGGTTAATATATAAATATATATATAGGGTTAATAATATATATATATATATATATATATATATATATATAAATGGTTAATATAAATAAATAAATAAATATATGGTTAATATATAAATATATGGTTAATATATAAATATATATATATGGTTAATATAAATATATACCATATATATATATATATATATATATATATATATATATATATATATATAAAAATAAAAGACTTTAATTAATAATAGTAAGAATAAAAAGACACAAATAAACTGATAAATAAGGAATACATCTAACAGAACTGAATTTTAGGATGGGAATGATCATATTTTGGGGTCTGTAACATCTGAAAGCTTGAAAACCCTCCTATAGATGAATAAATTGATGGCAAAGTCTCACAACACTGAGAGAAAGAACTCACCATCATTCACCACTGGATTAAGATCTATAAACAGGAAAACACAGTAGGGAGACAGGTTACTTTTCTTATCGCATGTTTAAGACAGTGAATATGCCGAACCCAACACTGAGAACACTTCATCTGACAGGTGAAGCATCATCACACTCACTCACTCACATGCGGTAAACCTCGCTTCACCCCGAGGATGCAGTTTCGACATACACACTATAGCTATTAAACTGCTTTGTATGATAAAGAGCGTCTTTGTTTTACCTGTGTGTTGTACTTCAGGCTGTGATGGATGTGTGATAGACGCGATCTGTACTACAAACAATCTTCCGTCGCCTCAAAAACACGTCATCGCGAAGCCCACCGGCGCCCTCTAGAGGACACGCGCCGCGCGGCATTCAGAATCAGGCGGGAGTTTGACAGGAGCTTCCTCAAGACAGATAATAAAATTAAATAAAATAGAATAAGTGAATAAAAAATAAAAATGTGAACAGTACATGTACAGATATGTAAATGCAAATGCAAGGGAATGTTAATAGGAGGAATGGTGTGCTAAAGAAACAAGAATAAGTTGTTTATTGCATTTTATAAAAATAATATTTTTCAGAAGAGAAAATATAATTCAATTTTTTTAATTTCATGATGTTTTTCATTAGAAATGTAAAACAGACTGAACAAGAATGTGACAAACAAGTACAAATATGTACTTTTATATATATTTATATATATATACACACATAAAGCTGAATAAATCTGTATAAACATAAATTTTTGGGTGCTCACAAGTACATAATCGCACCTTTAGTTTTGTCACAATTTTATAGGTTTGTTTTTTGCAGAGTAAACTTTTTTTTATTATTCATTAGCCCTTGTGCATTGTTCAAATTCACTACCCTTTCGTTATGTTCGTGGCTTTAAAAATGTATCAGATAAATATTTTTTTCAATTTTTTTTGCTTAAATCTATTAATCAACCTCAGTCCTGATCAAAACTGCTAAATTAAAAAAAAAAAAAAAAAAATCAGGATTTTAACTCTTTAATTGCCAAATTCATAAATGATGTCACTGATTTGGGAAAACACAAAATGACTTATTTTCAATATAAAATGTGATTGTGGACTGGATTTTTTTTGCCTTTCATCACAGTCTTGGACATGTCAAAGATTAGAAACAACATTGGCTTTGATGCATTGTTAGTTTTTGTGCAGCATCAGATTTAAATTTTTTCTCCCTCATTTACTGTTCGTGGCTGAAAACAGCCACTACTTTTAACTGCTTTAAAAATGTATCAGATAAATATTTTTTCAATTTTTTTTTTGCTTAAATCTATTAATCAACCTCAGTCCTGATCAAAACTGCTAAATGTTTTTAAAAAAATTCAGGATTTTAACTCTTTAATTGCCAAATTCATAAATGATGTCACTGATTTGGGGGGAAAAAACACACAAAATGACTTATTTTCAATATAAAATGTGATTGTGGACTGGATTTTTTTAACCTTTTATCACAGTCTTGGACATGTCAAAGATTAGAAACAACATTGGCTTTGATGCATTGTTAGTTTTTGTGCAGCATCAGATTTACTGTTCGTGGCTGTTTTTGCCCCATTGACTTCCATTATAATTAATAATGGAAATTTTTGAGTCGTCCAAATTAAGACTCAAAAATTCCCCATAGTGGATGAAAACATCCCGAACAGCACAGAAGGGTTAAATAAGTGGCAAAGTCATACACTCTAGGTGGCAGAAATGTTTTTCTAGAGTAATTTTTGTTCCCACAAATACAGGTCGTATCAACTTTCTGTCAGATAGAGGTGTAAATGTATACAGACATTCGTACAGTATGCATTCAGACGCTCAACACGCACATCATGTTTTCAAAATAGTCCCAAAATAGGCCAGATTTGATAAGATTGGTTTACTCAGCATTATCAAGTCATTGTGCCGAGACCATAAACCGTCAGTAATCGGAGACTCCGCATCCGCTCCGTCTCTCATGAGGGAGACGTTTCTGGAACAGCATGTTTCGGAGGAATAAAGACGACTATCTTGTTACCTTTGTGTCTTTGACTGTTTAACTCAAGCAGGATTTGTATAGTTAAATCTCCCATAATTGAACACAGACCTGCATTAGCTCCTGAAGGAAAGGACAAAACGCATCAAATCATTTATTCAGACAATATATTTTTTATAGCACAGATGAAATTAGACATTACCGACACTGTAGAAATGTTACAAACCAAGCAGAAGAATTGAACCACATCATTCATGTCATGTCAGTTGTTCAATGCAAGCATACATTAAATCCCTCCTTTGTTCATTCTGGAGTACATATACGTTTTATACGAACACGGACGAGCAGACCACAACAGATATGTACAAATCTGCCTGATTGAAGAACAAAAAGACAAACATTAAAACATCTCTTCAAACGGACAGTCAGGAGGTTAGTGTGAGAGATATAAACTGAGAGACGTGTAAATCCAGCGCACTATAAAGGCTCTGGTCACGATGTCATTTTAAACATCCTTCGACTGTATTAAAGGGTTATCAAACAAACTGGGTGTTACAGAAGTCAATAGACGTTTTATTTCCCATCGTATATATTATTAAGCTCCATTTAACAATTTAGAAAATCCTCAACAAACCCAAATCTCATTGTTTGTTTGTTGGTTATATTTACTCCTGAACATGAGATCACCTCAGAATGTGTTTTACTCCGTTGTTTTGATGTGAAAAGCGTTGAAATGAACGAGCAGTAATGCTGTGCGAGGCGACACAAAGGCGTGGAGGGCAGCGCTCAGGGTTTGTCCTCCTCGATGGTGAAGCTTTCCATGGGTTGTTTGCCCAGATTAAAGATGTCCCGCAGGAGATCACACGGAGTGAGGATGTGTGTCGAGCCTGAGAACAATCAAAAAGGCAAGATTTGGATCTGTTTAAAAACCATACGCAAGACTTTGAGACATTAAGTCATGCGAGCACTCGTACGGACTCTTACCGATGATGACCTCACAGGATTTATTAGCAAGGGTGACTTCATAAGCACAGCGCATCTCTGAGTGACTGACTCCACCCAGAACAAAGATGATGAGGCGCGAGCCGCTCCTGAGATCGTCCGGAGAGCTGCCCTTGTGCTTCTGCCGCGCGCTGACACAAAACACACACACTTACTGCCTGAGGAATATACACTACTGTTCAAAAGCTTGAGGCCGTGAAGATGTTTTATTTTTGAAAGAAGATTAATTCTCACTAAGGCTGCATTTATTTGATCAAAAATACAGTAAAAACAGTGAAATATTTTTACAATTTTAAACAGCCATTTTCTGTGTAAATGTGTGTTAACATGTAATTTATATCCAGGGATCAAAGCTGAATTTTCAGCATCATTACTCCTGTCTTCAGAGTCACATGATCCTTCAGAAATCATTGATATGATGATTTGATGATCAAGAAACATTTATGATTATTATCAAAGTTGAAAACGGGCGATTTCATATTTTTGTAGAAACCGTGATAGTTTATTTTTCAGGATTCTTTGATGAATACGAAGATAAAAAACAGCATTTCTTTGAAATAGAATCTTTTGTTACGTTATAAATATCTTTACTGTCACTTTTGATCAATTTAAAGCTGCAATATGTAAAATTTGTGCAGTAAAATATCCAAAAAGTACTTACACTTACAATATCCCAAATGTTTTAAACAATTTGTAAATCGTGAGAAAAATCGCAATTTTAACCAAGGATCCGGGACGTGTGAGGGAGTCGCCTGTTGATGGCGTCATATCCGCGTTTCACTCGGTTTCCGGTTTTATTTTTTATTTTATTTTATATGCGTTTTATTTTACCCATGTGAAGACCACATGTCCCAGGATTCCTCGCTCAAACTCGGCGTCATCAAGCTACAACTTTGTTTTGAATAGGCGACCTCTAGAGGACGAAAAACTACATAGTGCAGCTTTAACGCATTCTTGTTGAATAGAAGTATTAATTTCCTTAAAAAAAAAAAAAAAATAAAAATAAATCTCACTGACCTCAAACATTTGAACAGTAGTGTATGATCTATTACATCATGCAAATATATCATCAACAGGAAATGAGGTCTTTTCACTTTAAGTGCTTCATGTCATTTAAAAAAATAACATGAAACAAAGCAACAAAAAGGAACCTTATCATAATGTGTAAAAAAAAGCAACCAACAACCCAAAGGGTCGAAGTTGACCCTGGCCTTACCTCACCACTCTGAAAGCCCAGAGGAATGCAGAAAGAGACATTGACTACAGCTTCAAAACTCAACAGTTATAATGAAACTTTTGGGATTGTGATGAGATTAAATGATGGATGAGCTGGCATGAATATATGAGAAGATACTGAAACCAGAACATCTCTAAACGGAAATGATGCAATCATTGATTCATTAAGAGACTCGAGGGAACCGTGAATACCTCACAGCACGCGAGCCGTTCCACGCAGACGGGCATTCAGACTGGAACGGCCAGTCTTTAACGTCCAGTTTGTTCTCCACTGCATCCTAGAGAGAGAGAGAGAGAGAGAGAGAGAGAGAGAGAGAGAGAGAGAGAGTGAGAGAGAGACAGAGAGAGAGAGAGAGAGAGAGAGAGAGAGAGAGTGAGAGAGAGACAGAGAGAGAGAGAGAGAGAGAGAGAGAGAGAGAGAGAGTGAGAGAGAGAGACAGAGAGAGAGAGACAGAGAGAGAGAGAGAGAGAGAGAGAGAGAGAGAGAGACAGAGAGAGAGAGAGAGACAGAGAGAGAGAGACAGAGAGAGAGAGAGAGAGAGAGAGAGAGAGAGAGAGAGAGAGAGTGTGAGAGAGTGAGAGAGTGTGAGAGAGAGTGTGAGAGAGAGCGAGAGTGAGAGAGTGAGAGAGCGAGAGTGAGAGTGTGAGAGAGTGTGAGAGAGCGAGAGTGAGAGAGTGAGTGAGAGTGTGAGAGAGTGAGAGAGAGAGAGAGAGAGAGAGTGAGAGAGACAGAGAGAGAGAGAGAGAGACAGAGAGAGAGAGAGAGACAGAGAGAGAGAGAGAGAGAGTGTGAGAGAGAGCGAGAGTGAGAGAGTGAGTGAGAGTGTGAGAGAGAGAGCGAGAGTGAGAGAGTGTGAGAGAGCGAGAGTGAGAGCGAGAGAGTGAGAGAGTGAGAGAGAGCGAGAGTGAGAGAGAGCGAGAGTGAGAGAGTGAGAGAGCGAGAGTGAGAGAGAGTGAGAGTGTGAGAGAGTGTGAGAGAGCGAGAGTGAGAGAGAGAGTGAGAGAGAAAGAGAGTGAGAGTGTGAGAGAGTGAGAGTGTGTGAGAGAGCGAGAGTGAGAGAGAGAGTGAGAGAGAGAGTGAGAGTGAGAGCGATAGAGAGAGAGAGTCTTCTTACTAATCCATAAAACAAAAAGTTACTGCATTGTATTTACTGTATTTAATTTCAAATAGGCCCCATCATGGAAATGATGATATCTCTATTTGATGCGCTTCATGTATACGAGTTGATGTTTATTTGGAATCAAAGCCTTAATTATATCCGTTTATATAATATGATCATGTACCTTCAGAAGACTTGAATGAACTCATATGAATACATTTGATGCCTTTACAAACTAAGCATCAAAGTTGTGGTGTATGAAGGGACAGAAATCTCAGGTTTCACTAAAAATATCTTCATTATGTTGGCTTGACGAAGACAAGCTAATGCATGCTAATAATGTGCTAAAACATAAAATAAATATTGTAAATCATTTTAAACAATGTGCTAACAAGCTAGCAGCATGCTAAATCACATTAACAAAATGCTCATTCATGCAAACAATGTTAAACATGCTAGCAACAAGGAAATTAATGCTCACAGAATGCTAAATCATGCTAATTCATGTTTTAATAGGGCTGTCAAAAGTATCAACCGCGATACCAAGTCTCGGTACTGAAATTTTAAAAATGTGATGCTTTGAGCGCTGTTGACTGGATTCGTAGACACCTCTGATTGGCCATTGTGTTCTCAGTTCATCAGATATGCTGTGATTGGTTACAATGATCAACGCAGGGGAGCGTTTGAAAGCAGACTTTCACCTCCTCTAGAAGTGAAAAGTCTAGAGGTCACCTGCTTTCAAACACTCCAGTGTGTATCTGTGTAATCGCTCGATGAGGAGCGTCACTGATGACCATTACAACATGTATTTGAGGCGTTGATCATTGCAGCCAATCACAGCATATCTGATGAGCGCGTGAAGAGTCACATTTTGAACATTTCAGTACTGACTTGGTATCGCGGTCGGTATTTTTGACAACACTGGTGATGAAACATGCTTTCAACGAGGTAATACAGGCATCATGCCAGCAATGTGCCAATTCATGTTCGCAATATGTTTCACAGATTTCATCTGATTTGTCATTTATACTTGCTAAATATGATCAGTTCCCAAACGGATCGGATTTGGACAGTCTGAACAAGGCTTAACACAGAGCTTCCCAAACTGAAGAGGGGTAAGGCCCCCCAAAAACATTGCAAAAGCTCCAGGACCCCGCCGTTAA
The DNA here is from genome assembly GCA_038088235.1 of Zacco platypus. Lineage (NCBI taxonomy): Eukaryota > Metazoa > Chordata > Actinopteri > Cypriniformes > Xenocyprididae > Zacco > Zacco platypus. The sequence continues at coordinate 1,491,530 of CM076067.1, forward strand.
AAAATATATACCGACATTTACCAACAGATACATTTATTAAGAATTTCATGTGAATTATGAGAACTAAACATTCTTTACAAATATATTTAAATCCATAACACTAACCTTACATACTATAACCTACAATTTTAGAACAATTGGAATATTTTAATTATTTTAATATATTAATTCGGACTAGCTACGGCCCCCCTGCAATACCGCTACAGCCCACCGGGGGGGCCACAGTTTGGGAAGCTCTGGCTTAAATTCAAGTGGCGAGTCAATGTTTCTTTTCACTGGAAGAAGAAAGTACACAGTAGAAAACACATTTTTTCTTTTTTTAACCAGTGTTGAAGTACTATTTACAGCTGACAAGGATATAAGAGTATTTGTGATTTCTGAAAGCATGAGATTTGATCTGGGATATAATGTCAGTGGCCTTAGCTCTGAACAAATGCGCAATGGTCTTATTCAACTGTTGGCTCATATCCTGTTGTATTATATATCAGGGCTCAGCAGTAAGGATGGCCTGCAGTGTGAGAGTGTTTCGGGACACTACACTGGCCCTTTGGGTCTACTGCTGTATGGACAATGAAAATCAGTGAGGCTCTTCCATCCACTTGCAAACATAAATGTTTGAATTTGCTGTGTAATTTCCCACTCTTCGTACACATGGCAACACTAGTAAGGTGTACAGCTGTTAACGGAAGCTAGTTATTATAGTTAATAAGGTTTTAAATATGTACATTTTTCTTATAAAAACCCATAATTTCTCTTCAGAAGGCCTTTATTATCCCTCGGGAGCTGTATAGATTATTTTCCCGATGGATGGATGTGCTTTTTTGGGCTTCAAAATCTCGAGCCCCATTCACTACCATTATAAAGCTGGATATTTTATATTATATCTCTGATTGTGTTTGTCTGAAAGATGATAGTCATATACACCAAGGATGGCTTGAGGGTGAGTAAATCGTGGCATAATTTTCATTTTTTGGTGAACCATCCCTTTAAATGAACGGCAAAACTCAGCATTTTATTGGTGTACCCCCTCAGTCACCTCGATTACCGCCAAGGGTATGATGCGCACCCCATTCTGAGAAACTGATGTTTAAGAGAAACACTACGTCCTAACGGGAAACAATGCAATAAGATTGCAGTGACAAGCAATTTGTCTGTCCACAACAGAAACAACATGACCATGAGACGTGACAAAATCAATCAAAAGTCACAGCCAATCAGAAGAGCGTGTGGGCGGAGTCTCTGTAAGGACACTGCACTCGCAACCAAATGATACATAATCAAATTCATGAACATTACATCACTTTAACACTACTGAGTAACTGATGCAATCTGTCAGAATACACTGAGTTCACGGTTTGAACGTTCTTCATTTATATTCAATATCTGAGGTGAATTATCCATTATTGCTAACAGTACAGCTATAAAGGTCACGCAAAATGATATTCAAACTCACAATACATTAAATAAAGCACATAATCAGTACCTGAGATTATCATTCCCACACTTGTATGACGTAGGATTCTAAACTAGAATAACTGCAGCTGGTTTGGACAAATCACATGTTTTTATCGGGCGTCTGGTTAGACAAGGAGTTGGAGTCACTCACCTCCATTACATCTTTGATGACGGGTGTCCAGCGAGACACGTTGTAAGTCTCCTCTTCTGACCGGTCTTTCCGTGATAGTTTGCGAGATGCGCTTGACTGCAATGAAGACAGATGGAGGTGAGAACCTGAATATCACAGCACTCCAGACTCACATCTGAGAGCAGAAGCAGTTCTACAGATGGAGGCGGCAGCACCTGAGCTAGTAGTGCTTCTCTAGTACATCATACTGAACAGACCGACAGCTTCAGTGATCATAAAAGGAGCTCTTTACTTGCTTTCAGTGTGATTCACAATTTGAAAAAATGAGATTGATATTGAGACTTCATACCAGACTTTGACAAAAATGTACTTCTTGATTATTTGATATTTTATAATAGTGATTTCTTAATGTCTAAATATAAATTCAAAAGCAAATCCTGTGAAAAAAATATACACACTATTAGGGAGTGGAAATGGCTAATAAGTTCTCTGTCGCCATCTACTGGTTATAGCGGTAATCTCATGTCCTTTTTTTTCCAATATAAGTGTTTGTTTGCCACCAAGTGTTAGTTTTCCTACATCTTACAACTTTTAGTTTTACAAACGAAGAATGAACAAATAATGTTTTTGTCCATCACATAAAAAAAATTTAAATTTGATAATATTTAGAGCTTTTAGTAGACCTATTTAACTAAACTTAAAGCTAGTAAATATTTTACCAGACTCACTTGGCATTTAAACGCGGTTGTCTCTTGTGAAACTCAGCAGTGTTTACCTGGCTGCTGGTCCTCTATGAAGCAGCGCAAAAAATATTCTGAAACTTTTATTTAAATTGTGAATGACCAAGGCCTGTATCAAATACATAAAGCTCCCTTTATTATAGTCACTATAGCTTTCAATCAGAAGCAGAGCGATTGGCTGCAAATCCTGCTGTAATTAGCCTTTAATGGCCTTCAGACAGAGTGTGAACACAAATAAGCACGGGACCCTTTGAAAGCAGCTGTCAAATGCATCGAATTGAGTTGGAATAGTCTTGGCTATTGGACCCGCAGTCCACCCGTGCCTTCCGTGCGTCCAGCCCTCACCCGACACGTAAATATTATTCCACCAGTTACATAAAATTTGTCGGGGTACTCTGATTTCTGCCAGTTAGCGTTCTGTTACAGTTAGTGCAGCTATATTAAATCCATGGTGAATGTTGGTGATTTGTGGATTAAAAAGCCTTTCACGGCACAATGTTTCTACTGGTTTGCACGTCAGTGCTGTTTGATCTGATATGGTTTATGTCAGAGAATTCTGGGCTGAATTCAAATGATTTCTCACTGGATCTCCCAGCGTGGTGTTGTGATCGAGATCGGCCCACCAGTAAACCTGAGCTGGTGCTGTCTGTTATCGATGAAGCTGATAAAAGGTCCGCTCTGCACAGCTCAAACAAGTAGCGCCGTTTCATTCTGCTTTCATTTCGTTTGCCGTTTCATGTTTCTCATGTACAAGAGAAATGGCAGCTCTTATCAGTTGGTGTGTCACCAGTGCGACCTCGAACAGAATTTAGCCACACCAGGAGAAAAGGTAGCAAAATGGAGCCCTGTATCAGCCAAAATAAAAACTTGTATGTCACACGGTCCATCAGAATTGTCATCGGTACTTCAGTACCAAGTCGATTCAATAGCATATCACTGTAAATGCAGTGGTATGGGAAATAGCTCTGTCATGAAATTTCCTTGGCATTAATACTGAAACATTGTGAAAACATACAGCACACTTCCCTATTCCCAAATATGTTCCAAGCTACAAAACATATCAAAAACAAAAAAGTCATTAGTAGGAGCGAATTTTGTAATGGCAGATGGAAAAGAAGCAGCGGGAGAGGAGAAAAAAAGCATCCTCGGACTCACTGTGGAGACGATGGGAACCCCCAGATGTTTCCAGTTCAGGATATACCCGCTCTCGTGCTCGATTTTCACATGCTGGATCAGTTTACTCAGGTTCTCCGCTGTCGTACCTGACCATGACACAAAAACACACGTATATATTAAGCTGTATACACATCCAGGAGGAAAACGGACAAAGCTGGATAGTTCAGCTGTTTCCTAATCTCTACATGACAGGAAAAGAGAAACATCCACCGTTGAGACTGAAAATGTAGAGAAGGACGGCCCGGATCTTGTCAGTGGTGTTATACTGGTTTAGCAGCACAGGAAGTAACGTCCTCATGGGGTCCTTGACCCTCTGTCCTTCTGCATCTGCACCTACAGCCAGATCCTACACACAAACCACAAACCATGACATGAACGTACACACTCTGGCCAGAAGAGGGCGCTCTTTCCCTCAAGAGTTCACCATGCTCTACCTGTTCCGCTTTGCAGAGTTTTTCCACATATTCCTGATAATGGCTCATCAGTTCCTCTGCTAAACTTAAGTGGACCGTTTTCTGAAAGAGACGGGAAACAAAACGGCAAGTGAGTCATCCAGTGGGTATTTTTACAGTATTTCAGGCAGTCTGCTGAATGTGTAAACAGAATGGATGTCACAGGTGTCATGTGATAGCGCACTCTTTCAGGGCATGCGAGGCATCTCGATTACCTGAGCCACCTGCTTACGGAAGGCCGGCATCTTCTTCATGAGCTGGGATAGCGCTCCGATTGTGATCTGCCAATGACAGGGGACATCTATGACACACTCGTATGAGGGAATCTGCAACTGGAGACTACGGTCATTGTTCGGAGCTGTAATTAACTGTAAAAATATACTGTACCTTCCCATCAGCCTTTTGCTTCTCATTTTGGCCGGCAGAGATGTCCTTCACCAGTTTGGGGATTCGCCTTTGGAACAAACACACAAGTAATGGTTACTTTAATAAGGATGTTTATGATGATAATTTGGTCTATAACAAGCCCAAACTCAAATAGATGTCCCAGGATAAACATTTTGATTTTGATCATTTTTTTTCGTGGTGAAAGAAATAATGACGAAAACAGCCACAATATTAAATGTCACATATGTATATTTATTGAGCAATCCACTATTCTGTAGACGGGGGTCAAAATGTAAATTTTTTACCTGAGATTTGGAGCCAATTTACAGGGGTGGAAAAATGACTAGAAAGATGGCAGCATCGCTATTTTATGTTTACACTGAGATTGGTAGATCGATTAGTAAAATGTGTTGACTTTATCAATCTTTGTTTCATTATATTCCAATGATGACAGTTCAAAAATGGCAAAAAGCAATGGCAGTTTAAACTAGTTTAAACATTATTTGTTCTTCAGATATTCCTCTTTAAAAGACAAAAGTTTCAGCGGTTTTCAAAGTGACCCACATTTGGCTTTCGACCACTGAAAACATGTATAATTGACCAATTTACTCATGGATCCACATTAAGATCTCCATATCTCTGGGATTGAACCATCGAGGGCCTTTAAAATGAAGATCCCAAAAGAAAAGTTTAAGAATATAAAAGGATATTAAGATATCTTTAATACTTCTTGAGTTACAGGCATGCAAACTTGAAGCAAAAAACACAAGAAGTGCTTTTTGCCATTGTTGAAGGGTCACTGTTGGAATATAATGAAACAAAGACTGATAAAGTCAACAGATTTTACTAACAGACGTACCGATCTCTGTGTAGAAATAAAATACTGATGCTGCCGTCTTTATAAAGTCATTTTACACCCCTGAAAATAGGCTCCAAATCTCAAGTGAAAATACAGGAAATCTTTTGTGGAAGAAGCAATCCCATAATGCACTGCAACAAGCTCCAAGGAGGACAGAGAGAAATGTATAAATAAACAATACAGCACAACTGTTTAACACTGATAATAATCAGAAATGTTTCTTAATCATCAAATTACTGTTTTTACTATATTTTTTGAATAAGTGCAGTCTTGCTGAGCTGAAGAGACTTCTTTCAACATTAACAAATATTACTGACCCCAAACTTTTGAACGGCAGTGTATTTTATTAAATAAAGAATAAGTTCTGACACACATGGTCAAGTTAAATAAACGCTGAAACCAATGATTTGAGTGGCTGATCGTGGCCTCGAGAATCTGCTGGTTCATATGAACTTTCTACTCACCCAGTGACCTCAGCAATGTGCATGTGACGCAATTTGACCCATAATTCATCCTCTTCATTCAGTAAAGCTTCTTTCTTAGAGCCATCCTTTGATTTATACCTAAGAGAAAGCACACAGAAAACAATAAAACATTTTATTATGGCTCAGCTGAGCATCAAAAGAAATAGAGACAGCTCTGATTTCACATCGTGTTAAATGTCAGGTGATCTGGCCGAGGAGACATACTCATAGGTGTTGTCCTTCATTGATATGAGGTCATAGGCCATGGCCTGGTAGGTGAGCTCATGAAGAATGGGGCTGACCGGGTCCAGCGCACGATCAACGATCAGAAGCTGAGCTGGCGTTTTTCCCTGAACATGAAAGAAAAGTTCTGATGGTTAGTGCAAGCAGAAACACCACTTACAAGACGACAACGGAACAAAATCCGAGATTAGAAACAAGCCCCAGGGAATGATGGGACGAAATGACCTTATTCACCAATCCCACAAGGGGGAATTTCCTACAAAATAACTTTTTATGATAAAGTCTTTTCAAAATTCTGAATGTAGCCATTTTTTTTTTTTACTAAACATTTATTTTCACATGTAAAAATCTACTTCTTGCCTAGAGAGATTTCCATTTTAACCAAAAATATATTGGGCCCCATTAATCAATATAACAAAGAAACGAGTGCTGAAATCATCTTACTACAGGGCAGAATACACGGATATGATACACTGTTACACATACGGATTTCACTTCGGACAGAACTGACTGTGTTTAAGTGAATACTCCCACAAGATGGGCATTTTGACAAGTGTGTGTGTGTGTGTGTGTGTATACGACCTGAACTGAATTACAAACCCAAGAAAATTTGTCACATTATGTAAAACAATAAAAACCACAATCTGATTTGTTACTTCGCTTGAATTTGTTAATTCGCTTTTTTTTTTAACTGACGAAAGTATACAGAAAAGATTTCCAATGTTTTCACTGACCAACATAATTGTATTTAGATTTAAATTTAAATTTTGTTGGCTGCAACAAAGTCTAAAAAACTTGGACACTCTAAAACAGAGGCAAAACAAAAGTGAAAAGATTATATAGGTTAAAACCGTTTATATACGGTCCACAATTAGCAAGTGGATTGGTAATATGTGAGGGTATCATGTTTGGGTGTAAAAGAGCTTCTCAGTCTTTGCAAGAAAAGATGTGTCATGGCTCACCACTTCGTACCAAATTTAATGAGAGAATTATCAGACAAATCAAACCACATTTCTCAATGCAAGATTGCAAAGAATGTATGTCTTTCACCATCTACCATTCGTAATACTGTAAAAATATTCAGGGAATCAAGAGAAATCTCAGTCCGTTTAGGACAAGGTAGAACACCTCAGTTGAATATGCATGACCTTTGACCCCTCAGATGGCACTGCATGAGGAACTCATGCTACCGTGTTAAATACAGCCACATGTGCTCAGGAGCACTTTGGAAAACAGTTGTCAATTAACAGTCTGACACCCCATCAAGAAACGCAACTAGAATCGGATAAAGCTATACATCTGTTCAATGCAGAGATGCAGCCGAGTTCTCTGGACCAGAGCTCATCTCAGATGGTCTAAAACACATGTGTGCTGTGGTCAGACGAGTCCATGTTTGAGCTTGTTTTTGGAAAAAATGGACAGAGTTTTCAGTCCCAAAGACGAAAGGGACCATCCAGACTTTCATCAACGACAAGTGCAAAAGAAAACATCTGTCATGGTGTGGAGGTGCATCAGTGCAGCCGGCCTGAGTTATATGCATGTGTGCAGGTACCATTGACGTGGAGGTATAAATATGGATTGTACAGAGACATAAACTGCCATTTAGATGATATCTTTTCTGGGAAGCAAGACAAAACCAGGCCTCATTCTGCATGTGGTTCATCAGAGTGGTTTCCAGACACTGTACACCACACACTGGATGTGTCTGACCACCTGCGGTCCAGATCTGACTCTCATTGAAAATGTGTGACTGTGATGACCACAGACTGTTGAGCAGATTTCTTTTATCGGGTGAGATTGGGTAAAAAAAAAAATCCACATGTAAAACTGCAACAATTAGTATCCTCAATTCCCAAATGATTAAAAAGTGTAATTAAAAGGAAAGGTGATGTGACCGTGGTAAACATGCCTCTGTCCCAACGTTTTTTGGAGTGTGCTGCAGCCATCAAAATTAAAATGTCTTTATACTTACAAAACAGCTGCTCAGTGAAAACATTGGAAATCTTTTCTGTGTACTTTTGTCAGTTAAACAGAGGTTAGAGAGAATGAATAAATCAAATATTCTTGATTTTATTGCATTTACAAAATGTCAACTTTCTGGAAATGGCGTTTGTAGAACTGAATTTGCAATCACATGCTGAGAGACGCGTTTTTCTGTACGCGAACTTACACTTACACTAACTTTATTTTCCTCATTCATGCACTCTAACAACGTGCATATATTTACGTATTGCTTTATAAAGGATATAGCGCAGTCTCTAATGATAGAACCTTTATATTGTATGTGTACAGGTAGTATTTATTCAGATAAACTGATATAAGCTCTCACCTTGTTTTTCGAGTTGTCATCCAACTCGTAATGTCGCGCCAGTTTATTATCCACAAGTTCAGCCAACCGCTTTCCATATACGAGAGCCGAATCTCTACACAGGACGAAGAACTCAATGATTCGATGTCCATTCAAGCATCACATCAGGTGTAATCTGAGCACAAGTGAAGTGAATAAGAGTGTCTGTACTTCTTGTATCTGACTCCAGGGTATTCGTCCAGCGTGGCGCAGAGAGTTACGATCTGATCAGCGATCATCCCCAGCGTTTGATCTCGGTCCTCACTGTTCGGATTGTAGATGCTCTTGAAGGCCTCTGGGTTATCGCAGGTGAACACCTGCACAGGTGACCCATAAAACACAGTCATTAACAATAAAACACCTAGCCAGGCCAGGCAACGTGAATTCTCAGATGTACTCACTTGTGCTTCCTGTGGCAGAAACGAGATGTTGATCTCTTTACACACTTTAATGTGTTTGGCACAGTTCTTCTTCATCTTGTCGAAGAGCTCATCAGGACAGTCTGGGGTCATTTCAATATAACAGTAATAAAAATGTCACTGTTGCTGAAAATATCACGTAAATCTAGCAGATCAGTTGAAGCAGTGAACTCACAGTCAGTGAAGAAGACATATGCAGCTCTGTATTTGGGTTTCGGTTTGAAGTCATTAATAAAAGCATCAACACACTGCAAATATAAAAGATCCAGGTCATAAACAGATCATCACAGTAAAGTAAGTGACATTATGCTTATTATATGTACACTGTATGGACAAAAGTATTGGGACACAGCTCTGAATTTTCAATCAAACCCATTTCTACAGGTGTATAAAATCAAGCACCTACCCATGCAGTCCGCATCTACACAAACATCTGTGAAAAAATTGGTTGTTCTGAAGAACCAAGTAACAACATCTACAGAGCTTTCTGTTTAATAACAATATTTTTGGCTTTCTGTTTAATAAAGTTTTCCAATCACGTTAAGAACAAAACATTCCACAGAAACAGCACTGGTTAGACTTCTAAACAATATTTTATTGATTCTCGACTGTGGCGAGTCTGCTGTGTTAGTGCTGTTAGATTTGAGTGCAGTATTCGATACAATTGACCACTCTGTTCCGATCTCTCGATTGGAGCACTGGGTGTGCATTCAGGGAAATGCCCTTAAATGGTTTCAATCGTATTTTAATAACAGAAGTTTCTCTGTTAGTAATGGTGAAATTACTTTGGAGGCAGCTCCTCTTACGTGTGGCGTCCCTCAAGGTTCTATTCTCACACCCATTTTATTTTCCTTGTATGTGCTTTTTAAGAAACACAGTATCTTCTTCCACTGTTACGCTGATGATACGCAAATCTATCTGCCCCTGGGATCTAATGACTTGGGTTGGGATACTTTGGCTGGATGTTCTTAAATTTTCTTCACCTCAATGAAAGCAAAACGTAGATTATAGTTTTTTATCTTCAGAGGATGCCAATTTCCCCTTGTCTAAATTTCAGCCATTTGTCTTCAAGTGTGAAACCACTACCGAAGAATTTGGGTGTGGAACAAAATTCTTCAGTATGGGAATGGACAAAAGACTGCTGCTAGGCTCATTAAAAGGTGTGCGTAAACGAGAGCACATTACCCCAGTACTGATATCTCTGCATCGGCTCCCAATTCATTACAGTATTGATTTTAAAGTCTTGTTGCTGGTTTGTAAAGCTGTGAATGGTTTAGCTCCTGTATATATTTCTGATTTACTAGCTGTTCGTATCTCTGGAAGGTCTCTAGGTCTTCCAACCAGAGACAGTTGAACGTTCCTCTGGACTGAAATCAAGAAGAGACAGAGCCTTTGCTGTTGCTGCACTGAAACTCTGGAATAGCTGACCCGTTTTTATTAGAAACGTATGAGTTTGAAACATAACTCAAAACCCATCTTTTTTCTCTGGCTTTTAATTGTCGATGTGTGCCATGTCATGTTGTACATGGTGTTAGTTTGATTTACTGCACAGTGCCTTGTTCAACAATTTTAGTGGTGCTGTATAAATAAAGCGGAGTTGAGTTCAGTACTGTGATAGGACGACACCTTTGCAATAAGTCAGTTTGTAAAATTTCATCCCTGCTATATATTCCATGTTGAACTTTAAGTGGTATTACTGGAAAGTGGAAGGAACAGTGGGGTCACTGAGTGCTGAGGAGCATGGCGCGAAAAAGTGGCCAAAGCTCTGGTGATTCCATAGCTGAGGAGTTACACACTTCCACTGGCAATTAATATTTACACAGAAACTGTGCGGCGGGAGCTTCACGGAGTGGGTTTCCATGGCCGAGCAGCTGCATGCAAGCCTTACATCAACTACAATGCCAAGCGTCAGATGGAGTCAGACCACCACTGAACTCTGGAGCACTGAAACATGTTCTGTGGAGCGACCAATCACACTTGTCTGATTGGCGATTCTGGGATTGGTGGAAGCCAGGAGAACGTTACCTATCTGACTGCACTGTGCCAACTGTAAAGTCTGGTGGAAGAAGGATAATGGTATGGGCCAGCTTTTCAGGAGTTGGGCTATAGGCCTCATATACTTTACTTTCAGTGAAGGCAAATCTGAATGCCTCAGCATACCAAGACATTTTGGACAATGCTACACTATGCTGTACATTTCAGCATGACTGTGCCCCAGTGCACAAAGCTAGGTGCATAAAGACATGGTTGGATGGGTTTAGTGTGGAAGAACTTGACTGGCCCTCAACTCCATCAAACACCTTTGGGATGAACTGGAATCGAGATTATGAGCCAGAGATTCTCATCCAACATCACAAATGCGCTACTGAAAGAATGTGCAAAAATACCGACAGAAAGACTCCAAAATCTTGTGGAAAGCCTTCCCAGAAGAGTGTAAGTTGAGAGGGACAACTCCATATTAATGTCTATGTATTCAGAATGCAACGTCATTGCCTGTTGGTCAGGTGTCCCAATACTTTTGTCCATATAGTGCATGTCTCCTGAACTCTGACCTCGGCAGTGGGGGTCATGAAGTAGATGGCCTTCATCTCTGGAACTGGTTCTCTGTTTTTGTACAGGTCCTCCACAACTGAACAAATGAAAGGTAACACATTATGACAATAATCCCCCATCCAGCACAAGTTCATTCTTTTTCTTGATATAGAGGAAACAAGAAAGCTTCCCTTCTTGAAAACACAGGAAGGAAGAGAAGTCCGGCTCTCACTACACAATGAAGTTCAAACACTAGATCCACAGGATTTTTGTCAAACATACCGGATGTTCCCCTCACTTACTTGTGATGCCCTCTGACATGAGATCGGACATCTTGCAGCAGGACGAGAGGAGGCGGGTGGTAAATTGGTCTAATATGAGGATCTGTGAGAAACAGATTTGACAATCACAATTACGGAACAGGAATTTACCCAAAAATAAAAACTATGTCATCATGACTTTCTTTATTTCCTTTACAAAAGAAGATCATTTGAAGAACGTTGGCAACCAGTTTCGGTTCCCATAACAGTACAGGAAGTCAACAGGAACCAAATCTGTAAGACTGCCAACATTCTTCATAATATCTTTTTGATTCCACTTTATTTTAAGCAGTCCTTGTTATAGTGTAATTATACATTTAAGTACTGAGTCATAATAATTAACTACATGTACTTACTCTAGAGTTAGGATGTGGTTTAAGTTAGTTGCATATAATTTATAGCAATTACTATAGTAACTACATGTAACAGAGGCACTGTAAAATAAAGTATTACCATCTTTTTGTGTTCTACATGAGCAAGAAATGCATACAGGTTTGGAACAAGATAAATTATGACAGAATTTTTAATTTTTGAGTCCATCCCATTACATAATTCTAAAACAATTCTGGTTTCAAATCCACTTTCAAATCAAGGTGCCCTTTATTAATAAACAGCCATTCAGTAATTATACTAAAGGGGATGATACACTTTTTGAGCAATTTTGCTTGGGCATTTTCGCATTGAGAATGAGCAACACATTTCTATCTGGATCCTTTAGACCGGTTGTGAGTCAGGAGCATGTCTGCACTGATATCAGTCCGGTCTGTGTTTATCACATAACAGAGGACAAACAGTCGTGGCGGGTGAACATGGATGAGCCCAAACGGCCAATCCTAAAGTTGAAAACTGCTATATGAACATTCATACTGACCTTCCATACTTCTGACTTCCTGCAGTCGGTAATGATGGTGTTCTTGATTCCTGTGACGTCAGATAAATCAATCTATTAGTTATAGCAGTGAGTAATGCATCAACTGAAAATCAAGAAAAATTTCCAAGAAGTTGTATTTCCTGTTTTGAGTTCCTTCTGTTTGAGGGCAAATACATGCAGTCTTATGAAGAGATTAAAAAATATATATGTTAAATGAAAGTAAAACAATTACGAACTTCTGAACTGGGCTTCTCTGAAAATCCACGATCCCACATCCTCCCCTTCAGATTTATTAATATCATAACTTAACTGGAGGTAGTGAAAAATCAGTGAAAGAGTGAAAGTTCAATGGTGAATTTGATTCAAACGTGTAGATCTTGATCTGTTAATGTTTGTCCTATATTCTCATTAAGTTGTATTATTTAACTAATAACTAACATAAGCCATTTTGACCATTTTCCACCCCTTTGAAATCCACTGACCCTTTGAAATCCACTGACCACTGCTATATAAACACTTCACACACACACACACACACAACAATCTATGTTTTTTACAATGGAAAATAACTTTGTGCGTGTTATGGCTAGACTTAATCAAATGTTATGGGCACAAATGGCTCTTCTTTCATAGAATAACTGAAATATCACAACACAGCAGACCGGAAGTCGCTGATAAAGTTTACAAAATGAAACGGAGGGGCTTATTTATGGCATCATCAAACACGTCATCAAAAGTCATGACAACATACAGAGCCTCTATGGCAAGCCGTTTGACTTTTATTCATTTTCAGGACATGAACTTGTGATATCAACAATTACATTTCCACTAGTATAAACTATAATTGTTGATATCTGTAATTGTATTTTCACTAGTGAAATCTCGCCATAGGCTGCCATTCAAATTCAATTGTTGATATCAAGAATTAATTTCTTACTAGTTGAAATTCCAGTTTCACATTTCAGGAATACAGTTCTTACCTGTAAAAATGCAAATTTCTGATATCAACAATTACATTGTTACTAGTGCAAATGTCTATTCTTAATATCAACAATTGAATTGCTACTAGTAAAAATGTTCATTTCTGATATCATGAATGTGATTGTTACTAGTAAGAAAGCCGTTTTAGATATCAGAAATTATATTGATATCAGGAATTCATTTTCAGATATCAGAAATGAACATTTTTACTAGTAGAAATTCAATTGTTGATATCAAGAATAGACATTTCAACTAGTGACAATTGAATTCTTGATATCAGACATTTGCATTTTTACTAGTAACAATGTAATTATTGATATCAAAAATGATGATTTTTACTAGTAAGAATTGTATTTCTGATATGTGAAACTGGAATTTCAACAATTCAATTCAATTCAAATTTATTTGTATAGCGCTTTTCTATGGCAAACCGTTTTGACTTTTATTCATTTTCAGGATATGAACTTGTGATATCAACAATTGTATTTTCACTAGTACTGCAGTTAAAGTGACACTAAAACTGTTATTTGAATTTATTATTTATGTTTATTTTATTTATACTGTTAATTTATGTTCAATCTGTAGAAAGAAGTTCAGTGAGATTTCTCATGTGAAATTATACAGGGCAGAAAACAATTGGTTGATTTTGTGGCAAAACATTTAATAATTCATTAAAATAGAAGTAAAATGACATGCATTACAAGTTGATTTCAAAATGCACCAACTTTTTTGAATTGCTACTAGTAAAAATGTTCATTTCTGATATCTGAACATGATATCAATATCATCTCTGATATCTAAAACGGCTTTCTTACTAGTAACAATCACATTCATGATATCAGAAATGAACATTTTTACTAGTAGCAGTTCAATTGTTGTTATCAAGAATAGACATTTGCACTAGAAACAATGTAATTGTTGATATCAGAAATTTGCATTGTTACTATAAGAATTGTATTTCTGAAATGTGAAACTGGAATTTCAACTAGTAAGAAATGAATTCTTGATATCAACAATTGAATTTGAATGGCAGCCTATGGTGAGATTTCACTAGTGAAAACACAATTACAGAGAACAACAATTGCCATTGTTACTAGTGGAAATCCAATTCCTGATATCAAGAATTAACATTTTAACTAGTGAAAATGTAATTGTTGATATCACAAGTTCATATCCTGAAAATGAATAAAAGTCAAACCGGCTTGCCATACTTTTCACAATACATATCGTTTCAAAGCAGCTTTACAGAGAATGAATGTCAACATTACAATTTAAAGGATGCAGTTAGCAAATAATATAGTTTAGGTAATTAATTTACAATCAGTGATAGCAGTTTAACTGAAGGTAGAAGCAAAGAGCTCATGGAAAATGAATTACATTAACAATAATTAGGATATAGAAATTGGGCAATGTGCATGTTGATCCAGATGACTGTAGTAGTAACTAGTAAGAAATTAATTCTTGATATCAACAATTGAATTTGAATGGCAGCCTATGGAGAGATTTCACTAGTAAAAATACAATTACAGATATCAACAATTATAGTTTATACTAGTGGAAATATAATACTTGATATCAAGAATTAGCATTTTAACTAGTGGAAATTGATTTGTTGATATCAAGAATTCATATCCTGAGAAAGAATAAAAGTCAAAATGGCTTGCCACAGAGCCCCAACTACGAGCCCGTTTTCTCCATTGAAAACAGACACAACTCCTGCAGATTCGTCAAAGCGACAGGCTAACATTAGCAGAGCAGCTAACGGAAACAGTGACTCAATGACACACGCGAGACCATCACTGAAACTACAATAACACAGACAGATGCGACACAATC
This sequence comes from Zacco platypus, assembly GCA_038088235.1. NCBI lineage: Eukaryota > Metazoa > Chordata > Actinopteri > Cypriniformes > Xenocyprididae > Zacco > Zacco platypus. The sequence continues at coordinate 1,506,742 of CM076067.1, forward strand.
CACATCGCACTGTTCCCGAACTCAACTCCACAACAAACCCTCAAACAACTTCACAATGCGACTGTAACTCCTCTGAGGAAAGCAAACACACTAGTGTGTCGACACTTCTGACAGCTCTTCCTGAGCTCAGCGCGAATAAATGATGAAGCATTGGAGAAGAGTGCAGCAAATCATCTGTGTGCTGTCAACGAACTTACTTTGCCAAACTATTTTTTTCAAGCCGTGTTCTGCTCCAGTTGCCATCTTGAGTTGGGTTGAGGCAAATGCGCGCTTCCGTCATCTGGGAGGAGTGCGTGCGCGCGCGTGTGAGCGTTCACGCTCAGATAGAGATTCATAGAGAGCGTGTGATTGTTGAAAGTCTGCTTTTGTGTAGGTGTATAACTTAAAATACAAGCTATTGAGCAATTTCACCAAGAACAAGACATATATTGTGGGCCAGAACTTGGCAACTCTTTACAGAAAGGTCTCATTTGTTGACATTAACTCAGTGGGCAATTTATTAATTAACGAACACAATTTATTTTAATTAATAATGTACAGTATTAGGATTAAGAATGATTTAGTAAATGTTAACCAATGAAACCTCAGTTAACTTATTTTAAATAGTAAATTTTTTGCCTACTGCTGTGCATAACTACTTAAAATGTGTTTAATGTGCCATATTCAGTCAAATGGAAGCTTAAGGACATTTTAATTTTTAATTAATTTTAGTCAAATGCTGGTGTTTATGCTTACACTGGCACTAACTGTTGTGTAACTATTTCCATCAAGATTTTCTTATAATGGACTGCCATCATGATAGTTTCAAGATCAATGTGAAAATATTAATAAGACTATATTTATCAAAATATATTAATTAAAAGATCAAATCTGCCAGTTATCGGCGTTAACACCACAGACTCTAAAGAAAAAAAGAAAGAAAAAAATATATATATATTTAAAAAAATAAAAAAATAAAAAAAATAAAATATATATATATATATATATATATATAGTTTTTTTAAAAACAAATTAAATTGTGCATGTTAAAATAAAATCTATATTCACAATATAACCACTTTATGTGTGTTAAAAATGTATTGTTGCAATTGGAATCCAGATTTTGTTACACATGCAATCTCTGAATCTCTGAACTCAATTAAATATGCATTTTTTTTTTTTTAAAAATGTAACTTTTAATAGTGCACATAATATGCAAACATTTCATTATACGTTGGTATTTAAAGTTTAAATACTTGTTACTGCAAACGAAGAATGACCCAAAAACATGTTGAGCTGTTAGCGGGGCATGTCTTCACACTATATGTCACAATGAAGCGCACAAATAAACCATAAAAATTTTAAAGTGGATAAAAGGATGCCTGGGTCCAGAAGTCTTTATAATTATACTTACAAACTAAATGTCAAAAATTTACCAGCTCAAAATTACAAAAAGAAACATTTGTCTCCTAATATATATATATATATATATATATATATATATATATATATATATATATATATGTATGTATTAAGAAAAGCATATCTATGTTACACTTTAGAATGAGTATTTTTACATATTTGGCTTATTTTATACACAAACGTGTATAAACCTAAACATATTTGCATTAGACTGCATTGGCTAAACAGCATTAGACCTCTTCCCCCAGTCTTCTGTTACACCTGTTTGCATGCATTTCACATCTCCATCTCTGATTGGCTAGCTCATTCTCATCCCCAGCTCTTATTGGCCATCTCTTCTGAGGGGGTGGGGCTAGGTTAAAGTATCTGAGATGCCTTCAAGAAAAGCTCCATGTATATTCAGCTAAAACACAAGAAACAGAAGAGAGTGCAGAGTTTAGTTTGAAACCAACAAAAGAGGAACCAGGAATTCAAACAGAGAAAACAGATGGCAGGTCTTGGAGGAATCAAGGGATTGGTGTTTTTGTTTGGAGTGCTCTCGCAGGTACAGAGTCACATTTTATTTATTCATCATTACCTTTTATGCATGTATGAACACTTCCATAAGATGTAGCATAGAATGAAGTGGGAATATGAGAAATAGTACTACTTAATAAAAAAAACATTTTTCTATGATTCTGTCGTACATTCATGTTTTCAATTTGAAATATTTCGAAAACACCTAGAATTCAAAATCTATTAAGAGAGAAAATGTGTGCAACAGTTTACTTAAATGTTTACAATCTAACAAAAGTCTTTTTGAATTGTTTATTTACAGGCATCAGGTACTGCTCATCTGGATCAAATTTACAGTATTTAAATTTGAACTTATTAATGCACTGTTCTTGGTTGTTATGTGTATTATATAACCAGCACTGGCCGTAGAAAGATACGTTTCTTGTATTTTTCAGGCAGCACAATGAGCGTGAGTGTTTTTACGGTGACATCAAAGAGTGCAGTGCTGCGCTGGAACAGGTATGAAGGTGCATTGTCCTACAGTGTAACAGCTTCCCTCCGGAACTCTCCAGTCCCCGTGGTCTTTGCCAACTTTGGACAGAACACTATTATGGGCTCCGTTAATTCCCTGAACCCCAACACGGCGTACACCTTTCGCGTCGAGGCCCTGAGCAGCTCCATGAACGTGCTGGCAGACGCTAACGTGGATGGAGCTACTGGTACGTACTGAAAACTGGCCATGTTTACTCAAGAGTGGTAATATGTCTGAAAAGTGATTTCAGAATTGGAAGAAACTTCAATGACCTTTCTTTGCATGGAAATTCAAAAAATTCCAGGTTTTCTATGGTCATTGAGTATTGAATCCTAAATTTCAGTCTTAGCATCTTGTTTGATAAACGGAGCTTGTTGCAGCTTAACATTTGTGAATCAGTTTGGCTCCCACTAAAAGCGTCGTACATGATGATGTGTTACATAAATGAAACTGTACAGTTTATTTTCTCATGTTCAGCTCCTGATGTGCCCACCATCAAGATGGCCTCTTCTAAAGAAAGCCGCAAAATCACGGTGGAATTCACTGATGTCTCCGGGGCGACGTCCTACATCCTGCGCGCCGAGACAAACGATGGATCTTTCTTCTCAGAGATCCCAGTCCCCTCGTCTCCGGGGACTGTCACCAACCTCCAGCCATACACAGACTACACTCTCAGTGTCATGTCCGTCAACAGCGCAGGCAGAAGCCAGCCATCCATCTCCGTGGAGGCAAAGACAGGTATATTTTTCTCCTCTCTCTCCACCCTCTTTGACCTAGAGGCCAAAGAAATGATCCATTCATGAAGGGACAGAGTTGGCTATTCTCTAACCCTCACCCAGCGCAGAAACCTTATCCTCTCATTGAGGAGAAAAAAACATCAGGATAAGCTACATAAGCTGATCTCATGGGCTTGATTTTAGCAGTATGCATAGGTTGTGTTCACATTTTCAATGAAATAGGTTTCTCACGCATGTATCCCTAAGTAACAATATCCAGGTTTGCTCTGTAGGCAAAATATGAGAAGCTGAACTATGACAAAAGGGCTGCCCTCCTCAGGGGACTGGGCACAGAAAATAATTCTGTGTCTTCACCTTAGGGCCCCCAGCTGTTTTGTTTCATTGTTTCGGTAGCACGTTTTCCACCTGAGATGGTCACAAGGAAATAATAAGGGAAGGGACCTTAACTCTCAGAACAACCTCGGAGAAAAATCATATCACTTACAAATATCTTCAAAATTACGTCATGCATATGATCCATAACAGCACAATGGGATGTTTTCTTCAAACAACTTAAGCAATGTGAGAACTGTTTTAGGAGTGGTAAGTGTAGAACCCATGCCCAGTTTTGATTGAAAAGAATCCAATTTCAAAAGAAAACTGGGGATAGGAAGGGATTCGAAAGGAACAGGAGAGAGAGACAGACAGGATATACCAGGGGAAAGAAAGAAAAGGAAAGGAAGGGATGGGAATGGATGGAAAGGAAAGGAAATGAAAGGAAAGGAAGGGAATGGATGGAAATGAAAAGAAAGGAATGGTTGGTAAGGAAAGGAAAGGAAAGGAAAGGAATGGATGGAAAGGAATGGATGGAAAGGAAAGCAAGGAAATGAAAGGAAGGGAATGGATGGATGGAAAGGAAAAGAAAGGAATGGTTGGTAAGGAAAGGAAAGGAAAGGAAAGGAAAGGAATGGAAGGGAATGGATGGAAAGGAAAGGAAATGAAAGGAAGGGAATGGATGGAAAGGGAAAAAAAGGAATGTTTGGTAAGGAAAGGAAAGGAAAGGAAAGGAATGGAAGGGAAGGGAATGGATGGAAAGGAAAGGAAATGAAAAGAAGGGAATGGATGGAAAGGAAAAAAAAGGAATGTTTGGTAAGGAAAGGAAAGGAAAGGAAAGGAAAGGAAAGGAAAGGATGGAAAGAGAACAAAGGAAGTTTATGGAAGAGAAGAGAAGGGACCTGAAGGGAACAGAGGGGAACAGAAAGGAACAGGAGAGGAACAGACAGGACATGCCAGAGAATGTAAGGAAATGAAAAAGAACAGCCGGGAACAGAAAGGAAAAGAATGGATTCGAAAGGAACAGGAGAGGGATAGACAGGATATTCCAGGGGAAAGGCAGGACAGGAAAGAAAAGGGAACAGAAAGGAACAGGAGAGGAACAGACAGGACATGATAGAGAATGTAAGGGAATGGAAAAGAACAGAAAGGAATCAAAGGGAATGGGAGGGGGACGAACAAGACATGCCAGGACAAGAGCAGGACAGGACAAGGAAGGTAAGGATACAACAGGAAACGAGTGGATTGGAAGAGAAAGGACGGAAAGGAAAGGGCAGGTAGGAAGGACAGGAAGGGAATGAAAAGGTACTGCTCTGATTACTTTACACCATCGGACACCTGTCAGTTGTCTCTCATGTCCATTTCACTTGAACACAATTAACCTATACTTCAGAATTAGATCACTTTCGGGAAAACAATTAAATGTCACAATGCAGCTGTTTGTCTGATCTCTCACCATTATTGTTTCTCTCTCTTCCTCATTCTGTCGGACCCCAGTCCTTCCTGCTCCACAGTTCAACACCAGCTCTCCCAGTAACAGCAGCATCCTGGTGAAGTGGGAGCCGGTCAATCACGCTGTCCTCTACAGCCTCAGCATCAGCAAAGAGGGCTCATACAGCCAAAGTCAATTCAACACCACAGACACTCAGTTTGTCTTTCAAGACCTGGAGGCAGGAACCTCTTATTGTATTAAGGGAAACGCCTGGAGTCCGGAGAACATCGCCGGAGATGACTTCAGAATTTGCCAGATCACACGTAAGAGAATAGGAATGGAAGAGAGATCAGTTCCTTTATAAAAGTAGACACTGTTGTGTGTAGTTTTTGTCATTCCTCTAAATCACACTGAAGGAAGAGAAAAGAGTGAATAACAGAGCAACCAGCAAAGAATGTCCAGCATGTTAGGGCTCATGACATCCTACAGAGTTTAGCTTCAACCTGTTCTAGGATAGTGACCCTCCATGAACAGGGCTGAAAATGTTCATCGATAAAAATCTGTGTCTCCTCAGGTCCTCCCACTCCTCAGTCTGTTGCTCTGGTGGTGACAAGCACCCCTGACGCAGGTATCGTGGTGTCGTGGGATTCAGCCAAGGGTGCAGAGCAGTATGTGGCCTTGAGCTTGTCTGGCCAGAACTGTTCCTCATCTAGTAACTCCTGCATCCTGATTCCTTTGAGCTGTGGAGAGACAAACTCCGTCACAGTGATCGCTATCAACCGGGCCGGAAACAGTGTCCCCTCATACCCAGTTCAGATTATTTCATGTGAGTAAACCGATGTTTGATGTACTTAATATTGTCAGGGTTTTCCAATTCTTCTCCTGGAGGGATGCTTTACCGCAGAGTTTAACTCCAACACAAGTGACTTGAAGTTTCCAGAAGACCTTGATTAGGAAAAGGTGTTTAATTATGGCTAAAGCTAAACTCTTCAGGATAGTGGCCCTTGAGGAGCAGGATTGGACATGCTTTTATAAAGATATACTGTAATGTTAACAACTCAAAGCATCAAGAGCATTTACTGAAACTAAACTAAATAGCATATTCAAAAACCATTAGCACATAAACTTATAACCAACCACATTTACGGTACATAACAAAGGCAACTACTGAATATTCAGCAGCTTAGCAGAGGTTGTTACTTAATTCACATGCAGTCAGTCCTGAACTAATGCTGCGTACCAACTCACCTGCTTATTCTATGACCTAAAAGTATGCAAGGTTTTTTTGTGAAGTACGTACTTTTTGAGTGTGTAGCCGAAGTTTCATTGTGATTTTGCCAAGTAGGACATGTAACTGGTCAACATATTTTGTTGATCCTGGAACAACGTTTCTGTCTGAAAATTTAGAAACCTAACCTTACCAATAACTTATCCCTAAAATCAGAGGAAATTATTGGTGAATAATACTGATGTAGAAGCACCTAACTCTGGTTGTAAGTCTAAACTTGACATAAACTTATCCCTCAAACCTTTTGGTTGATTGGAATGTTGTTTCAGGATCAAAAAAGGCGTAGAAGAGTAGGCAAGCTTTGGGACTTTGTCATAATTGTGTTTTCAACGAACAGCTCAGTTGTTTAGTTACGTACATCCATACACCGTTTAAACTGCGCTGTCAGTTAAAATTTTCCACTTTCAATTATTTATATATAATTTAATTTCCTACCATTGCGGAGAGAAATGTCGTCGCACGTTCTTCCAGTCATGGGTCTTCCATGCGGAGAAAATTTGCATAACGATGCATTTAACGTATCTTTATAAAAATTCAGAATGTCATTTCAGATTAAATATAATGTGGAGATCATTGAATATCTTTTCATCAGGTTAGATTCTGATTATTAATCACTCTTTATCCAAACCTCTTTGCGCAACCGTCAGAATCGCATGTCCGCCATTTTTGTAGTTTTTAACACTTTTTATTTGTGTCTGTAGTTCTAATCGAATCCTCGCCCACAGCATTTGGTAAAAATAGACCATCCGGGTATCTTTGGAATACTCATTTCTAAATACTACGATTTGGGACATTCTAATTTCGAGAACTATTTAGACCAGATATTATGCGAATTGTGACGAAGCATTTGTCATTTACATACAGATCTGAAGATCTGAAGAATTATTAACTTTGCGTGAGCAGCTGAGTGAAATTCAATCCATTTTCACTGAAAATCTTGCCCTTTGCATTTACTCTCATTGTCTAACCTGTTGTTTGTCAGTCCCTTGTCCCCCACAGCCTATCTGGGTGGAGGAGGTGGTGGCTGGTAACTGCTCTGTGAAGTGGAACTCTGTCCGTCACGCGGAGTACTACACTACCTTTATCAAGAGCGATGATGGCATCGAGGGGACGTGCAACTCAACTGAGCCACGCTGTCAGTTTCACTGCAGCTGCGGATACTCCTACATCATGAGTGTGTTCGCGCACAACCACGCTGGAGCCAGTCCCCCGGGACCTCTCGTCAACCACACCACCTGTGAGCGACTCATGTTATTATATGCTGAAAGCACTTCAGCACTTTAATGAATAGAAAATGAACACACCTTTCTTCTGAACCTAAAACGAGCCAAAAAGATCGATGACACCGTGTCGGACTTACAGACTAAATGCGATCTAGCAGTCAAATCCTGGGGTGCTTCTCATTTCTTTTTTGTGCATCCTCGTTTCCTTTCCATCCCATCTCACCCTATTAGGATGTGAGAGAAGGATACTCCTGTGTATCCTTGCTCATGACACCTCAGAAAGCTATTGAGAACTGCGACGTCCTTCAAGATTGTTGAGTTCGATCGGTTTCCGTGTCACGGGCTCGAAAACGGAGGAGCGAGGAAATGAGAAAGCATCGAGAAGCACTCATATTCATAGCTGACAAACCCTTCGATACACCCTATCCAGACTTCCCATTTAAATTGTAATTATGCTACATCAATACAGAGAAAAAAAGCATATCAAGTGATTGTAACGAGGCAGCAGTGGGTTTAGATCCAAATGCAGTTTATTAAAAGACGTGGTCAGACAGGCAATGGTCACAGATCAGCAAACAGGATTTGAGGAGACAAGACAGGATCGTGGTCAAAGATACAGGCAGTAATCGAGGCAGGCAGCAAGGATCAAACACCGGGTAAAACAGACAGGATCGAAAACAAACACGGGAATATAACGCTCGGAAATTGACTGGGTTTAGCAGAACAATACTTCGCCGCGACTGGAAGTGTGAGTGGTGCTTTTATAGAGGTGTGATGTGAATCAGACCTCAGGTAATGTGCTACAGCTGGCAGGGTGATCAGTGACTGGGCGAGGGGCTTCTGGGAAATGTAGTTCGTGTGACTGGATGTGAGTGTAAGTGAGTGAGTGAGTGTCCAGTGTGTAGTGCCCTCTAGTGGTGACTCAGGTACCTTAACTGATAATCGTGACATAATATGGAGTCTTTAAACACATCAAGGGCCAGATTTACGCAAATTCGCAAATTCCAAAAAACTGCCGATGGGAGCGTGAATGTTTGACGCACAAATGAAAGAACACAGAAACAAAAAAAGAACGGATCATTTCCATAATATACCAAAACCATCGCAAATTAGCGTCTGGTTTAACATGTGCTTTTTTGGTGGTAAATATTGGTGCAAATACCAGTAAATTGACTTGTGCAAACCTTAGTAAATCACCTTGCGTGATTCATTTAAATATCTCCTCCCATAAATTTTGTGTTTGAAAGGGAAACTCCAACAGGGGGTAGTCGTGGCCTAATGGTGAGGGAGTTGGGCTTGTAACCTGAAGGTTGCTGGTTCGATTCCCACGCCGGTGGGGATTGTGAATGAACAGCACTCTCTCCACCTTCGACACCATGACTAAAGTGCCCCACCCATTTTGAGACTATTGCATATGCAAAAAAAACCTTGTCAATGCCCTTTCACAGCTAATATTTCACTGTCTCGTCGTGACAGTAGTTTTTTTAACGGCAAAAGAGGGTGCTTTGGTGCAAGATAGTAAATCCATACCTGTCAACATTTGGGTACCAAAACAGTGCTGGATGGCATAATACATAATTATAAATAAAATAAAAAGAAACATGAATAAGTCACATTATTTTGATAATATATTTTATAATAAAATCATATAATGAAGCACTGTGGAACATGTAGTCTACTGCGCGATTGGCCCGTTGTGATTTAATGTGCTGAGTAACGTAATTTTTCCCACCGTGTCCGATATTAAAATCAGTGCGACACACTTTGCAAAAGGCGTGGGTGTTGCCGATATGGCTTCGATATATTAACATATACAACATAGCTGTTGTTAAATTGACATGTATATGCTGTTTTTTCCCTTCTCCCATTTCTACCAACGTCCCGCATCTACTACCTGCACAGATATGTGTTGCCAGGTTGAGGTCACAAATGGGTTGAAATATGTATGATGTGTCGATTGTGTGAGTGGGATGCGTTTCATACAAGATCTGGAATATTGATGTGTCATATAACGAGGTTTGGGCCATACAAATCACGGGAGTTTCCCGGGAGAAAAAGTTAAACAGGAGGGGGGTGGGAGATGGATTTGAAATACGGGAGAGTCCTGAGTGTTGACAAGTATGGTAAATCTTGCCACAAATGTCTGTACACCACCCCTTAAATAGTATTTTTGGTTCTGTCCAACGGTGTCTTCCTTTACATGATTATAGAAACGTAATATATATATACAGGGCTGGGTCGGTTACTTTTGAAATGTATTTCACTACAGATTACAAAATACATGCTTTAAAAAGTCATTTGTAACGTATTTTGTTACATTACTCAAGTTTAGTAACTTAATCTAAATACTTTAGAATACTTTGGAATACTAATAAGTGTGAAACAAACACAAAAAAGATCATTGCAAGTTTTTATCTCACAATTCTGACTTTTTCCCTCAGAATTGAGTGATATAAAGTTGCAATATTGAAAAGTCAAAATTATGATAAAATCACAATATTGAGAAAAGTCAGAATTATGAGATATAAACTCACAATATTGAGAAAAGTCAGAATTATGAGATATAAACTCACAATATTGAGAAAAGTCAGAATTATGAGTTATAAACTCACAATATTGAGAAAAGTCAAAAATATGAGATATAAACTCACAATATTGAGAAAAGTCAGAATTATGAGATATAAACTCACAATATTGAGAAAAGTCAGAATTATGAGTTATAAACTCACAATATTGAGAAAAGTCAGAATTATGAGATATAAACTCACAATATTGAGAAAAGTCAGAATTATGAGTTATAAACTCACAATATTGAGAAAAGTCAGAATTATGAGATATAAACTCACAATATTGAGAAAAGTCTGAATTATGAGATATAAACTCACAATATTGAGAAAAGTCAGAATTATGAGATATAAACTGACAATATTGAGAAAAGTCAGAATTATGAGATATAAACTCACAATATTGAGAAAAGTCAGAATTATGAGATATAAACTCACATACTAAATTCAAAATTGCAAGAAAAAGTCAGTATTGCAAGTTTATATCTCCCAATTCTGACTTTATAACTTGCAATTGTGAGTTTAAATCTCGCAATTCTGAGAAAAAGAAGTCAGAATTGTGAAACACAAACTCACAATTGTGAGGGAAAAAACAAATTGTGAGAAAAAGTTGCAGTGAGTGAATTATAAAATGACTCTCAAACAACTATCACAAAACATGAAAACATGAAACTTAACTCGGCTTTTTCAGACGGTCAGAGTCAGAGAATCACCAATCGCTGTTTAAATGACATTAAAACTCAAAGTAATCACTTTGGTAATCTAAAACACTTTTCAGATGTAACTGTAATCTGATTACCACCCATTTAAAATGTAACTGTGATGAAATACAGTGACTCAAATTTTGTATTTTAAATACGTAACTAAGTTACTTGTATTTCGTTACTCCCCAACCCTGTATTTAGATGTTTCTGAATGATTTCCTCCATAAAACTGTAATCACTGCATTAAAGAACCTTATCTATCTTCACATTCTCTCCGCAGTGCCTTGCTGTCCAAAGCTCACATCGGTTTCTGCAGTTTCTTGGGAGACGCTGTTGATAGAGTGGTCTCCTGTGCGTGGTGCGGATCTGTACGAGACTCGTGCTGTGGACGCAACAGAAACGGTCCTGTGTAACGACACGGCGCCCAGCTGCGCCCTCTCTGACCTCACTTGTAACAGCAGGTACAGCGTAGTCGTCATACCATGCAACGACGTCAGCGGCTGCAACCTCACCTGCAGTCCACAGACGCATGAAACAGGTAAACTCAGTTTGAATCTAGATCTTGAATATGTACCACAGATGTACACTGTACACACACTCTCTCTTTGTCTTTTTGGCAAAAAGCTCCATGCATGCCTGAGATCATCAGCGTGAGTCAGAATAACGCATCTAGTGCGCTGGTTAACTGGACATCCGCTAACACAGCTGCCAACTACACCGTCACTGTGACCGGCCCAGCGGGCGACGAGCATGCCTGTCACTCAAATGGCACTTCCTGTCAGGTGCCCAACCTGCCCTGTGGCTCCAACTATGAAGTCAGTGTCACCGCGTCCTCCTCGGCTGGAAAGAGCTTGCCCAGCTACACCGTTCCCCTGGAAACAGGTCAGCTTTCCATGGCCATTCAGAGAGCCAAGAAGCACAATTGTGTCACAGGCGTCTAAAAAGATTATAAATGAGTTTCCTTCAAAAAGTATAAAAAATTAACCATTATATGCAGCACTGTTTATTTTAGACTTATTAGCTTAGCAACATGCTAACAGAAAACTATTGAAATCAAAAGTCTCTTGTGTGCTTTTGCCTATGTAAAGCATTTTAAATGGTTCCCATCTTAGCTAGAATGTCTTTAGGTTCTGGAACAGTTGTTGAAAAGTCTAGAAATATACTTTTATTAATATTTTTTCCCCCCAGCACCTTGTTGCCCAGACAATCTCATGGTGAGCCAGGTGACCCAGGCCATGACCAACGTGACCTGGTCGGCCGCTAGCGGCGCCCTGACCTTCATCGCCTCTCTGTCTTCTCCACGAGGCAATGCGCAGTGTCACACCATGGACACCGGATGCGTGATGGGATGCATCACCTGCGGCACTAACTACACCGTCTCCCTGGAAGCCATCAGTCACTCCGGACACAAGGCGGAGTGCACCTATCATGGATTTTCTGCCAGTGTGTTCTCAATACTCACCGTTATTAGTGGTAGAAAAAACAAAAATGCATATTGTCGCTGTCCAATGAAAAGTGTCTACAAAAAACAATCTTACAAAATGAAATGAAAATAACATAACACCTTTTGCACTATAAATTCTATCATTACACATGCGAAATGTCACATCTATAGTAAAAATTCAACATTTTTCATCAGACAGCAACGATATAAAACATAGAAATGCTTCCATAAACTTCTGGAGTGATTATTAAAGGTTTAGTTCACTTCAGAATTAAAATCTCCTGATAATTCACTCTCCTGCATGTTATCCAAGATGTTCATGTGTTTCTTTCTTCAGAGGTTTTTGAGGAACTCATTCCAGGATTGTTCTCCATATAGTGGACTTCACTGGGGTTCAACGGGTTCAAATGTCAGTTTCAGTGCAGCTTCAAAGATCTACATGATCCAGACGAGGAATAAGAGTCTGATCTAGAGAAACCATCGCACATTTTATACAAAAATAAACATTATATACTTTTTAAGCACAAATGCTGGTCTTGCACTGCTCTGATGCTCCACACATTACATCATCACGTTGAAAAGGTCACGTGACGTAGGAGGAAGTACCGTGATAAAGCGAAAAACTCTTTTCTTCTCCAACTTCAAAATCATTTGATGTCGTTGTTTTACCTTTTTCTGTAAAGTCCGTTTGATGTTCTCTTTGTGAACACTGGATCGGTACTTCCTCCTACGTCACGTGACCTTTCTAACATGATGACATCATGTGTGGAGCATCAGAGCAGTGCAAGACGAGCATTTGTGCTTAAAAAGTATATAATGTTTATTTTTGTATAAAATGTGTGATGGTTTCTCTAGATCAGACTCTTATTCCTCGTCTGGATCATGTAGATCTTTGAAGCTGCACTGAAACTGACATTTGGACCCGTTGAACCCCAGTGAAGTCCACTATATGGAGAACAATCCTGGAATGAGTTCCTCAGAAACCTCTGAAGAAAGAAACACATGAACATCTTGGATGACATGCAGGAGAGTGAATTATCAGATTTTCATTCTGAAGTGAACTAAACCTTTAAGCTGCCTTCATGTGCTATCGGAAATTTCCCACTTTTCCCAAGCGATAATTATGGATTTGATACGTTCAAGTGCTTTGTTGTCGTAAAGAGAAGGAATCAAGGCAGGTTCGTTCTTGTTTATTTCTTGGGGAAATCTTATTAAAGCCACAATGTACAGCAGATATTTAGTCAACATCCAACTGAATGTGAATAAATTGTAGCGTATTTATTCGTTGGCAACCATATAAACATTCACTTCTCTATCTAGATCATCATCTCACTGACGTGTCGGTCAAATAAATGCTTTTTTCTACACATTTCGCATCAAATGGATTTTTATATACACAAATACGAGTTACAGTAACGGCAAGAGAAACCAATATATGTTGTTGGAAAAAGAAATAGAACATAAAACTACAGAAACGACAGTTTTCTCATCTGCCGTGTTTAAAGTTTACAGCCCGTTCAAATCAGAAATGTAAGCATCAAAATGACGAGTTTCCCAGTTGTTAATTGTCAGAATCACGTTCAATTTCCGTCTAGGAAGCTCGTATTTACAATAATTACAGTAGCACACGAAGGCGACATTCAGCTTTTATTCATAATAAACATTCATTATTCTAAATAAGAATTGAATGTTTTGTCTCAGAAATAAATGTTCCTTTCAGCTGACATCATCCAGGCCATGAAGGTGGGGAAAATAATGTTAGCCAATAGCTATTTAATTGTTTGTTGTAGTAAATGCAGCGCTCTCCAGTAACTCATGCCAGCTAATGTGTATGAAGGTTACAGAAATAAGATCAGCTGTTGAAGAGTTTGATCAAACGTTCTCTCTCTCTCTCAGGTGAGTGCTGTCCCTCGGGCATCCGTCTCTTCCGAGGAACCAATAACACGCTGCGCGTGCGCTGGAGGTCGAGCAGCGCCCTCACCAACTACACGGCGGAGGTGAAGGGGAACAGCACTCACGTGTGCAGCCCTGAGCCCGGCGGCAACACGTGCGACGTGTCGGAGATCGTGTGCGGTCAGGTGTACTCGGTGGTCGTCGCCCCGCTCAATCGAGACGGAACCAAAGTCCCGTTCTGTAACAGGAGGATGTATTCAGGTAATGAAGTACAGGTGCCCCCAAAAAGATTGACACACACTTCAAATGTTCATTGCATTAGATAAAATTAAACTTTATTTGGTTATTTTAAGGTGTCTTTGTTACACTGCAATTATTCATTTAAGTACTGAGTAATATTAAGTAACTACATGTTAATTCTGTTGGGTTAGGATTGGTTTGATTTAAGGTCAGTTGTATGTAATTATGCATAATTTAAGTAACTATATGTGACATATGTAACAATGACACTGTAACACTTTATTTTACAGTGTCATTGTTACATGTATTTACTGTAGTAAGAAATTATGCATAATTACATGCAAATAACCCTAAACCAAACCCTCATCCTAACCCTATAGTAACTACATGTAGTTAATTGTCATGACTCAGTACTTAAATGTATAATTACACTGTAATACTGACACCTTAAAATAAAGTGTAACCTAAAATTTTACCCTTTAGTAATAATAATTAACAATATGTACTTACTATAAAGTCAGGGTTAGGTTTGGTTTAGGGTTAGTTGCACATAGTTTACTGTTATTACTGGAGTAAGTACTTGTAAAAGGAAACTGTAAAATAAAGTGTAAGCAAAATAGCAAACCAAATGGCATCTGGAAACAAAGCAAAAGTTTTCTTTAGTAGGGATGACAATTCTGGGCTGGAACCGAAAATTCAGGATGCACTTGACTGAAAATAAATATTTCATGATTAATTAGGCTAATCGACACTCAAACAGCTGAAAGCGAGTTCTACAAACATTTAAACTGCGCAACAGGATTGATTCTACTCCAGATTGTTGGTGAAATAATAACATTTAAATGACAATAAACTCTGTTTTTTTTTAAAATATTAAATTATGAAGAATATAATGAATATGTAACAGTGTACAGTGCACATATTGAGCAAAATGCTCTTCTCTAGAGTTATTTTTTCTAGCTAACTAATGAGTTTATGGACATTAGCTTTCCTGAGGTTAACATGAAGTGACACTGGATATTTCATTGAACACTGATTGATGGAATACGTGAGACGGGATTCATTTCAGTGAGTTGTAATGTATTTTTCAGCATACATTCTGGTGTTCACTCATGTTTATTTGGAGCAGATGATCAGTTCACAGTTCACAAATTCAATTGCATCCCTAATTTTTGGTGGATGTGCTGTATGAAGCCAGTTTTCCCTTGAGGAGTCCTGGAACCACGGCGTGTGAACAGAATATCTAGTGTTTCATCACTTCAAACTCAACAAATGTCTCTTTGAGGAGAAAGAAAGAAATGCCACTTCCTTTGCTGCTGTGTTATCTAATGCAAGGACATTTTTAAGTGTTGTGATTGAACATAACAACTGAAATTAATATAAATGCATGACTTTTGTGCACCCGTTCTGTGTTTCAGTCTCGTGTGTGGGCAGCAATGTGGGAATGGGTAAGAATGAGAACATTCAGCATATGGAACTGAATTAATTGTCTCAAATCATACAACCATGTCCATATGAAGTATCAAATGTTATTCAAAATCCAGGAAATGAAATATTTGACATTCATTAACTGAAGCCTTTCTTTACCCTCAGTTCTCTATCAAGGAAAAAGATAATGATGGGATCGATGTCCTTCAGACAGTGAGGTACGGACACACACACACACACACACACACACAGGCACACAGAGGTTGTGTTTTTGTGTTTTGTGGGGACTTTCCATAGGTGTAATGGTTTTTATACTGTACAAACTGTACATATTCTGTCTGTGTATTTTTGATATCACGAATTCAATTGTCACTATAGTTGATATGTCAGTTCATGATATCAACAATTGAATTGAAACTAGTAAAAATGTTCATTTCTGATATCTGAACATGATATCAATATAATTTCTGATATCTAAAACGGCTTTCTTACTAGTAACAATCACATCCATGATATCAGAAATGAACATTTTTACTAGTAGCAATTCAGTTGTTGATATCAAGAATAGACATTTGCACTAGTAACAATGTAATTGTTGATATCAGAAATTTGCATTTTTACTAGTAAGAATTGTATTTCTGATTTGTGAAACTGGAATTTCAACTAGTAAGAAATGAATTCTTGATATCAACAATTGAATTTGAATGGCAGCCTATGGCGAGATTTCACTAGTAAAAATACAATTAGATATCAAGAATTATCATTTTTACTAGTGGAAATATAATTCCTGATATCAAGAATTAACATTTTAAGTAGTGAAAATGTAATTGTTGATATCACAAGTATCCTGAAAATGAATAAAAGTCAAAACCGCTTGCCATAATTCTGTTGCAACAGCGTAATCGACCTAAAGAGCCAGTTCACTCAAAAATGAAAACTCTGTCATCATTTTCTCACCCTCATTTCGTTCCAAACCTATATGACTCTGTGGTAACACGCCTTAAACTCAGTCGAGGTTTCGCTTCCCATTGACAAACAAATTTTTTTGTCCTCATTATGGAAGTCAACTGTAGTTCAGTTCGTAAGAACGAGAAGAAGGAGGCGGGAACCAGCGAACATTCAACCTAACTTTAATCAAATAAATAAACAAACAAACAACACAACGAAAGTAAAAGACACACAAACAAAATAAAACACAACATAAAATCCAGGCCTGGTCCTCTCTCGTCCTTCAATGTCGTCGCTCCTCTTTTATGCTTCCGGAGCTCCTCCGTGAGAGACACGAGACCGGTGTAGCGCGCAGGTGACGCTCATTATCACTCACATCACTGGCCTCGCGCCGTTCCCTCACGGCTCGTCACATCAACCGAAACACTTTTCTTACTAATATTATTCAGAATATCTTCATTTATGTTCTGCAAAAGAAACAAACTTTATTTTGATTGTCCCCTTCAAACATTCTGTTGACTATAAGTAACGTTCCACCTACATATCAACTAACTTCAGTGTTAGTCGGCCGTCTGCTTAACATCTGCTGACTTCATTTTGATGCTGTAAGTTCATGTGAACCCCAGTGAACCTTGCGTATGGCTTGATTCCTTGAGTCGAAATTAATTGTTGTCATATGGCAACACAGATTTTTAAAAATCATTTTCTATTGTCATCAAGGTCTTTTTATTTTGTTATTGGAGATTTTTAAAAATACAAACAGAAAAATTCCATCATGCGTGTGTGTATCTGAAGTGAAAGAGATAATTTGACCGGGTTCTCTTTCTCTTGTGCAGATTCTGGTAATATTGGACGACTGGATTCTTCAAGAAATGCCCTCAAACCTGTATCGAATACTTTACAACACAATCATTTACTGTATTGGCTTATGAATTCAGGCAGTGAACAAATTTGAATGTTTTTACTGAATGTATATTCAGTCCAATCACTGATGTTTATATATTTAAATTGCTTTAAAGATAATTTATGTCAATCATTTCATATGATTCGATTAGAAGTGACACTGATTAATGGGAGAATCTTTAAGAGGAATTTGCTCGTTTTACAAGTTGCGAGATTTTCTTACAAAATGCGATTAACATACAATCCACTCAATTGATGTATATTATTATTATTTAATTAAGTTCATTTTCAGGGATCCCTAGTGTTATCTCAGGGATTTTCACTAAAGTTAATCCATGATCTAGTGTCAAATTATTTTCTACAACTGGAATTTCTACGATTCTCCCCTCAAAAATCAGTTGACTGAAAGTTATTTTAGTGAAGCACTTCTTTGCAGCATCCAATCAGTGGCAGTGGTTACATCTATGCATCAGTTTCCAGGAATAATTGACATCAAATGAAACCGTAATTTCCCAGTTTTGAGATGAATGAATCCGAGCTCCCCTACGGTCCGCGGTGCCTCTGAGGGAAATCTACATCTGCTTGTTAATTCAACTTCCCTCGGATGTTTGTCAAATACAATATTTGTTATGATGTGAATGAACATTTACATTTTGACAATAAAATTCATCCCCTGCATTAATAATGTGTGTCAGTCTTTGCTTCCTCATTACCAAACAGAAAGGCACATAGACACAACTGTTAAAAGCCATGAAAATAAAAAACGAAAGAAAGAAAGAGACAGAGATAGACAGACAGGGAAACAGTATGACAGCTATCAATGTAAAGTAGCTAAAACTCCTCAAAAAACTTATATACAAACTGCTTATTAACAAATATTAATCTAGAACACATTTTAGCCAGCTTCATTAGGCAAATTGGAGAGCTCAGTAAAAGCAGAGTTGATTAGTCAGGTATTCAGGCGCCCTCTTGTGGTCACATATGAGCACTGCAGATAGTGTTGGTCAAGTATAGTTACACATTTATCAACTCAAGTCACTTTGCATTATACAGATGGCCAAAATAACTGACGAGGGCAGACCAGCCAAAAATATCTTGTTTAAAGTCAATACAATTTATTTTAGAGCTGCAGATCTTTTGCATTGTTGTATTAAAGAGGTCTCAGCACCTAATTGACCCTTCGCCGGCAGTTTGATTGACAGGCGATCTGACCAATCATAACCCTGAATCCGCCATTTTGTCCGTCAAAGCGGTCAGGGGAGTTAGTAGATTAACGTCGGTGAACTTGAATCACGTCTTGAAACAACATTCCTTCTGATGTTCATTCATGTTTATTTGATGCTATAAATGAACTAGTATGAAGAGATGATCGCTTCACGAGGAGCTACAGCGATCTGTCACCACACATTAAACACACACTAGACGCTATTTATTGATTAAACCTCTTTAAAAAGTTACAATATTTTAAATATGAAACTGTTTCATATGTTGTCAGCAGGGGCGGACTGGCCATCGGGAGCACCGGGACATTTCCCGGTGGCCTGATGGTCATTCTGGCCTGCCGGCTGCCGCTGTGCTGTCGATCAGACTGAAGTGCATGGTATGCAACTGCGAATTAATTGACGCACTTATGAATCTACGAATCAGGCGATCGCGGAGTGAAAATGACACCACCACATGACCCAACATCGGCGAAGCACTGCCTAATTGGCTATATCCAGACAGGCTTTATCTTGGAAAATAGTGCAAAAAATGGAGCGTAAACGCAAAGGAGGAGCAGATAGGGAACGCCTAAAAAGGAGAAAAGCCCTGGCCACAGACGCAGCAAATTTCTGCAAAATCCCAGCCATGTTCGCCGGTAAGGGAACAGGTCGGTCAGAATTACATTTACATAATATTTACTAGGGGTGGGAAAAAAAATCGATCCGTTCGGTTCTCCACACTCGGTTCTCCACGCGCCCGGACGGTCCGCTGTTCAACTTAAATCTGACAAAGCATCTGTAATATGGTTTACTATAAAATCCCTAGCTGGGCTACAGAAGGCTCCCTTCGAGCCCCTTGAGTCAGCCGAGCTGAAACACCTGTCGCTTAAGACAGTGCTCCTGATGGCGCTCGCTTCCTTTAAGAGGGTAGGGGACCTGCAAGCATTTTCGGTCAGCGGAGCGTGCCTGGAATTTGGACCGGCTTTGTCTCACGTGATCTTGAGACCCCGGCCTGGATATGTGCCCAAGGTTCCCACCACTCCCTTTCAGGACCAGGTGGTGAACCTGCAAGCACTGCCCCGGGAGGAGGCAGACCCAGCCCTTGCGTTGCTATGTCCTGTTCGCGCTCTCCGCGCTTACGTGGACCGCACGCAGAGCTTGAGAAGCTCCGAGCAGCTCTTTGTTTGCTTTGGAGGACAGCAGAGAGGGAAGGCTGTCTCCAAACAGAGGTTGGCCCACTGGATAGTGGATGCCATCGCCTTGGCGTACCATTCCCAAGGCGAGCCGTGCCCCCTAGGGGTGAGAGCACACTCCACTCGGGGTGTGGCCTCCTCCTGGGCGTTGGCGCGCGACGCCTCTCTGGCAGACATCTGCAGAGCTGCGGGCTGGGCGACACCGAACACATTCGCCAGGTTTTATAACCTCCGAGTGGACCCGGTGTCCTCTCGTGTGCTGTCTACAGCTAGATAGCCACGGGAGATCGCTTGCTGCGCCATTCTCCTTTCACGAGGAGATGCGAGCGCTGGTTTACTCCTCAGTCAGTTCCCCAGCTGGTGAACCCTGTGGAGTTCCTCCTGCATCCTTCGGCAGTCAGACGCAGCGGAGGCGTCAGACGCCAGGTCCAGTACTCGTGTACATGCCCCCAGTGGTCAGTCCTTGTACTGGGCTAGATGCCCATAGGTTTGTGGTTCCCTGCGGGTAACCCCATATGTGTATGGTCCACGGTACGGTTTCCCCGATGGTAAACCCGTGTCTTCCCTGGGCAACCAGCCCCTGCCCCTGAGGTGTAGCGTTCCTCCCCAGCCTGGGTAGGACCTTCCTCGGGGAGCTCTCCATATGCAGATACTGCCCCGCGGGTCAGTGCATATGTGCTCCACACGTTACCTCCCTTCGGGCAGGGTGTGGTCTCCGTAGCTTCCCCAAGAGGGACGCTTTCCCAGCGTTTTTGGGTCATGGCTGCAAAAATGTGGGAGTTGAGTCACCGAAGCACTCTTCCCCTGAGGTACGGAACAACAGCTTCGACCACCCCCTGAGTAAGACCCTGTCCTCTCCATCCCTCTGGTATGGAAGACATTGTAGGGCTTGCTCCGGGCGCTGGAAGGTTACGACATTTGCGATTGCATTTGCAGGTGGCACGCCTAGGCCTGCCAGCATCTGCTTCCCCGACGCTCGTAGCTTGGCTCGGTTGCTATGGCGTTTTCCACGGGATCCCATGACGTCAGTCCGACGTAACGTCGAACGTGACTGACTGATAGGGAACGTCTAGGTTACTATTGTAACCCCCGTTCCCTGAAGGAGGGAACGGAGACGTTACGTCCCCTTGCCATAGCACAGAGTCACCGCTGAGCAGCCGAGATCAGTTTTCGGCTCCTCAGCAAAGCATGAATGAAGTGAGTAATGCCGGCTCTGTTTATACCCGGATGCCGGGGGAGGGGCCCGGCATGTAAATCTCACTGGCCAATTCTCATTGGCTTGTTTTTTACTACGCGAAGGTGATAGGGCTCCCAAGCGAGATCCCATGACGTCAGTCCGACGTAACGTCTCCGTTCCCTCCTTCAGGGAACGGGGGTTACAATAGTAACCTAGACGTTTCTTCTGAATCTTTATTTCTTTCTTGTTTGGGGAATGTAGGTGGAGGATGCGATTTTTGTTTGCAATCCTGCTATCCTCCTGTTTATGGTTAAACATAAGAGTTATGAAAATGATTTTTCTGGATTATATTTCTCCAGGTAATTTAGAGAGATTTCTGGATTAGTTAGTTATTTTGGCCAGGCTCTTCCCTGAAGCTATCGTCTCTATATTCATTATTATTGATATTTCTATTATTGTTGCTTTTATGCATTTTTTTTTAGCTCTATAACAGAAAATTCAAAGTTAATATTGGTTGAATTGTGTCAATTGTGGGACAGAAGGTTGGGCATCCCCGTTCTCTCCATGTAATTCTTCTTTACTTTGTGAGCCGCTCCTCAACCCTAGATGTGTATCTATGTGACACTTCACCTCCTCCTCGTTGTAAGTTTCCAAATAAGCCTTTTTTGATCCAGAAACGTGCAATACAACATGCAATGCTGAAGCAATTTATTCATGTAGAAAGCAAAGACAAACAAAGACGAGTAAATACACAAACCCTGATCAAACTGAGATCAGGTGCATAAAAACACTTAAACCTTTACTTTGTTTAAAGAAAACAATGAAAAAGGCGTAATATTAGTCTTGCTCAGAAAACATGGTTTGGTTTTATGCTTGTTGATCAGTGGACTGTGGTGGAACATCATCTCCTTCCACTTAATCTGGCCATGAAAACAGAACAAACAATCATTAAGGCAATGAACACATGTATAAATGTCTCCACACCACGTCTCTCTGCTCATCACTCACCTGCATACACCTCAACCTCGCACAGAGTGAGGTATTCGTTGCGATTAGGTATAAAAATGTTGACATATCGCCCCTTAATAGGCTTAAACTTAAATGTTTGTGTCTTTCCAAGTGGGATGGACACAACAGTCGCAGCCCTATGAAGAAACACAGAAGCAGAGAGCGGCGTATCAACACCGCATGAAGCTTATTAAATATACTTCTGTCAAAGGCAAGTGTGTATTAAAATGATTTATTTATATTTATACGGAGAGAAGAAGGAGATATATATATATATATATATTCAGGGCTGGGTCGGTTACTTTTAAAATGTATTTCACTACAGATTACAAAATACATGCTTTAAAAAGTAATTTGTAACATATTTCAGTACATTATTCAAGTTTAGTAACTTAATTTAAATACTTTAGAATACTTTGGAATCTAATGAGTGTGGAACAAACACAAAAAAGGTCATTGTGAGTTTTTATCTCACAATTCTGAATTAAAAAAATCTGAATTATGAGATATAAACTCGCAATATTGAGAAAAGTCAGAATTATGAGATATAAACTCGCAATATTGAGAAAAGTCAGAATTATGAGATATAAACTCGCAATATTGAGAAAAGTCACAATTATGAGATATAAACTCACAATATTGAGAAAAGTCAGAATTATGAGATATAAACTCACAATATTGAGAAAAATCTGAATTATGAGATATAAACTCACAATATTGAGAAAAGTCAGAATTATGATATAAACTCACAATATTGAGAAAAGTCAGAATTATGAGATATAAACTCACAATATTGAGAAAAGTCAGAATTATGAGATATAAACTCACAATATTGAGAAAAGTCAGAATTATGAGATATAAACTCACAATATTGAGAAAAGTCAGAATTATGAGATATAAACTCACAATATTGAGAAAAGTCAGAATTATGAGATATAAACTCACATACTAAATTCACAATTGCAAGAAAAAGTCAGTATTGCAAGTTTAAATCTCGCAATTCTGAGAAAAAGAAGTCAGAATTGTGAAACACAAACTCACAATTATGAGGGAAAAAACAAATTGTGAGAAAAAGTTGCAGTGACGAGTGAATTATAAAATGACTCACAAAACATGAAAACAGTGGAAAACATGAAACTTAACTCTTTTTCAGACGGTCAGAGTCAGAGAATCACCAATTGCTGTTAAAATTCTAAGTAATCACTTTGGTAATCTAAAACACTTTTCAGATGTAACTGTAGGAACGCAGAATCCCTGGCAATATTCAAGAGACAGCTGAAAACTCATCTCTTCAGTGAACACTTAATCCCCTCATAAAAAAAAATAATCCTTTCCTTCCCTTTTCCCTTCCTACTCTAGCTTATGGTACTGAGCAATGTATGAAACTTGTATTGTGAGCACTTCCTGTGTTATTTGCCAATTCATGAAGAATCGCTTGTTTGTTTTCCTCACTTGTAAGTTGCTTTGGATAAAAGCATCTGCTAAATGACTAAATGTAAATGTAAATGTAACTGTAATCTGATTACCACCCATTTAAAATGTAACTAATGAAATACAGCAAATTTTGTATTTTAAATACGTAACTAAGTTACTTGTATTTCGTTACTCCCCAACCCTGTATATATAAGATAATTAAGAGAGTGACAATACTTACAGCTCATTATTGTTGCCATTATTTTCCAGGCTGTTGCCGATACGGATCTGAGCACCATTTATTCTCTCTGCATAACCATCTCCACGATTAGCGATGCTAACCCTGGTTATCTTGTAAATATTCAGCAAGTCAACTCTCCACCAGGGGTTCCTGTCCGGTTTAGTCACACTGCATGTTCGACGATCTTTATCTGAGTTACTGTTGCCATCGACAGCATTTTTAGCTTCTGCTGCTTTATCGTATGTGGAAGACTGGACAGCTGTGGCTCCGAGAGCAAGATTTTCTGTTTAAAGTGAAGTAAAATATAATTCCAATATAACAGGTACAATAATGCTAAGCTTTGTAATGCAAAATATTATTACACGGCCCTCTGGAATACTTTATTCTGATTGGTCAGTCATTCTGAGGTCGGATATTTCCAGATAATGACCATCATCAATAGTAAATCACTCTCTCTCGTTTTATACCAGATGGAACTGGATTAAATACGTTGACTTTTGCGATCCCAAATCGCACTAATGACCTGTAACTGAATCAATCAACTGTTA
The DNA here is from genome assembly GCA_038088235.1 of Zacco platypus. NCBI lineage: Eukaryota > Metazoa > Chordata > Actinopteri > Cypriniformes > Xenocyprididae > Zacco > Zacco platypus. The sequence continues at coordinate 1,531,068 of CM076067.1, forward strand.
TACACAACCTGGACTAAATATTGAGTTTTTCCCATTTCCCAGTTTCACATTTTCCACTTGTTTCTTCTACTATTTGTTTTATTCCTGTTATATGTGCAATAAATGTGTTAGCTGCCTCAAACCATTTGACCTAAATATAATTTGTACCAAATTGAGTCAAACCCATATCTACAAAATACAAAAATGTTAATACTGTATCCTAAATTGTGGATAATTAAGCTAATAAGCTATATATCATATGCTGAAGGAGATTTCTGGAGTGTTAAAGATTAAAAGAAAAAATAACAACAAGAACCGTACAGAACTGAAAACCGTGACCCTAAAACCATGATACGAACCGAACCGTGGGTTTTGTGAACTGTGTCACCCCTAATATATATATATATATATATATATATATATATATATATATATATGCAGATGTAAATAAATATGTATATACATATATATATGTGTGTGTGTGTGTGTGTTACTGACAATATTCAAAGTAATGAACACTCACTTGGAATACAGATGTACGGCGGTGTATAATTATCTGTTAATAAAACAATAACACGCATTAATAAGTATATGAACACATATAATAAGTATATGAAGTCTATGACAGAGTCTTCTCTCTCTCTCTCTTGCCTGCAAACACCTCGACTTCACACAGAGAGAGGATTTCATCGTTCCCAGGTAAAATAATGTTGATATATCGGCCTCTAACAGGCTCAAATGAAAATGTTTCTGTGCTATCAGGAACAGTGAGAATAGTTGCAGCCCTGCAAATACACAAAGAACAGAGTTAAAATGAAAGCCTCGCAACACAACGCGCATTTCTAATTCAATTCAACTGTATAGAAATCAACTGCACACTTTTTACAATACAAATTATTGTTCATGTTTTATGCCATTGCTACAAGAAACAATGGTCTAAAGTAAGAAATGTCTGGATAAAACATGTTCAAGTAAAGGGGTTGGTTTGTGGAGGAGCTTCAATTTAGTTTTATTAAACCAGATTGAACATCATAAACACAGGAAGAGTGAAGGAACATGATTCTTACAGCTCATTGTTGTTTCCGTTGTTCTCCAGCTTGTCACCAATACGAATCTGAGCTCCTCTGAGCCGCTCTTTGCAGCAGTCTCCACGATTGGTGATGGTAATGTTGCTTATACTGTAGACATTTCCCAGGTCAGCTCTCCACCATGGATTAAACTCAGGATTAGTGTGAGTGCATGAGCCCTTCCCGAAATCCGAGTCTCTGTTTCCATCTACTGCATGTTGAGCTTGTCCCTGTGGATATGTGGAGGACTGCACAGCCTTGGCATTAAGAGCAAGATTCCCTGTTCAATATGAAATCAGAAAAAAGAGGAAAAGATAGGTTCAAAGCAATACAAGTTTTCAATTATCATATTTCAGCCTGTAATTTTAATAAATGAATCTGATTGATATGTAATGATCAGGTTACAGATTTTTAAATCTAATCATTTTTACTTGTATCACTCTAAACGTACCTTTGGAATCAGCGACGCACGGCCCAGTAAACAGTGTCAGAAACAAAATCACTCGTACGGCCATCCTGATATGAGACATAACAACACATCACCTCTTCTCGGCACATGACGCGATCATTTTCAATTTCTCATCCCCATTTAAACAAAGAAACATTGAAGAACCCCATTATTCACAGTAAACTCAGTGTCTCCAGTATTTGGATTTGCTGAGTTTGCTCTGTTTATATATATACTCAACAAATAATGAAGTAAAATATCTAGCTTCCGCCACACATCATGTTCTCACGAGGTGAAAAAAACTTCATGGAGCAAAGAGGACACTGACAACGCATCATTTTTAATGTTTTTAATCTAGCTGCTCTTAATTATCAACTCACTTGGTTTATTTTTTTGTGTTTTTGTGAAGTTTGAAGGTGACATTTACTCTGATATAATGGTTTTGTACAAATACGTAAGTAGGAAAAAGCTACTGTATGATTTATGGCAAGCCGTTTTGACTTTTATTCATTTTCAGGATATGAACTTGTGATATCAACAATTACATTTTCACTAGTAACAAAGTTCATTCTTGATATCAACAATTACATTTCCACTAGTATAAACTATAATTGTTGATATCTGTAATTGTATTTTCACTAGTGAAATCTCGCCATAGGCTGCCATTCAAATTCAATTGTTGATATCAAGAATTCATTTCTTACTAGTTGAAATTCCAGTTTCACATTTCAGGAACACAATTCTTACTAGTAAAAATGCAAATATCTGATATCAACAATTACATTGTGTAACACGTGTTTAGTCCAGTCATGTTTAGTTCTGTGGTAATCTGTCATTGTCGTCACCTGTGTTCACATTATTAGTTATTGTCATCACCTGCATTACCCTCGTCATCAGTGTATTTAAGTTCCTCCCCTTGTCTTAGTCTTGGTCGGTTATTGTTTGTACTATGTACGCTGTGTCACGTTGCTTTCTTTTCATTAAACCTGTTTGTTCTTCGTAACCTCGTCTCCTGTCCTCCCGAGCGTGACAGAATAACCGACCCATAAAGAGAAACTTTCTCAAGAGAGAAAAACAAGATGGACTTACCCACGGCAGCCTTGCTGCTAAGTCCGGAGGCCAGGCCCTACCTGGCGGGTATCCTCTGGGCGTTCCGTAAGGACTACCGCTCCGCCTCAGCCTAGAAGCCCGGGGTGCGCGCTGAGGTCGAGGGGAGAGTCGACGAGTTCGGGGGACAGTCCATCGCAGAGCCAGGAGCGGCCCGGAACTTTATTGATCCGTGGTGCGCGGATCCAATCCCCACCCAAATTCCCGCCCGTAAAACCTCGTCTGCCCCGTTCCAGTTCGGAAGCCTGCCTGTCTCCCCGATCCCGTCTCCTTCGCTGGTCACAACCAGCCCCCTGGATCCGTGGCCACCGTTGCTGTCGGCCAGCTCCTCGGCTCTGTCCCCGCCATCCACTCTGTGCGGCTCCTCTCCAGCGCCTCGGGCTACCCTGCCACCAACCCAGGTTGAGGCGGAGCCCCCAGCATCACACCAAGCCTCCAGACCCACGTCACCACCGCGACCCATCAGCCCGCCACCATCGCCTGGGCCTGCGCCTCCCTCACCTGCTCCTCGGCCTGCCTGCCCGGAGGCTCTGCTAGGGCCCCTCGTCTCGCCTGGTCAGCCTGCGGGGGTCGACGCCCAGCCGCCGCCACGGACTTCCGGGATGGCGACTACGTCACCACCCGTCACCCCTACGGCGCCAGCAGGCTCCTCCCTCCCTTCAACTTCCCAGTCAGCCTCGGTCACCCCAGCATCACCCCGGTCAGTCAGAGACTCGTCGCCGCCTCGGTCCCGCAAGCCGGCAGCTCTGGTTCGTACTTCCGGGTCGGCGGAGTCGCCCAGGGCTGTCGGCCAAGAAGTTCCGCCGAGGTCTCCACCATCCGCCATGGCTCCACCACCGTCGTTAGGCCCCAGGAAGTCATCCCACGGGACTCGCTGGCCGCCTTCCTGGTTCCGCCCACCGTCGGTGTCACCATGCTGTCCGTGGCCATCGGCCCCAATCTGCTGCCCGCTTCCAGCGACACACCCTTCTCCACGCCCCTCCCCGAAGCCTCCGCCCTCTTCACCCCTCTTCTATGGACTTACGGCGCGAGGACGCGCCTTTCCGAAGGGGGGCGTAATGTAACACGTGTTTAGTCCAGTCATGTTTAGTTCTGTGGTAATCTGTCATTGTCGTCACCTGTGTTCACATTATTAGTTATTGTCATCACCTGCATTACCCTCGTCATCAGTGTATTTAAGTTCCTCCCCTTGTCTTAGTCTTGGTCGGTTATTGTTTGTACTATGTACGCTGTGTCACGTTGCTTTCTGTTCATTAAACCTGTTTGTTCTTCGTAACCTCGTCTCCTGTCCTCCCGAGCGTGACACATTGTTACTAGTGCAAATGTCTATTCTTGATATCAACAATTGAATTGCTACTAGTAAAAATGTTCATTTCTGATATCATGAATGTGATTGTTACTAGTAAGAAAGCCGTTTTAGATATCAGAAATTATATTGATATCAGGAATTCATTTTCAGATATCAGAAATGAACATTTTTACTAGTAGAAATTCAATTGTTGATATCAAGAATAGACATTTGCACTAGTAACAATGTAATTGTTGATATCAGAAATTTGCATTTTTACTAGTAAAAATTGTATTCCTGAAATGTGAATCTGGAATTTCAACTAGTAAGAAATTAATTCTTGATATCAACATTTTTCATTTACATTTTTCATCATTTAGCAGACGCTTTTATCCAAAGTGACTTACAAGGGGAGCAATTAGGGGTTAGGTGTCTTACTCAAGGGCACTTTAGTCATGGTATTGAAGGTGGAAAGAGAGATGTTCATTCACAATCCCCACCTTTAATTCCTGCCGGCATGGGAATCGAACCAGCAACCTTCAGGTTACAAGCCCGAATCCCTAGGCCACGACTACCCCTATCAACAATTGAATTTGAATGGCAGCCTATGGCGAGATTTCACTAGTGAAAATACAATTCTTGATATCAAGAATTAACGTTGTTACTAGTGAAAATGTAATTGTTGATTTCACAAGTTCATATCCTGAAAATGAATAAAAGTCAAAACGGCTTGCCATATATGATTGGTGATGAGTTTTGTGCCAAGAGTTTGGCAAATTTATCACTAGTGAAAGTGATACCAAATTGATTTAAAAACTGTATTCAACAAATTCAATTTTTTCATTCCAATTAGACTTTTACGCTGGTGTAGAGAGTGCAGAAACAGTCACCTCACCTGGGATTCATCAGTGAAGACCCTCAGAGAAGACCTTCACCATTCAGCAGTTTTCTGCTTTAAAACAAAATAATATGTTTATACAATAAATAAATGCCATTATGTTTATAAACAAATGCCATACTTATTATTTGTCCAATATATTATTCATATAAGGAATATTATGTCAAAACATTTCAAACCAAAAATGTGCTATTAAACAAAGATATGAATATTAACACTCACCAGCGGTCCGTGAAGAGGGTCCAGTCGAATAATACTGTGCTCAGAAATGATGCTCCATTTATTGTTGAATTAAGACCCTCCCAAGTCTTATGTGATATCTGATTAAATGGACCTATTACAAAAGATTCCCCTTTTTTATGCATCTCATTCTGATGAAATAAAAGCAAAGTTTGGTTATGAAACTCTAGACGTCTCAGGCTGGTTAGTTCACACACAAATTAAAATCCTCATCCTCATGTTGTCGTCTACTGAGCGAGATAACTAATTTAATATCATAAACTCAGTGACAAGGGAACTGAATTATTCTCTCTTCTCCCATATAAATACGTAACGTTGGCTAAACCTGTCTGTAGTTAGTGACACGGTTGAATAGATAAGCAGTATTTCAGCCCCGTACATACGATTTTGGAACATCAACACCTCTGAAACACTGCTCAGACGTACAAATTTAGTGGAGAATACGGCCGCCCTATGGAGAAAATCGCATTGGCCAATTTTTGGGCTACTTTAGACTGGCTATTTGTAGGCAGGGTTGGGGAGTAACGAAATACAAGTAACTTAGTTACGTATGTAACTGTATTTCATTAAAGTCACATTTTAAATGGGTGGTAATCAGATTACAGTTACATCTGAAAAGTGTTTTAGATTACCAAAGTGATTACTTTGAATTTTAATGTCATTTAAACAGAAATTGGTGATTCTCTGACTCTGACCGTCTGAAAAAGCGGAGTTAAGTTTCATGTTTTCCACTGTTTTCATGTTTTGTGAGTCATTTTATAATTCACTCGTCACTGCAACTTTTTCTCACAATTTGTTTTTTCCCTCACAATTGTGAGTTTGTATTTCACAATTCTGACTTCTTTTTCTCAGAATTGCCAGATTTAAACTCACAATTGCAAGTTATAAAGTCAGAATTGGGAGATTTAAACTTGAAATACTGACTTTTTTCTTGTAATTGTGAATTTAGTATGTGAGTTTATATCTCATAATTCTGACTTTTCTCAATATTGTGAGTTTATATCTCATAATTCTGACTTTTCTCAATATTGTGAGTTTATATCTCATAATTATGACTAAATAACTCACAATTGCAACTTTATATCACACAATTCTGAGGGAAAAAGTGAGATAAAAACTTGCAATGACCTTTTTTGTGTTTGTTTCACACTTATTAGTATTCCAAAGTATTCTAAAGTATTTAGATTAAGTTACTAAACTTGAGTAATGTAACGAAATACGTTACAAACGACTTTTTAAAGCATGTATTTTTTAATCTGTAGTGAAATACATTTTAAAAGTAACCGACCCAACCCTGTTTGTTGAACAGATCTGGCAATCCCGGCCAGAGCCCCCAATAGTATACAGCCGCAGATCAGTAGCGTTAGAGGTTATAGATTATAGGTCTATTGAAGTCCGGCTTCATAAAGAAGGTCAGATCTGCCAGAACTTCCAGTCAGAAGCTGCTGTCACCGAAGGCGCTGCGGGTCATTAGACCAGCGTTTCCCAACCACTAGTGTGCCATGACAGTTTGTCAGGTGTGCCCTAGAAAATGATCAAATGCCATAATTGAAATGCTATACAATCAAGAATATATCATCACTGCCATCTAGTTGTAGCTGATACACTGTTATATTTCATCCAGCTGTAGTGAGTTTAACACTGACGGGAAGTTTTGCTGGGTCTGACTCAAGTTTTGGTTGATAAATTAATATTGCCACATTAAAAGATATCTGTATATTCGATATTCATTTTGCTGTTTACCTGTTTCAATGCTATGTTATTTTGTTATTAAGGCCTATATGCTTGAAAAATAATAATAATAATAATAATCATTTATATATATATATATATATATATATATATATTATATATATATATAGTGCTTTTCCAACACCCAAAGTTGCTTTGCAAAGTAGGTTTAAGGAACAATGAACGCTTGAATGATTATGAAATCAAGTAACTGCAATACTTCCTTTGTTTGTTATAAGATAAGATGATTGAGGAAGAGTTGTGAAAGTTTCTTGAGATTCTTGAGTTTGATATTTTTGTAATCAACCGCAAAGGTTATCAGAAGTGTACACAGGGGTGAAGAGAGCATGCTGATGTGAGCCAGATGAAGAAGAGGAAGACAACAGCGTAAACGACATCCAGTGGATTAATCATGAGTTACAAAGACTGATACAGCTCCCAAACAAACCATCAAATCATGTGCATCCTCGCCTGTGCAAGAAGATTTAAATGTCTTGTTGCTCGCCATTATGTCTTGTGATTTGCAACTTCAACAAACATCACTAAATAAGACAGACAGTTCACACAGAGCGCTTGCTACACTCTAAAAAACGCTGGGTTAAAAACAACCCAAGTTGGGTTGAAAATGTTGGAAATGCTGGGTAGTTTTATTCAACCCAACTATTGATTAAAAAAATGACTCTATTGCCAAAATTTGTTTTAAATTAACATTTATTAATATGTTTAATAAATGAACATATATTAATAAGTTTAACAAATAATAATTACACAATAAACAATTAAATTGCTTATTAGTAAATATTCACCTTTTGATTATTATTGTTGATTATTGTAATGAAGGGCGAGTCGGCGGCATGAGATCCAATTACAGGCTTTACTGGAAAACAGAATGGTCGTAACAGGCAGGGTCAAACAGTGGCAAACAGGAAAATCGGAGGTAAGCAGGTTCGTGGTCAGTAAACAGGTGAGGGGTCATATAGGCGGCAGGCAAACAACAGTCCAGTAATCCAAAGCAGTGAGTCAAACAGGGTACAAAAAACCGGGACATACAGGCAGGAAACAGAACCAGGAAAACAAGACATGGGAAATAACTCTCAGAACTGACAGGGAACCTAATCAAGACTTCGCGGTTAGTGAGGTGTGAGAATGGTGCTTATATGAGGTGCAGCTGGTGTGGTAATCAGTGACTGGGTACGGGGCTTATGGGAAATGTAGTTCGTGTGAATAAGTGATTGAGGGTGAGAGTGGGTGAAAGTCCAGGATGAAGTGCCCTCCTGTGGTGGTCATGGGCACTTCAGCTGATGATCGTGACAATTATTATGTGTCTGACTTTTAATTTCCAACCTATTTTGGGTCCATGTTAAGCCAGACACATAGTAATATTTAAACGATAGTTGGGTTAAATAAAGCTACCCAGCACGTTGGGCAAACATTTAACCCAACCGCTGGGTTAAAACAACCCAATTGACCTTTCGCAAACAGTTTGATTGACAGGCGATCTGACCAATCATAACCCCATTTTATCCGACAAAGCAGTCAGGGGAGTTAGTAGATTAACGTTGGTGAGCTTGAAAAATTGTGAGTACTCACGTCTTTCCACGTTTGAAACAACAATACAGGAAAATACACACTGGACATTAATTTTTTCCTCAGTGTCCCTGTGTCAACTCCTGGCTCTCCCAGTCACAACGCTGTGTTGTCATCATACAGAAACATGCAGATGAAGGGAAACAGGGGTACAGTTCATCCAGAGAACAGCAATCCATCACAACTTTACCACAGACCAGACTCAACAGTGAAACTTAAAACAGGACTTAAGTAGTAGATGACCTGGGAAACACATGGCACCAGGATGACCAGGAGGCAAGCCAGTGGAGGCAGTGTGATGCTTTGGACAATGTTCTGCTGGGAAACCTTGGGTTCTTCATCCATGTGGACGTTACTTTGACACAAACCACCTACCTAAGCGTTGTTGCAGACCATGTACAGCCTTTCATGGAGACGGTGTTCCCTGGTGGCAGTGGCTCTTTAAGCAGGATAATGCTCCTGACACAAAGCAGAAATGGTTCAGGAATGGTTTGAGGAGAGTTTGAGGTGTTGACTTGGCCTCCAAATTCCCCAGATCTCAATCCAATCGAGCGTCTGTGGGGTGTGCTGAACATACAAGTCCGATCCATGGAGGATCAACCTCACATCTTACAGGACTTAAAGGATCTGCTGTGAACATCTTAGAGCAGATCCCACAGAACACCTTCAGGGTCTAGAGAAGTCCATGCCTCCACGGGTCAGGGCTGATTTGGCATCAACACAATATTAGGAAGGTGGTTATAATGTTATGTCTGATTGGTGTAGATGTCTAAATGTGTATATCAAAGGCTTGTGTCTAATTTCTAACAAATTAATTTTTCAGATGAATCTGAGCAAAAGAGACACAATTGTGCCTTTATTAATACAAAGCATATTTTTAAATTGGTCTAATTGAAAATCATGGTTTAATGTTAAAAACTGTTTAGTTCAATTTTCCTAAAAGCAAATAACACTTCTTACTTGAAAAATGAAAAAAAAAATGCATGCATTTTTTTCATGCATCACTCCTCAAAGCCTTCGACTCAGCTCATCTGCTTCCTCCTGAACCCCACCCTCTGCTCTTTCTAAGATCCTGACTCTTATTATTACTATATAGACCTACATTAAGCATCATATTGGCTTCTCTATAAAGAAAATATATTGATAATTCTTTTTTACTATATATGAATGTGAATGTTTTTGCCTCTGGAAAAAGAGACCTTTTTAATTCATTTTAACCCAAAATCAAATTAATTTCAAGTTTGAACCAATTCTATTGACATGCCTTAATAATGTTGTGGGTTATACATCATCATCATCATCATGTGTCATCATGTGTCATCCTGCACAAGCTAAAGATAATTCTACAGTAAGCATGACAAGACTGAATAGTCCCAGTGCTCCTCTTTATTTCAACACTTTTGATAGTTGTGAAACTGGAATTGTGTTATCTTTGTTGTTGTGTGCTGCTTTTTAAGTGTTTTGGCACGAGAAGTACGACAGTAAATAACTTGTCACACCTTTCGTGTCGAAAATGTTCCCCGCGGAGTTCTGTTGATGGTTCCCACATCTTCCACAGCATTCACCTGTGAAACTTCCTTTTGTGTTCGTCTCCGTTTAACACAATAAAGTCTTGCTATTATTATCATCATGGATCGAACTGAGACTTTCTGGGTCTGAGAATCAGGAAACATTAATGAACCTCAGGGAGTGTTTTGTTGTCTGTTGATGAAATGTGATTTTGCTACATGACGGAACTAGTTGAATAACATTATTAAAGAATCATTTTAAATGATTGAGAGCAACATTATAATCTCCAGTCACCTGCTATTCATTCTGCACTAATTGGGCTCATTTGCTTTTGCATTCAGTGCTGTATGTCCTGTAAAACCAAACTTTAATTCCTCCAAAACGTCATGCATTTTGGACTCACAGAGAATATTGGACCACCCAGTCATCATATACAACAAAAAGTATGTTTCTAGGTCTCTGGGAAACTCAAGGTGAGCATGATTCTATATGAATCTCTTGTGTGGCAACAGGTATCAAATCACATCAATAAACATGCTGACTTTTTCTGCATCTTTGTTGATACAACAATCAACTAAATCATGTTTCCCAGGCGGAACAGAATATGGACCATTTGAGTAGCTAATCGACATTCAATCTCAAGAACAGAAAGCTCAATGTCGAAGCGATCCTTTGACATGTTGGAGCCCAGAGGAAAAAAGCAAGAAAGAGGCAACATATAACAGACATATTCATGGTCACATGTACCGTATACTTTCAACACTGAACGCCTTTCATTGTCATGAGGCCTTTTGTGTGTGTGGCGTTCAGTTCCTCTTTGAACAGAAATGAATGTACAATGACTGAAGTATGAACTGTTTATATCACGAAACCGCTTGATACGGGTCTGGATTAGCTTAAGTTTCTGAATTATATATATACATACATATATATATATATATATATATATATATATATATATATATATGTATATATATATATATATATATATATCTTCTACCATCAGAGATTATGGAAAAATCTTTCAAAGACTTCAACTAACTTTGGAATAGTTCACTCAGAAATGACACTTCTGTCATCATTTCCTCGTCATGTTGTTCCAAACCTTTCTTTCTTTTGAGGAACACACACAAAGAATTGGGTCAAACTGTAAATGGGGATTTATGGGGGCCAAACTTGAAAAAGTTTCCAAAAAGTGCTATCATAAAAGTGGTTCATTCGACATATGAAGTCCTATTTTCCCCTTTCGCCTAAGCTCACGAATCTCATTAGTGCTTGGGAGACGCCATTGGTTTTAGTGTGTCTTATGACCAAACACAACCTCCAATGGGATTTGAGGAATATGGAGGAAGGGAAGAACATACATGTCTCCAGTCTGAAACAAAGAGTGAAAAGTCCCAGTGCTCCAATTCCATCAAACTGTGATCTCAGCATTCTCAGGCCATACATTTGCATCCTTTCAAAAAGAGTACTTATTATGAAAATAACACAGTTTAAAAATATACTTAAGACTGAATGTAATGTATTGTGAAGCCATGATTGAAAACCCTCTTCTAAATTCACTGTAAATTAAGACTTCATTGGGTTTATTGCTTTTATAAAAGGCACATACCAGGCAAAGTTTCATAAAATAAACACACAGACACAAAAATATTATTCTTGGGAGTCAGAAGTTTGATATTATGCTTTGGAATGTACTTAAGTAAAGGTTTCCCCAAATAGTTAAATAAAGTACATATACTTGAAAAATGTACTTAAGTACAGTAACACAGTAAAAAGGGTTTTTTCACCACTGTCTGCAAGTATCCGTCCATCCGTCCTCCGCTTTTCAGGGTCTGGGTCATGATGGCAGCAGGTGACCCATACGTCCTTTTCCCCAGCAACTTCAGGGGAATTGCGTTCCCTTGAGTCACGGGTCGTGTCTTCTTTGATAAAAACAGTATCACACACGCAATCATGCTGTTGTTCTGAATATCAGCATGGTTGTAATCAAGGCCGTCAATAAAGCGGGACAACTGGATCGAGGAGGGCCCAGAAAGTGACATAAATCGAAAGTATTTGTTCTCTGTGATCTAGTTTCCAAAGTTAACACACATTTCTTGAGTTTCACCATCACCTCGGTCTCAAAGCTGCTCGCTCCTCCCTCTCGTTTATCTGCAGCTTTAGCAGGTCAAGTCCTCCTGTTCCCAACCTTTGTTCCCACAGCAAAGGATCTCTCACCTGCCATATTCATTTCACATAGGAGCTTTAGGAAAATATAAAAGCTATATGAGGATGTTTTATACAACACTTGTTTCTGGGTTAGGTTGAATAAACAGTCATAAAAATCACAAAGTATGTGACGCGGCGCATTGAAAACAGGGCAGCTCAGACTACAACTGTCAAATTAGTCATCATGAAGACATCTGGAATAAGTACAGAAGTAGACAACCTTAGATAATAGCGATGAATGAGTCAGCCAAATCAGGAATATTCCACTTTCTTACATACATAAGTATGAGTTTTAAATACAAGAGATCGTATTATATGTTCTGTAACAGTGGAAGCACCTCAATAGCTTCTTTATTCCTAAAGGACTAGTTCACTTTACTCACCCTCATTCCGTACCAAACCTGCATGACCTTTTCCTCAATAGAACGCAGAGTTTACACTCACAGCAGTTCACACTTCTCTTTTCCATACAATGAAATGTTATTTAAAGTACATTATGATAAATACTTTGTTATATATACGTGCCCAGGGCTGGGTCGGTTACTTTTAAAATGTATTTCACTACAGATTACAAAATACATGCTTTAAAAAGTCATTTGTAACGTATTTCGTTACATTACTCAAGTTTAGTAACTTAATCTAAATACTTTAGAATACTTTGGAATACTAATAAGTGTGGAACAAACACAAAAAAGGTCATTGAAAGTTTTTATCTCACAATTCTGACTTTTTCCCTCAGAATTGCATGATATAAAGTTGCAATTGTGAGTTATAAAGTCAGAATTATGAGATATAAACTCACAATATTGAGAAAAGTCAGAATTATGAGATATAAACTTGCAATATTGAGAAAAGTCAGAATTATGAGATATAAACTCATAATACTGAGAAAAGTCAGAATTATGAGATATAAACTCACAATATTGAGAAAAGTCAAAATTATGAGATATAAACTCACAATATTGAGAAAAGTCAGAATTATGAGATATAAACTCACAATATTGAGAAAAGTCAGAATTATGAGATATAAACTCACAATATTGAGAAAAGTCAAAATTATGAGATATAAACTCACAATATTGAGAAATGTCAAAATTATGAGATATAAACTGACAATATTGAGAAAAGTCAGAATTATGAGACATAAACTCACGATATTGAGAAAAGTCAGAATTATGAGATATAAACTCACGATATTGAGAAAAAAAAAACTGCTGGCGGGAAAGAGCTAAAGTCACCATAAAATTGGATCATTTATCACATGCGATATATTCCACATCTGAAGCCTTATGATAGCTTTATAAATCCAAAACCTAAGTTTTAAGGCCCAATATATGTCAAGCAAAAGACAAAGTGTGTGAACATCATTTCAAATTAAATTTGGCCCTTCGTTTAGGTGGTTTGAACAGCTAACCAAAGCAAACGTTCCGGAAATCTCTGCTCTGCCTGTTAAACATCTTCAAACCGCCATTGATCCATGAGGATTACATGTGCTCCAGCACCTCAGCATCTTTGACCAGGAAATCTTCCCATATTCAGTCCATCGAGGTCAGGCATGATTATAGCTGAAATTCTGATTTCTGAAATTAACTTTGCAACACGTACACTCTGAATTGTATAAAGTGCAACACTGAAGAAATCTGGAGCAGGGTTTACTTGAAAAAAGCTACGATACAATTTTCACTCCATAATTGCAAAGCCACAGCAAGAAACACACTGAAGACTGAAATAGCATTTTAGATTAGGGGAGCATAAAGTGACTTGCAAAGTTGGGGAGCATCAACATAAATTGTTAATAAATATTAAGCAGGAGGTCTGTTCTCTAATGACTGCAAATAGTTTACTAGTGGTTAGTAGAATGTCTAAAGCGAAATAAATTGTTACCAAATTAATGTACCTTTTGTTGGAACGACTTTTATCTCAGAGCAAGTTAAATAATACAATTGTTTTTTATGTCACAAGTTTTTCAACAGATTTCACATCAACTAAAGTACCGATTTACGAAAGCTGACTAACTCTCATTTCTTCCCATCAGCCCCTCCCTCTCTTCTTTTCTCCGTTATCCTCCCATATCTCTCTGTTCCTCAGGGAGTTGAGAGAGGATGGCTCCCCGCGGGCTCCACTGATTGGCCCTTTGGCCGCAGGTGTTATAACTCAAAAGAATCCTTTTGTGTTTGACTACCATGTAAGCCACTTTTTGTAATATTCCAGGTACTGTCAAAGATGAGAGTGCTGGAGACACTAGGTGTTGTAGTTTTGGTGACTCTAACTCAGGTAGATTTATGATTCTTTACAATTAATCTATTTGTATATGAATGCTTCTTTAAAAATGGATTACATGTCTATAAATTATTTATTGATTTGTTGTTTTTGTTCTTTCTGTGGAGCAGATATGGAGCACTCAGGCACAAGGTAAGTTAACTTCTCTAGAACAGATGGTTTGGTCACATTTCAGATCTCCATGAGGCTTTCGTTTGAGATTGTATGAAGTATAAGTTGCTCTAATGGAGCTAGATAACTAGATCTAGGGGGTTGTGGGATGGGTATGTAATTGTATATAAAATATAAATATGTAGATGACTCTTCGGTAACACTTATACAGTAATAAAGTACTTATAAATCATTAACAAACTATTAGTTTATAGTTAATTCAGTATAGTTAATAATATATATTAACAGGCTATATACCTATAGTGAGTTCTTCATTCATTGTCACTATAATTAACACAATTATTATTGTTTAATTAGCTCGTAGTAAGGGAATTGTTAACTGGTTCTTACGATTAGATTAGGTCATAGGAAATGGGAAAAAGTGTTTAAGTGCTTTAAATCCCACATTAATTGCATTAGTATCCTTAAAATATTTACCATAGACACAGTTTAAGGGAACTCTCCACAGGCGTAACGGTTTTTATACTGTTAAAACACTTACGTAATGACATTTCCCCATTTTCTGTGACCTAATCCAAAGTGAGAACTATTTACAGTTAATAAGTGCATAAAAACATTATCTAATTCTTGACATCTGAGCTACTTAAACAATAATATCTGTGTTAATTACATTGACAATGAATGAAGAACTCACTATTTGTAACACTATTTGTATTTGTAAAAACGTAGAGACTACAATATATCAAATATGAACAGTTTGTATATCAGCATAAGTACTTATGATAAGTACAACATGTTTTAAAAAACCTGATGATCATGTTCTTTAGCATTTGGTTCTGAAAAATCTGTTTTTTTGTTACAAATCAGTTCATGTCACAAACATATTTATAGTGATTAGTGGCCTATAAATAGTGCTAATAGGACAGTAATGATTACATTATGAGGCTTTCATGAGCGATCCCGTGTTTTTCAGAATGCAACATCACTTCTATAACTTCCCCTACGGCATCATCACTGCTGGTTCAATGGAACAAACTCCAGGGAGCAAACAATTATTTTTTGGACCTCCGGGTTGTGAACGACATAAGCACCAGTCCGGTTGTGGTGTCGGTCGCTGGGAGTACATCGAGGAGAGAAGTCTTTGGTTTGAAGTCGGGGACATTGTACACTGTCACACTTAAAGGGTTTCAGTTTTATACTCCAGTGTGTATCGATGTAAAGTTGGCCAGGACAGGTAATTCACAGTTTTTATGTTTAAATACATGCAAGTCAACAATCACAATTCATCGTTTACTGGAAAAATAATATCAACACTAAGATATAAGATATAATTTGATATTGCTTTCTTCACAACACTCTTTTCCTTTTGTTCCCGCTGTAGGACCGGGAACAGCTCAGATAACCTATTCAAAGGCAATATCAAGTACAGCCGTCTGGTTAGAATGGGAGTCGGTGCAAACAACACTACAATACTTTTTGCTGATAAATTCAACACTGACCGGGGAACGGTACAACTTTACCTTTACAAACAATAGCGCAGCGGTCAGAAATCTTCGACCGGCAACTACGTATGACTGTTATGTGGTCACATCCAATGCCGGAGGTCTAGGAGCAAGAAGCACCATACGAACCGTCACCACACGTGAGTGAACCTTACCGCACTTCTTCACTTTGAAAGTCTGAAAATAATCAAACGTTAACCCCCATCAATGTGTTGATTCTCAGTGACTCAGCCTCCAGCAGTGATCACAGCCCAACAGACGGGAACCCAGTCTGCACTCATCAGTTGGCAACCTGTAGACAAGGTTTTAGTCTACCAAGTTACGGTCAAAAGCTGGAATTCCCCAAACAGCACAATATATTCAAACAATGTGTACGGCACAACTGTGGAAGTGCAGAATATTTCTCCCTGTTCTTCATACCAAATCTCAGTGTCTTCATTTAATGCTCTCTTGGAACTTGGAGAATCCAGGCAGACCAACTACACAACAAACAGTAAGAAAAGCATTTGTTTTTCATTTTGTATAAAAGACAATTATAGTTATCACATTGTCAGATCTGATGGTACACTTGATAATGGTTTAAAGTGCGTTTAACCAAATAGGACATCCATTTCTTGGTCCAGGAACAATATGCCTAACAAAATCATAACCCTAACCTACTCCTGACCAGAACCGTAATGCCCTGTTTACACCCAGTATGTGTTTTTGTTGATCCGATCCCAAACGCTTTTTGATCTGGTCTACTTTCGACCACTTCCAGAGGTAGTCGGAAACCGGATCGCTTTCGTAGTGTAGAATCTCATGTGGTCGAATGTGAACAGCCATGCCTTTTCTCCACCATCTGACTTGATAACATTGAGGGACATGTTGTGAGAAAGCGCACCAAAACAAGTGATTCACACTTTACTGTAGAGTACGAAAACACACAGGATCCATTTGCTTCATTTTCCACGTAACATGGGTTCGTTGGGTCAATAGTATTTCTGGGAAAGGGATGTAAAGGTGACAAAATAAAAGGGGAGTGTCTTCAGGAAGTGATCACAGAAGACGCATTTTAACACCAGGTGGAAACAGGGCCTAACAAACCTGGATCTGTTGTTTAAACCCCATCCCCAGCTATAAATACAACTTTAACCTTAAATATGACTGGTTGTTTAAGACTCCTTAACAAATCCTTGTTATAATTCAGTCCTTATTTTGGCTTACCCTGATTTTAATTAAACTTTTAGCTCTAACTTTGTATTTTAGGACAGTAACATGCCACATATACCTGATTTTAAGTTCTAGAAGATTATTAACCAAGAGACCAGGCATTGAAAACAGCTGAGGGTCCTTCACACCACATTAGTCCACTGTGGCATAAAGAGCAAGAAAAAAACTTCAATTGTGGCAGTAGATTGACTCTTTAAAAACAGAACAGCTGAGAGAAAGTTACATTTTGTTAAGAATTACTTCTCGAGATTAATATTGAAATCCTTGCCTTCACTTCGCCTTAGATACCCTAACCAAAACCCTACAACCTGGTTGGTTGATAAGAATGCTGTTCAAGCCCCAACCCCAGCCCTAAACCTAACCATAATCTTTAAACCTGACCATTTGATTGTGATGTTGTTCCAGGAATAACCAGGATGTCGATTCACAAACTCAAGTTAAGCTTGAAATGGTTGTGATAAGATAAAGCTATTGTGGAGAACCATAAAGGCCAATTCACACTGACGGCAACAAACACAGACAATCAAGTTGGGTGTTGGATTTATAATTTACTGATAAATAACTGTCATGTTCACACCGACCAAACAGAAAGACAAACTTCAAGTCAGAATGTCTTTAGGTGGCATTTTTCGCCTGAAAAGATGGGGAACGGAACAAAAGAGGTTGCGGGTGAAGCTGTGGTTGCTGTGACGGAAAAGACAGGGCACATACTTGAATTTATGCAGTTGATCTGGACGAACTGTTTCGTTAGAAAGAATAAATACTCCAACTTCGATGTTTGTCCACTGTTTAATATAATTTTAACCGAATGAAATTCGGTTGCAGTGACAGAAATTTCTTATGTCAGGAATGCAAAATAATCAATTGGTAACTTAAGATATTTTGAAACCCATTCATGTTCAGTCACGTCTGCTGCGGTTTATTTGTGTTCACATAGCTGCACTGAACAGGGTTTTTAATCCAAAAGTGTGCATACTCAAGAAATATTGATATATTTACAAAAGCTACTTTAATATTAGATTGAATCATCATTTCAAACATCTGATGACCTTTGGCGGCTTCCTGCGCTGGCTGTCTGAGTTTCCACTTCCCAGAGATATGTTTCTACGCATGAAACATGAAGCTAATAAACACACGGTTATGACAGTATATGATTTGTATATGTTTTTCATGAGGTTTGGGGTATTTTCATATCAACAAAGTTGCATTAGAATATGTCTGAGTTTGTTGGAAAATCATATCACACTGCTCAGACATTCAGTCAGCCAGTTCAGTCGGGTGAAAGCAAACCCTGACCAATGCCAACGAACGCCAACAGTAGAAGCACACTGATCCAGACAAAGCCAGTGTTTGTTGGGTTCTGTCTGTGTGGTGTGAATCGGCCTTAAAAATGCTTTGCTTTGAATAAACAAAGCCTGGTATAATTTACATTTAGTCATTTAGCAGACGCTTTCATCCAAAGCGACTTACAAGTGAGGCGATTAGGAGTTAGGTGTCTTGTTCAAGGGCACTTTAGTCATGGTATTGAAGGTCGAGAGAGTGCTGTTCATTCACAATCCCCACCTTCAATTCCTGCCGGCGTGGGAATCGAACCAGCAACCTTCAGGTTACAAGCCCGACTCCCTCACCATTAGGCCACGGCTACCCACGACTGGTATAATAATACCTATAATAATAAAATGTGGGTAGTCGTGGCCTAATGGTGAGGGAGTCGGGCTTGTAACCTGAAGGTTGCTGGTTCGATTCCCACGCCGGCAGGAATTGAAGGTGGGGATTGTGAATGAACAGCACTCTCTCCACCTTCAATACCATGACTAAAGTGACCTTGAGCAAGACACCTAACCCCTAATTGATCCCCTTGTAAGTCGCTTCGGATAAAAGCATCTGCTAAATGTAAATACCCACATACTTTTTGTGTGTTAATTATATAAATTGATAACTCTTCAAGTTCAGGTTTGTCCATTAATTCAGAAGCTTTTCTCTCTCTCTGCCAGCTCTGGGTTCAGTGACATCAGTCTCGGTGGACTACAGGTGTCCTAGCGATTCTGCGGTGGTCTCCTGGACAGCTGTGTTTGGAGCCACTGCCTACCGTGCCACTGCCATAAGTCAGAGAGGTGCAGTTCTGTCCTGCACCTCCAACAGTACAAAGTGCCAACTCAGAAATCTAACATGTGGGGAGAACTACGTCGTACGTGTCACAACCCTGTCTAATAACTGCGAGAGCCCCAGCAATGCCACCACTTCCTTCAAAACAGGTGAGATCCCAACAAAATCCCCAACCAGTTTTCGTTTCATTCAGCTTTCATGGCATTCAGGGAAACTAATCTGGACTAGAATCAGCATTTTGCCTTCATTGTTGTGTGCATCCTGGATATCTATAACACTGCACTTCTGATAGTCAATGCCCTCTATTTATCCACGATGTTCAAAGACACCTGATCCAATATAAAGAAGTCACGCTTTCCCTGGAGGTAGCATTGTCTCTGCTGCATTGTTTTGAATTGTCTCACAACAGCAAGTGTTCTTTTCTGTTATGCTGACCCATTTCAGATAGATTTGTGTAGTCAGACAAAGAGCCGGGTCACAGTTTGGGTGGGAAGCGAGAAATTGCTCTTCATTCAATAGAGCTGTATTTGTTACATGAAAGATATGATGCTTGTTGGGATTTGTTTTGATTGTGAAGTCATGAATGCGGCACATCATCTGAGACGGTGCTGATAGTGTGGTGCTAATCCACTTGAATGGTATTAATTTGCAAATAATTATATTAGGGATGGTTTCTTAGGCGGTTGCTAAAAAATTGGCCAGTCAATAACTCCACTGCTCAAGGGGGCGATAGAGGTATCTTCAAATGTCTGTGCAATTAAACTGGATGTTCAATTACTCAAAAAGCTAGCAATATAGATGTTTAACTATATCTTTACATTTTTTTAGTTTAGTGCCAATAAATTTTCTTCGAACTATTATAGTTGAGATATATGTTGAGAATACTTCTAAATTGTTCTCTGACACATTTAGGAAGTGTTACAGTTAGAACCATGTTCATGCACAGTATGTTTGGGGCCTATACCTGGACTATGGTTTCAGTGTAGTTTCAGTTCTCTACATCTGAGAAACTGACCTTAAGTGTGACAAAATTCCACTGGGCCTGTGCATTGTTCCCCCTTTTTGAAACTTGAGGAAAGGCAGCACAAGTAGACTTTCAGTTAACTTTCAAAATTAAAGATTCTTCTTTTCAAAATCAGACAAGAACAAGAACTATCCCTGGTCCACACCCTGCTCTGCCAGAGAGAATGTAGTCCCTGGAGAACATCTTCTTTTTTGAGTCTCGCGGTCTATGTTACATGCATGACTCTTTTCAGAGCGGCACGAATTGGAGTAACAATACACTGAAACCCATTACAGAAATTCAAATAACAAGATTGAAAGATTGAAGACGCCAGAGACTAATATTTGCTTTGTATTGACCATTTTCTTTGTTATTCCTTTCATGCTTATCTAACTAAACATTAATCCTTCTCTTTCCACGCACACTTGCAGTTCCCTGCTCCCCATCCGATCTGATGCTGTACCGGGAATGCAGCAGCAATGTCATTATCTTTTCCTGGACTCCAAATAATTACTCCGCTTACTACTTTGCGAAGGCCGTTGATTCCACCGGCAAGGTAATGGAATGTTTGACCGCAGACACATCCTGCTTCTTTACCGACACCACATGTGGACGCCTTTACACCTTCACGGTTGT
Source organism: Zacco platypus (assembly GCA_038088235.1). Classification (NCBI taxonomy): domain Eukaryota; kingdom Metazoa; phylum Chordata; class Actinopteri; order Cypriniformes; family Xenocyprididae; genus Zacco; species Zacco platypus. The sequence continues at coordinate 1,551,983 of CM076067.1, forward strand.
CGGTTCTTCATCGCTGACTATGGATCAGTGTAACACTGCAACCAGTTCATCAGTACAAATACGAACTGGTAACAATACTTATTTGCTGTCAAAGTATATATTTGTTTATCTTGACTGTAGGCTTGACTAAACTATAAGATATTGCAGTTCATTTACTATAATCTCAACCCTCAGCCCCTTGCCAAGCGAGGAACATGAGGTCGTCAGCGGACTGTCAGACAGGTCTTCTGACCAGCAGCTGGGAAGGTGCAGATGGAGCACAGAATTACACAGTAGAGGCCTTTGGTAATCGTGAAAATCAGAGCTACTATATGTGTAGCACAGTGACGAACAGCTGCATAATCCCGAGGGTTCTGTGTGGGGAGAGTCTGACCATGATAATCACTGCTGCTGACGACGAGTGCTCCAGTGTTCTGTCTCTGGGAGAAGTGGGTTATTCAGGTGAGTGACATCACCCTCTGGTGGACAAACAATATGGGCATGTGCACACGATAAAGCCCTGGGCTCACTTAATTTTTACACGCAGTCGCGATCGTACGCACAGGCTTGGAAAGTATACTTCATTTGACTCGTACGCGTACACAGGCGTTTGACGCACACGCAATCTCTCACCACGAGTTACAACCCATGTAAGCATCTTTGTATTCTTTCATGCTAGAGTTGTACAAATGAGGATACTTTCTAACCTCTTCACACAATCTCTCATCTATGTAGGCCTCCAATGTCACTGTAGCTTGCATGTGTTCCGGTCTGTTCTGTTTATGCAGTTTTTCTTTGACTACCTTGTGAATCGACACAGGTACGCGTGGTTACAAAAATCCGGCGGTGCAAGTACAGTACGCGCATACTCTACTGATGACAAAATTCGTGTCACGTGCACTGTACGCTGACCCTCGTCAAGTGGTTCTTACTGTATGCTGACCCTACAACAAGTGGTTCTTAGATGCTATAAATGACATTTTGCTAACTTGCACCACACTTAGCCACTGATCTCTCTTCATCATTTCAACCACACATCTTCTCCCTGTCTCCAAAGAAATGCTAGCAAACCAGAATGCCCAAAATGATTGCTATGCAAAGAACCTTTCTGATTGGCTAAAAATGTACAGGCAGCGCTCAGGTTTATCTTTTGCTGTTTACAGTTTATGTGACAATTTCCACATGCTTTAAATATTCTTATGTTTTTTTTTTACCTAGCCCCCTGCACACCTCAAAATGTGTTAGCAGTGATGAACTGCAGCTCAAATTCCATCAGTCTGAGATGGGAATCCTCATTAGGCGCTTTATTATACATTGCCGCAGTGGTAGATCAGAACGGGATTATTCAAACCTGTAGATCCGTGGATCCATATTGCCAGATAACGGGGCTTAGCTGCGGAACCATGTACAGCGCCTTTGTGATTGCCTCCAACTACATCTGCAACAGCTCCTCTAGTGACGCCATCAGAGTAGAAACAGGTACAACACACATGCAGATTTACAAGAGTGTAATTATCTTGATGTCTGACACTTCATAACCAACTCATAAACAACCCTCTTTCAGGTCCCTGTCCCCCTGGGGATGTACAAGCTCTGCTGGACTGTCAAGAGAACCAGGCGTTGGTGAGCTGGCTTGGATCTCGGGGTATGATATCCTACACTGCCACCATGGAGGACCAGGTTGGAGGTCTTCTCAGCTGCAGTACCACTGCCAGCAGCTGCCGGATCCCCAACCTGAAGTGCGGCCAAGTTTACGCCATTAGTGTCATTCACCATGATGGAATCTGTCCCAGTATGCCTTCCCATGCCATACAAATGAAGTCTGGTAAGGAAGGTTTAGTGCTTTTCACTTCTGTTATAGATCTTTGAAGGTGCGTTCAGACTAATAGTGAATACATCACTCTGAGCCTGTTGATTTCTAGCGGGTGTTCTTACTCAACTAATTCAAATGAACACAATCCATATTAAGTGTCTTTAACCATGTCCTAACATTTAAATTTATATTTGATCAAATGCATTGTGTATATACATGTTTTTACATTGTACTTATATTTTGCATGTAATTACAGCTGTAATTAATTTCCATCTATGATTACACTGTTGACCCCTTAACCACCCCTAAACCTCCCTATCCCACCTCAATAGTGTTTTACAATACAACATCAACGCAAAAAGTTCATTGTACCTAATAATTTATATTTTTCAATGCAAGTCCATAGTAGATAAAGACACTTAATAAAAAGTGTGATGGCCTGCACACTTTCTATAAATGTGAACTTTTAATCAAAAGTTAATCAAAACTTTTAGAGCTTTTTAGAGTCCTCGAGGTTCAGTGTCCTGCAGAGCACGACCGCAGGATCAAGTCACGATGAAATCAAAATGTTAAAGTGTTTATTAATCTTTAATCAAAAGCATTAACCTCCCCTCCCCTCGAAATGATGTCCGTTCTCTTCATGACGAGTGCCATTCAGATCTGCCTCCATTAATGCCCAACTACCTAGAATACAATCAATTCCCAAGGCTGTCAATCCTGGTCTACATTTTTATTTTGATTGGCTGCCAAAGTTCTTATCTTACGGTGCTCTTAAAGTGATAAACTGAGCATTTCTCAACCAAATGCCTTCTCTGGCCAGATATCTGAAGACCCCTTCTAGATAATAATCTAGATAAAATTCTCTCTCCACAGTGCCGTGTGGCCCAAAAAATGTTCGGGGTGAGGTACAGTGTCTCTCAGGTGTTCTCTCAATAAGCTGGGACAGGACAGAAGATGCTCAAGGTTATACCGCCACTGTGGTCTCCACGAGCACTGGACAACTGGTTTACAGCAACTCCACCTCGCCTGCCTGTAACGTGAGCGGTCTGCAGTGTGGCGACGCGTACTCTGTGCAGGTCAGGTCGTACAGCGGCTCCTGTCTGAGCATGCCGAGTCAACCTCTAGTGATTAGAGAAGGTGAGGCACTCTCAAACATTAGTTTCATGTCATCATTTGACCTCAGTGCTGCCGTTTCAGTTTTATTCTAATTCTTTCTACCCTGCCCCGCTAGTGCCATGTGTGCCTACTAATGTGACAGCTCAACGGACCTGTGGCAGAAGCTCGGTGGAGGTATCATGGAATGCAAGCCGTGGAGCTCAGTCCTATGTTGCTGTTGCTGTGGGGGAAAGCGGGCACCGCACAACGTGTTCCTCCAACACAACGACCTGCAGCATCCCTGACCTGCACTGCAGCAGTGTGTACTCCATCAGCTTGATGGCTGTAGATGGGAACTGCTCCAGCCTGGAGAGTCGGAGCGTGACCCTGTACACAGGTGAGGCTGTCTGAGTGGTAGGGGTTGAAGGACGTCAGAATTTTTGAAGTTGATAGTTATGTGATTAAAGCAAAGTCCCTTTAAGACAAGTTATTTCACTCGGCGGCCATCTTTGAAAGCCTCTCAGGCATGCAAGTGCATCTCCTATCTCTTTGAATGGGGAAACATTTAGTTTTACATTATACGTCAAAAGAACAAAAATCTGGGGCTTTGTATATAGGGTGCAAAAATCTTGATGAAAAGGGCATTTAAAACACTGACAGTGACTCGAATTTATTCATTTACTCTTTCCTCTCTTTCTCCTGTTCAATAGTTCCCTGCGCTCCAACTGACGTCCAGAGCACTGTGAACTGTAGCACCAACTCCGCCACTCTGTCCTGGACCGCCAGTCTTAACGCAGTGTCCTACAGAGGCAGGGCGTTAGGCAGAGATGGACACAGTGTGACGTGTGATGTCAGAACTCCAGGCTGCCAGTTAAACGGCCTGCACTGTGGACAGGAGTATGTGTTTGTCGTAACTGCTTCTGACGGCAGCTGTGAAAGTCCAAACAGCGTGGAGTACAGACATGAGACAGGTACCACATTTAAAAAAAAAACAAACTCTGACTGTCTGTAATGAATGGACGGTCAACGGAATGGGATCCAATCGCAGGCTTTTATTAAACAGAATGGTCAAAACAGGCAGGGTCAAACACCAGCAAACAGGTATGGAGGAGGATAGGCAGAATCGTAGTCGGTATACAGGCAATGATGTAGAGGTAGGCAGCAAGTTATCACAGTCCAGTAAAACACAGCAATAGGATCAAGACCGGAAGACAAGACGGGTATAAACGCTCCGAAATGTAATCACTAGGAATAACAAGACCTCGCAAAGTATGTGTGGTTGAATGTCTCTTAAATAGTCTGGGTAATGGAGTGCAGCTGGTTGCGGTGATCAGTGATTGGGAACAGGACTTCTGGGAAGTGTAGTGTCTGTGTGTGAGTAAGTGTGGCGACTTGTGGGAAATGAAGTTCGGGAGTAAAGCAGTTCAGGGTGGAGTGCCCTCTAGTGGCTGTCACTGGCTGATAACCCTGACACTGTCTTTGTCTTTCACTTGTTTCTTTCTCTTATCTGAGTTACCCTTGTGAAAAAAAAGTTTTAGTGTAATTCAAATCTTGTTTTTTTTATTAACTGTACTTAGAGATAACATAATATTAATTAAATAAACACCCCTTAAAGGAGAAGTTACATAGTGTACCTTATGTGTACTTAAAGGTGCAGTACGTAATATTGACAGCTAGTGGTTGAAATGGGTACTGCAGTCCAAATTCAAAACACTGCAGAGTTGTTCCCCCCGCCCCCTCAGACTCGACGCTCACATGGTTTGCCAGTTTGAGGACACGCAACAGGAACCAGAGCAATTGACAATGGAAGGCAATGAGACTTTTTGAGCATTCATCCTCGTTTTAATGTGCATCTAGAGGTTTTTAGACGGATGCCAAGGCTTTTTCGTCAGGTAGAATCTGCGATCTCTGACCATGTCCATACAATACGCTGTTTTCCACCAACTGGCAACCCGGGGTGTCAAAAAACTATTGGGTAAATCAGCAGTGGGCAGAGCCACAGTGACCAAAACAGACAGAGATTCCGACACGGAACGCACATTTCAAAGTAGAATAACTGACTGTAGCATTATTTTTCAGGGAAACACTTGTGAACATGTTTCCTAAATCCCTGCAAACATATTATGGTAATTTCATGCTTTAGTTCAGTCCACACATAAGCACATTCTTTTAAAGTATATTATTTATGTAATAAGTAATCTTTTTAATGTTACGTGTACTTCTTTTTCACAAGGGTAAATTATAAGTAGTTGAAAAGTAGTAACTCGAACTATGACAAAAATAAGTTCAAAAAGAGTTCTGGTTAAATAAAAGTTAAGTTTAACATAAAATTTTCTGTGGCAATCACCAGCATTGTTATGAACTCTCTCTCATGGACTCTTTTTCCAGCACCGTGTGCCCCTCAGAATGTGGCCAGATTTCTGGACTGTGCCTCTAACAGCCTGAACGTAAGCTGGGCTCTTGGGCTCCAAGCTCTAAACTACACCGTCCTCGCCAGGACAGCAGGTGGCGCTGTGCTCAGCTGTACCACAGCGACCTCCAGTTGTATCGTCACTGGCCTGCAGTGCGGTCAGAACTACACCGCTGTCATCATAGCAAACAATGGAGAGTGTCAAGGGCCAGCGAGCGTAACCCGTCCTGTCCAAACAGGTGAGATCAGATCGCAACATGACAGAAGAGCAGAAAGACTGCATTTAAAACGAAAGATCTCCAAGTCATGTTTCACCCAAAAAAAAGCACAGAAAAAGATAAGAAATACTTCCTGTCTCTCTTCTGGCAGTGCCATGTATGCCCACATCAGTCCACGCCAACGTGGAGTGTGCGAGTAACACAGTGAAGGCATCATGGGGTCCAGCAGCTGGAGCTTTCTCCTACATCAGTGTTCTGACCGGTCCAGGCCGTTACAGAGAATCCTGCATGACCTCTGACCTCTCCTGCTCCTTCGGGGGCCTGACCTGTGCGCAGACCTACACTCTAAATGTCGTCTCTCAAGACAGCCAATGCAACGGCTTCGTCAGTCCCAACATCTCTGTGACAACAGGTAGGAATCTGTTTGTCCTTGACATGACCTCTGTGTGCTGCCTACATAGGCAGCTGCCTTCTAAGCAGTTAACCTCATAAGTACGATATTTGATGCTCACAGCTGATTCTGGAATAGTTTGCCATTAGTAAATTGCTAAGCTAATGATCCAACAGTCTAAAGCCAAAAGTAAACTTCCCATGTCCCAGCGCAAAAAGAGTGGACATGCAGCCGGATCAAATTATTATACCGAATTTTCATCTTGCTGTAAACAGGCCTTTGAAGGGTTATGTAACAGAGGCCAGCTAGTAGTTGTTAGAGCATCTGACTCCCATGCCGGAAACCGGGGTTCGAGTCCCGCACAGAGTCTGGCAAGTAGGACCTGGGGTAGAGGGGTTACATTGGTGCCATGACCCGGACGGGAGTGAGGTTAATGGGGGTGACTCTAGCGACTGTCGCTAGGGGTTGCAGCCTTTAGCCTCCTTGATAGAGCGTCTGACACCCATCCCGGAGAGCTAGGTTCAAGTCCCGCACAGGGACAATGAAATTTACTCACCTTCATGTTGTTCCAAATCCATAAGACCTTCGTTCATCTTTGGAACACAAATTAAGATTTTTTTTTTTTATCAACCATAGAAAGCAATGAAATGACATTCAAGGTCCAGAAAAAAGACTTTATTCAACAAAAAAAGACTTTATTCTACAATTTCTTGTCCAATTTCTTCGGCCAATAATGAGTCGGCTCTGCACTGCGTCAACTGCACAGGAGACTGACAGGCAAGAGAAGAAATTGTTGAATGAAGTCTTTTTTTTTTTTTGCACAAAAAAAGTATTCTCGTCGCCTCGTAAGATTAAGGTTGAACCACTGCAGTCATGTCGACTGATTTAACAACGAAAAGACTATTTTAGTCTTTACTACTTTTCTGGACCTTTAATGTGGTGATTTTGTTGCTTTCTATGTTAGACAAACTCAAATTTCATCAAAAATATCTTCATTTGTGTTCTGAAGATGAGCGAAGGTCTTACGGGTATAGAGCGACATGAGGGAGAGGAATTAATGACAGAAATCATTTTTGGGTGAACTAACACTTTCATAACTAAGCATTAAAATACATTAGAAATTAGAATGCAGATTTGAAACTTAAAGTTGAGAGTTTTCCATCACCATGTTGCTAAGATAATGATGCAATAGTTCTAATTAATTATCTTGATCTATTTTTACTGATACTTTCTAGCGGTATAGATCTTTTTTCCTACAATCATCGCAATGCATTCTGGGGGTGTCTTATAATTTGACCAAAAGATGCTTAGAAGGCAACATAATTATGCATATGTAGCATAAAGTGTGCACACTGGGCCTTGGAATAGAGCTTTGTACTAACCTTTGACCTTTTCCAGCTCCCTGTGACCCTGAGAGCGTGACTGCAGTGCTCAATTGTGACTCGCGTTCGGTAAATGTGTCATGGCGTGCTGGAGCTGGTGCCAGCATGTACACTGTTCTAGCATACATGCAGAATCAGAGCATTCCTTCCTCTTCCTGTCGCACCTCGGCCACTTCCTGTGACCTGGCGCAGCTCCGCTGCGGGGAGGTGTTTAACGTCACAGTGCTTGCTGCTGATGGAACCTGCAACAGCTCAGCACGGGCCGGCACTACACTGGAGACGGGTATGGACAGTTTAGAGTCCAGTTTAGAGCGTTTAACTAAACTTAATTTCGCCTAATCTGAATTAATTTCCCTTCATTTCTCTTCCTGTGTATTGTCTCAGCACCATGTGCACCGACAATGAGGTCTCCTTCACTGAACTGCAGAACTAATTTGGCCCTGGTGTCTTGGGCGGAGGACCCGGATGCTGTGAGGGTCCGTGTCAATGCCACCTCTGCCCTGGGACACACTGCCACCTGCAGCTCTTCTGCAAACAACTGTTCCCTGAGTGCCTTACTGTGTGGTCAGACGTACAGTGTGTACGGGACGGCCCAGGGCCCTCGGTGTGAGAGCACACCTAGTACTCCAGTCAGTATTGTCACAGGTAGATACACTACATATACATAATTAATAAATGGTACATATTTACACAATTAACTGCGTTATTGACAGTCAGAGCTGGGTCGGTTACTTTTAAAATGTATTTCACTACAGATTACAAAATACATGCTTTAAAAAGTCATTTGTAACGTATTTCGTTACATTACTCAAGTTTAGTAACTTAATCTAAATACTTTAGAATACTTTGGAATACTAATAAGTGTGGAACAAAGACAAAAAAGGCAATTGCAAGTTTTTATCAGAATTGCGTGATATAAAGTTGCAATTGTGAGTTATAAAGTCAGAATTATGAGATATAAACTCACATACTAAATTCACAATTGCAAGAAAAAAAGTCAGTATTGCAAGTTTATTTCTCCCAATTCTGACTTTATAACTTGCAATTGTGAGTTTAAATCTCACAATTCTGAGAAAAAGAAGTCAGAATTGTGAAATGCAAACTCACAATTGTGAGGGAAAAAAACAAATTGTGAGAAAAAGTTGCAGTGAGTGAATTATAAAATGACTCACAAAACATGAAAACAGTCGTGGATCATCAGGTCATGACAGGACAGTTCAGTTGACAGTTGGGCATTATTTATATAAATTCAGTGATTTTGTCTTGTTCAGGACAGAACTAAATAAAAATAACAACATTTTTATGATCCTCTTAAAAGTATTAAAATGTTGGTGAAACTTAACTCCGCTTTTTCAGACGGTCAGAGTCAGAGAATCACCAATCGCTGTTTAAATGACATTAAAACTCAAAGTAATCACTTTGGTAATCTAAAACACTTTTCAGATGTAACTGTAATCTGATTACCACCCATTTAAAATGTCACTGTAATGAAATACAGTGACTCAAATTTTGTATTTTAAATAAGTAACTAAGTTACTTGTGTTTCGTTACTCCACAACCCTGTTGACAGCCTTATAAATCAGCCTTTAACATGATTTTATAGTCTCAATATAAACATTTAGAGCTGAGTAAAAGTGCTATTGTTACTGTTTGCAGCGCCCTGCACCCCTGCCGAAGTGAGCGCCAACTACAGCTGCGGCACCAGCACGGCTCTGCTGAGCTGGACCGAGAGTCTGGGCCGGCAGAGCTTCAGTGTGCGCGTGCAGACGAGCGGTCACTCTGACTCCTGCAGCACAGCACAAACCCACTGCTCCATCAATACGCTGAGGTGTGGAAGTCTTTATAATGTCTCTGTGGATTCAGTTTCTGGACACTGCAACAGCAGCAGCGCAGCCTACACGCAACTGCAGACAGGTGAACACGCATAAACACAGCACTCGTGGAGGACAGAAACATTAGCAAATCTTCTTCTGACGATTGATCTTTCTCTGTCTCTCAGCCCCTTGTGCCCCACAGAATGTGACTGTAAGACTACAGTGTTCGAACAACACCGCGTATGTGTCCTGGGAGGGAAGTCCTGGTGCCGTGGGCTATAACGTCACCGCTGTGGGCCGTGATGGTGATGTCAGGCAGAGTATCGTCACTGGCACCAGCTGTCCACTACCCAACATGCACTGCTCTCAGACCTATGACATTGTAATCACACCCTTCTCTGAAACGTGTGCTGGGTTCCCCACCGCTCCCTACACTTTCACTGCAGGTGTGTATCAGCAGCTTCCATGAATGTGCTACAAATGGCTGTCTCATTACTTTTTAAGCAATATAAAGGCACAAACACCAGTTTTGTTTTTTTTGCAGTGAGAACTATAGTCATTTTCTCCATTTGGAAATTAATTTTGAATGATAAATTGAGCTACGAGGTTATTAATCGAAGCCGGCAGCCTGCATTATTTCAACATATTTTTTTAAAATAATCAGGTTTAACTGTGGAATTCCTGGTGAGAAAACTGCATTACCCATGATGCTGTACAGAAAATTCCACCAATCAGGGTCGAAAAAAGCAACATGCACCAAAAGATCTCGTTTGCGAATGGCGTAATCGAGTCGATCTCCCTATGCTCTCAAAAGACAGAAATGTTTGCATATATATGCATATTTTGCAATAAACTAAAAATATATTGTTTTTATACATATAATTAAAATTTGTAAATTAGTAGTTGTATATTTCTACATCGTTTTTAATTTATGCTGTTAGCAATGCTTAATGGGATTGTAGTTCTTCACCTCACTCAAGCCGTTTAGTCTTGTACCTTTGTTTTTTTTTGTCAAACTTTAAATTTTTTTTGCTTCAAATCAAAGTTTGAAGTGTTGTGATTCACCTTGCAGCTGGTTGGTTGGGTTAATGGCTTTTTTTTTTAAAAATCCCTATGGGAAAAATGAATGGAAAAAACCCTTTTTACCACTGAAAAGGGGACGGGCACTAATGCACTATTAGATCAACTATTATGTAACATAAAATTAACAACTTAAAAAGTAGCTAGTTTTAAACACATCAATAATTTATTCTAACGACAAACCATCATAATTCTGTAAATTAATTGTAGGAAATTTTTTTTTACAATTATTAATCTATTTTAATTATCAAGCACGCAACCAAGTTACAATTTGATTTTCAAACTATCACAAAGATGGAATATTAAATATATTTGTGACATCCAGGAAGTGCGAGCCACTACAGCTTCATTTAGGCTGAATCTACAACAACATTTTCTGAGCAGTGTTTACTAATCATCTGATGACTTTTAAGAGTCTCAACCCCAGTCGGTGAAAGCTTCCTGTTATAAAGGAAGCACTTAGGGCCTTTAGTTTAGTAGCCATGAATTTGTTACTTTGAGGACTAAGAAAACCATTTTCTTCCCTCAACACCTCCTTCAGGTTCTTGTCCTCCCAGTCAAGTAGAAGTTTCTCTACAATGCAGTGGTAATGTGGGATTTGTCCGTTGGACTGCCGCCAGTAAGGCTGAAACGTACATTGCCACGGCAAAGGGTGCGAATGACCACACCCACACTTGCACCTCCAATGGCACCAACTGCACCTTCAGTGAACTGCACTGCGGTGAGAACTACACCGTTACCGTGGCTACAGTGGAACGTGGCTGCCAGAGTCAACCCAGCACACCTGTCAATCTAAGATCAGGTCAGGAAACTGGACGCATGGTATCATAGTATTTGTCCATAACATAGGCCGTACACACAAACAATCGATTGACCCAATTCCTCATTCTTCTAGCTATCTGCCCGCCTTCCAATCTGACTGGTCGCACCAACTGCGGTACTAATGACATCAGCATCACATGGGACCCCAGCACAAGGTCTGGAGTCACGTACCTCCTGTTCATCAATCAGGTGGATGGGCTGAACTCCACCTCCAGCACAGTGCAAACATCCCACGCTCTAACAGGGCTGCGCTGTGGAATGAGCTTCATCGCACGAGTGGCTGCTCAGGACAGCACCTGCACCAGTCCGTACGGCAGCCCAACACACATCTACACAGGTACAAATATCAAACATTTACAAGTTATCTGCTACACACAGCGTTGGTCTACTTACTGTATCAAACATATAAGCCAGATATTATGGGGTTATTCCATGTCAACTCAACCAGACGTCCTTTCGGGTGAAAGAAATACATAAATGAAGAAGAAAGCCTAAAGCATTATTTTATTCTTTTAGCATTGCGGCCTATTAGTAAAATCTGCTTACTTTTAACTAAGAGCAACCAATCTCTGTGTAAAAATAAAATCTTTCTAAAGTCATTTTTACATGGTCATTTTGACCCCGTCTACAAAATAGTGAATTACTCACTCAATATACATCCATTACATTTAATATTTTGGCTTTCATTACTATTTATGTTTGTCTTTCTTCAGAAAAAATATTAACAGAATCAAAAATTTGAGCCGGGGAAGTTGCCGATATTTGTTTGATTTGACATGGAATGGCAAAATAATTGCCGACAGGATGATCAGAGTCCTGAAGGAGTTTATTTTATGCTAAGTTGGTATCCACTGTTCTGACCAAAGAAATATTACAGTGACAAAAGTATCTTTATATTCTGCAATTTTAACTAAGGAAGGCATCGTGTTTTGCTTATGTTTGGAAAGGCTGCTTTTGAGCGCCCATATATTATAAGTGTTTTTGGTCTTGATGTTTACGCTTGGCTCAAAACACGAGTTTACGGGGTTATTAAAGTGAGCAGGTGCAGGACGTGATATTTTGATCTTATTTTCAGCATAAAGCGTCTATCTTGGTTTATTGTTAGCTTTAGCAAGATCCGGCAACACGAACGAGTCAGACTTGTACCGCTTTCTAGTGTTCTAGTACTCGAGACCGGTCTTAAGACTATTTTTTGAAGGTCTTAGTCTTGTCTTGGTCTCAGGATTTTATTTCAAGACCGGTCAAGACGTCAACTGCAGGGAAAGCGCTAAATTGCTGTTGCACTGTCTGATTTCTTTGTTACCATCATTAATTTGATTGGATGTCAAACTTCCTGCTACAAATGCAATCCAATATGAGCTCAATTGCAAATGTGATGCTGATTTTTTACAAATGTTCAATAAACAAAATTTTATTTTTAAAACAATCTCAACATTATTTATGCATTTGTAATTGTACCAATTCAGATGCAACTTATGTTCCACCTCTGCAGTGTAAAGATGAATTTAGTTAATGATTTCAATTGATTGGTAACAGCTCTATATAGTGTCTTATTATTATAATTGTAATTATTATTAAAAAATAAGACCTTTCTCAGGCAGTAAATGCTCTCATCTCTCAGATGAATGAGGAGCGCTAGTCTGATCTTGGTCTCAACTCGGTCTGGATTTGCCTTGGTCTTGGTCTCAACCCCTCATTGTCTTGGTCTTGTCTTGGTCTCGACACACACTGGCCTTGGTCTCAATTTGCCTTGGCCTTGGTCTCAACCCCTCATTGTCTTGGTCTTGTCTTGGTCTCGACACACTCTGGCCTTGGTCTGGATTTGCCTTGGTCTTGGTCTCAACCCCTCATTGTCTTGGTCTTGTCTTGGTCTCGACACACTCTGGCCTTGGTCTGGATTTGCCTTGGTCTTGGTCTCAACCCCTCATTGTCTTGGTCTCTACACACTCTGGCCTTGGTCTCGATTTGCCTTGGTCTTGGTCTCAACCCCTCATAGTCTTGGTCTTGTCTTGGTCTCGACACACACAGGCCTTGGTCTGGATTTGCCTTGGTCTTGGTCTCAACCCCTCATTGTCTTGGTCTTGTCTTGGTCTCGACACACTCTGGCCTTGGTCTGGATTTGCCTTGGTCTTGGTCTCAACCCCTAAAAGTCTTGGTCTCGACTTGGTCTCAGTTTAGGTGGTCTTGACTACAACAATACTGCTTTCCCTATGATTTCTTGCACCGCACATACAGATATACATATTTTAACATCCTTCAGAGATGTATCTCTCATCTGTCATCTCTCATCGTACGTCATTAACGATTCCATACAAGCTGTGTAGAAAGTTTGTAAATGCGGTTGGCTAGAAAAAAACTAAAATATACACTTTTTAACGCTATTTGAGCATAAGAAACAACATTTATGGGCCAGTTCATGTCAGAAATTATTGGTGATTTGAAATATGTTATTGAAATATGAACTTGGAAAGCAGTCACATTACCAAGGCTGCTGAAAAGGTGTACTGATCTGTGTCTCATCTATTGATCCACAGCTCCCTGCCCACCCAGTAGCCTGGCAGCAGTTGCTAGCTGTGGCACAAACAGGGGCACCATCAGCTGGCAGACTGGAGCAGGAACGTACTCCTATACTGCTAATGTTGTGGGCAACAATGGACACACGGTTTCCTGTACTTCCAACACCACTTCCTGTTCGGTGAAGCTCGAGTGTGGACGTAGATATACGGCTACTGTGGTTTCCGCGGCTGGCCTCTGCAACAGCACCGCTAACAACAGCATCCAGTTTGACTCAGGTAATTTAAAACATTAATCTACAATCAATCTTAAGCAGATTTCTTTGGGCGAACTTGATAAAATTGGTAAAACATTTTCCTCTTTGTTTTACCTCCACATGTGTATCACAGCACAGTGCCTGCCAAGTAATGTGACCGCGCAGTTAGATTGTAACGTTAACACGGCAGCCGTCCATTGGGATCCCAGTCCAAACAACCCTGACTCCTATACAGCCCTGGCCATCAGTACAGATGGCACTCGAGTTTCCTGCAACACAAACTCTACTTCCTGTACCATTAAGAGCTTGAGATGCGGTCAGACCTATAGCATTGCTGTGACAACATCCCAAATTAACTGTGGAATCATTGAGGGTTCAGACTACCATATCGAGACAGGTAAACTGACAATTACTAATGCTAACAATCCTAAACCAACCCCAACCCAAAAAAAGCTGAATTACTGTAGCCCACTATCATTTGTATCCCATCAGCCCCCTGCCAACCACAGAACCCATTTCTTCAACTTCAGTGCAGCACTAATATTGCTACAGTCACATGGGACAATAATGGAGCGGATCAGTTGGACACGGTGACTGCGCTCAACTTTAGCGGTGATGCGACGGTGTGCAACAGCAGAACTAGATCTTGCTCATTCACACAGCTACGCTGTGGAGAGTCGTACACGCTCAGTGTGGTTGGAGCCCATGGAAACTGCACCAGTGATCCCAGCGAGAACTTCCGTCTTGACACAGGTGAGACAAAGCTGCACACAGGTTAGGGATACTTTAACCTGAGACTGATATAGCTGATAATTAACTAATAATACAGCACTTTTGAGGATTTTCCTCCAAAAAGGTGATAAATACTCCAAGTTAAGTAAAACTTAAAATACAAATTCATATACCGTTAATTGTACCCAGCATATTCAGTATGTAAGATGTTATCTGAGGGACTGAAAGAGGGAGAGTGTGTGAGAGAGAGAAAGTGTAGAGAGAAAGAGACAAATAAAAAAGGAGGCAAAGGAAGAGTGCCCCAAGAAAGGGACCCAGAGGAAAAGAAGAGCCAAAGAAAGGAGACCAGAACAGTTACACTCTTCTTTTATCCCGTCCTTGACCATGGAGTTCAGCCTTTGGGAATATAACAATGCTCAAAATATAATAAAAAAAAGTGATTTAACAAAAGTGATTTTATTCTTTTCCATTTAAACATGGGACACTTTCAAGACTTTCACTTTTTCTCAGTTTTTATAAAGTCAGAGACAAATCGAAACTACTTTGTGTGGTAACTGACAACAGACCACATCTTTAAAAAAGTAAACGTCAATTTAAACAGTTGAAAGGTACAGAGCGATATTCATGAAGACGCCACATGGGATTATTGGGTTTATTCCTGAAAATCCAGTCCAAACAAATCTTTCTATATAGTGGAAACTCAGTAGTGACATACCTTTCGTTATACTTCTTCAAGAAAAAATATATTTTTTTCTACCAATGTTTGTGGATCAGTGGCTTTCCTAACACACACTCCTTCCTCTCTCAGCTCCTTGCGTGCCCACTTACGTGGTGGCGACAACAGACTGCGAGACGTCCATCACCACTGTGAGCTGGGATTCTGCCCGCGGTGCCAGCAGTTACACTGTTCATGCCGTAAGCCCCTGGGGGAACAACAGTACATGTACCAACACAGATACCACCTGCAATTTCGCAGACCTGGACTGTGGACAAAACTACACCATAACAGTCACAGCTGAGGACAGCAGCTGTGTGAGCCTGACCAGCGCACCCATCACGGTCACAACAGGTACTGACCACAGACACTTACAGCGGGATAAACCACTGTTAAACAAGAAAGATTACACATTGTGGGATAATTCCTTTAACTACTACTACTTGTGCGTATTCCCCTTTACTAGTTCCATGTCCACACTCCAATCTGCAAGCAGCTCTGGACTGCAGCATCGATTCTGCTCTGATCTCCTGGACGCCCGGTAGAGGCACTCTGATGTATAACGCTTCTGCCGAGGGCTTTGATGTAGATCACGCCGTCAGCTGCCGTACCACTGGCTCCGCCTGCAATATCACCAACCTGTACTGCGGCAGCCGTTACCAAGTTAGTGTGAGCGGAAAAGGGCTCACCTGCCCCAGCCAATCATATAACTGGATTGCCCTCAAGTCAGGTAACAACCTGTTTATATTCGTGTGCATGCTTCATCAGTCTGCTGTTCTACAGAAAAAAGTCTTTGTGAATTTACTCTGCCTCTCAAATAACATGACATCACAATGGTCATGTGGGCTCTTGTTTTTTTGTTTTTTTTAGGTTTAGCATGATGAGATGTCAAAGTAAAGGATATTTGATTGTTATAAAATGTTGACATTACTGATTAGCACGTTGCTTCTTCTGTTTCTCCAGCTCCATGTCCACCCACTCAGGTATCCATCCGGTCGTCCTGTGACTCCAACACTGTGTCCGTTTCCTGGGAAGCCTCTCAGGGATCTGTGTCCTACATGGCTGTTGCTGAGGGCAGCGGAGGTCATAGGGCGACTTGCGACACCGACCAGCATACCTGCAATATTATCGGCCTGCAGTGTGGACAGACTTATCGAATTTATGTTTCTGGTGTGGATGACGGCTGTATTGGATCGAGGAGTGAAGTTCGCATTCTTGAAACAGGTGAGACTTAAAGTCTCTTTTTGACATCCATTTGCAATAAACAATGCAGCTAAAAATCTCTCAGAAAACTTTAGCTATTGCATAATAGGGGCACTGGGTGGTTATAGGAAATAAGTTATATGAATTAGCCACCAGGAAGGACGGCCCCCTGAGAACTAAATGTTCCCCTAGGGCCATTTTTCCTGGCTGCATTCGCGTTTGAACTCTGAAGTAACATAAGCCATCAATTCCGACATGCCACTTATAAACTCCACAGGCTATAAACTCCTGTGTTTACAGGACTTCTTTAAAAATGCTGGGTGCCAGTCTTTCACATGTGTTCGGCCAATCAACATATACTTACGTCTCTGGTAGTTCCTTCTGTACTGGGTTAGACACTACTCTGAAGTAGGAGCTAATTTAGTTCCCTGAAAAGGTGTTCGTAGAAGGAAAATCGTTCCCAATTCCTGCGGTGTGAACACACCAAAGAGTGGATACACCGTTAGTTATAAGAACTATGAAGAGGTTCCTTCGGTGTGAAAGCCCCTAATGACACCCAAAACACCCTAGAACAGGCAAAACCCAACCTATAAATCACCTACTACATTAAAGCCCGTGATTCACCAAGCTGACAGTCAGACAAAGTCGGGCCATCGTTGACCATCTGTTGGCCTAGTTTTTGCAGTGTGATCCACACCATTGACACTAAAGGAACCATTATGACTTTTTGGCCGAATGAGCATGTTGAATCGGCAGCAGAGACTGATGGTGAGACAGATCACTCTGATTGGCTGTTCGGCTTAGTCAACCAGGGCACAAGAAGAAAAATGACAAGTAAAGAGGGCACACAGAAGGCTCTTCTGGTTTCCCTTTCTTGAAATGACAAATACAGACTACTGCCACCTGCTGGTCTGGAGAGTTATTTTATCTCACAAGCACAGAAAGTATGTGCTAGTTGCCAAAGTGTGTTCAACTTTTCTGCCCAGACATGAGACAACACCACATTCAGCTTTCAACGCTGCAAGTTCAAGTGTCTGGCCTTTAGGTGGATGATCCACTTGTAGTGACCTTTGACTTGTGTCCCCTTCAGCCCCCTGTGTGCCTCAGAACGTGCAGACTATCCTGGAGTGTCAATCTACTGTTCTCAACGTTACCTGGCAACAGAGAGGTCAAGCCCATCACTACCACACCTCAGTGAGAAGCAGTGATGGTCAAGTAATGGGGTGTGACTCTAACGCAACCTTCTGCCAAGTACCTCGCATTCTTTGCGGCCTGACTTACAGCGTGACAGTGACTGCCTATAGTCAAAGCTGCAACAGTTCCCAAAGCTCTGTGCAACATGTCACCTCAGGTACCTGTGGAAGATATCATATGTACTGTGTAATATTATTTGGTACTTAATGTAACCTTTTGATGACTCTAACATCTCTTTTCTGGATTCTTCAGCCCCCTGCCCACCAGATGCTATCTTTACAGTCTTGGACTGTAAATCAAACACAGTGTCTGTGTCCTGGAACTCTAGCGTACATGGTGTCCTCTACATTGCAAAGGCCTTTTATTCCAATAATGACCACAATTACTACACGTGTAACACCACAGAGACCAGCTGTAACATCACTTTGACCTGTGGCACAGATTATAATGTGACTGTAGTGGCATTACGGGATGGCTGCACTGGGGCAAATGCACCAGTCCAGTTTGTTATGGCAGGTTAGTCACGTTTAATGTAATTTTAATGCATCATATTTTTCCATTATGAAATGTTTATCTGTTTGTCTGTCACAAATTTCACTTTTGGGATGTGTGTTTGTGTATGAAGCTCCTTGCGTTCCCCACATGTTGGACGTCGAGATGGACTGCCTGTCTGATTCGGCTTGGCTGACATGGGAAGAGTCCGCAGGGACGGAGCTCTACATGGCCGTGGCAAACAGCAGCGATGGACAGCTGTACCAGTGTAACTCAACTGAGGGCCAGTGTACAGTTGAACAGCTACAATGTGGAAGATTCTACAAATTTAGTGTCACTGCTTCTAACAGTCAGTGCGACAGCCCCGTGAGCAACACTCTGGAATCAGAAACAGGTAAGAGAGTGAGACGGGAAGCTTTCCAGTGTCAGAATGTAACAATAATTTCACACTTCCTATCTTTTTCCCTTTCAGCCCCCTGTCCACCTCTGAATGTGGTCCCGTCAGTGGGATGCGGCACTGGTACGGTGAGCGTGAAGTGGGACGAGAGCGTTGGCGCACTGAGCTACACTGCCACTTTGGAGCGTACCGATGGAGAGACCACCTGCTGCACGGCAAACTCCACTTCCTGTGAGGTCATTTCCCTTCCCTGCGGCCAGATGTACGTCCTGACAGTCACTGCTGAGGGACGGACATGCAACAGCTCTCAGAGCATTGAGGTCATCGTACGGTCAGGTAATACACATTGACCATTCAACACTGTTACCAATACTGCTTTAAGATAAGCAGATTCATTTTTCATTCATTTTTATATACTGTAACTGTTTCTGTCATTTGTATGCTCTTTAAATCTTTATTTATAGAAAATAAAAATATAAAACACTTGATTTGTAAACTGAATTGATGTTCTGCTATCATCATGCGTAAAAAAGGTATTATGTTACATTTAGCAAGCCTGTAACTACCTAGATCAGAGATGGAAAAGACCATTTACAGCCAATGTAGGCAATTCACTAAGGAAATATATGGTTTTAAACAGTTACAGCGCCACTTATGGTCCGATAATAGTTTCTTTAGAATATGTTGCATATGCTCACTTTAAGTTTTGGTGTTTTTGTTTAGGATTTATAGGCATTTGGGCATATTTGGCCATGTCCATTTTCTAAATGACCCTGTTATAGCTATCCAAATGGTTAAGTTCAACCTTTTGTTTTGATAATTATTGACCTAGAGAGTCCAAAGAATTGTACTGCAGTGATTTTATTTAACCTTAGGTTTTTAAAATAATCTCCAATATTTAAAGAACAATTCAACTGACAGCAGAGGTCCTAGAGGCAAACTTGTTCACAATGAGGAGCTCTATTATATGGTACGAATATGGTGTGCATGCGCAAAAACAACGCGAGCATACGCCGAACGGTTTAGGATTTATGAGCAATTTCTACTTTTGATCGCTTCAGCGCTACAGTCAGGCTGACTGGGGCGAGCCTCGGTGACATTGTAGATGTGTAGGTACTACCATCCCTCAAAGTTACTCTTCTCTATGACTAACGGTTTGGTCTGCCTGATCACTTTTAGGTCAGAATGCTGATCTTTGAAAATCCTTACAATTACAATAGGGTTTCAGAGCTACACGCTTGAACCCCTACAAATGTGAATATTTGCTAGGAACCTCCATCCACTTTGGAAATTTTACTCCTTTTTTTAAGAGTTTCAAACCCTATTTTGTACCCTCTCTGTGAAAAACGCTATATGCTAGGGATGTTCTTTCAGTCAATAACGTGTATTTCAACCCACAGTTCCCTGTATTCCGGAGAGGCTGATGTCCAGTACGAGATGCAGTGATAACGTAGCCGCCATGACGTGGGTGAGCAAAGAAGTTGGTGAGCTCTACACGGTCAGGGCCATCAGCGACGACGGGCTTCACTTCGACAGCTGCTCAGGGTTTGGTCAGACATGTGAACTTGCAATGCTGAAGTGTGGTGTGCCATACACTGCCACAGTAATGGCACAAGACAGCGTCTGCACCAGTCCACCCAGTCAAGCGGCTCCGATCAGGACAGGTTTGTGCGATTCTATTACGATATGCATAGTAATTCTGATGAACCAGATGGTGCTGAAACATTGCTTGCTCCTAATCGCTCGATTTTACTGACAGTCACTTCTCTCATGTTCAGTGCCCTGTGTGCCGGATAATGTGAGCGCTGATGTGCCCTGCCAAGGGAACGGCCTGTCCGTGTTCTGGCAGGAGAGCGCAGGAGCAGACTTTTACACGGCTGTGCTCGAGGACAGTTACGGCCATGTCACCAACTGTCAAAGCATGAACAACACCACCTGTACAGTTAACAGCCTCGCCTGCGGACAGACCTACCATGTCAGCGTGACGGCGTCAGACGGATTCTGCGACAGCTCGCCCAGTGCCATCATTGACGTAAACTCAGGTAGAAAGCTATGAGAACAGATTTACAGACACACACCAGTCAAATTCCCCTACAAGTTTCTGTTGTAAATGATTTAAATCCAGAATTCCCATGATTAAAATGAGTCCAACATCCTCATAATCCAATGAATTGTATATTTCTGTTTAAAATGAGCTGCCTAACATCCTCATCCGTCACTAAAGCAAATAAAAATTCGTCAATACATCATATTCTAAGACGTCGGTTAAATACACTGTACAACAGTTCACTAACATATGAGAAAAATCCACCAAATTATCATATGATAATAAGTATATATATTATGATATAAACCTGTATCATTTCGCTTCAAAATATCTTTACAAAGATGTTCTAATTAATAAAAAATGACACTTACATTTGTAGAAGTTGCCGCTTCCCGTATTGCCGTCCGCCATATTTATTTTTCTTTCGCGCTCGATCGCGTTGGATTTTGGATAACGGCGCTTTAACATCGAATGTACACTCAAAATCAGAGAGGATTGTGGGTAAAAGTAGTGAATGAATGTAGGGAATGCAGTTGTTCACTCAGAATTCGGACAGCCCTACAAAATGGCCGACACCCGATATAGTGCACTATATAGTGGATAGGGAGCGGTTTCGGACACAGCTCTAGACTTTTTTTACCGCAACTTCAAGGGAAGCAAAACAATGATGTCGAAACTAGCGCTAGATACCTGAGGTAATTTTATGTTGCCTAGCCTAGCATAATAATCTCATCGCTAATACTTCTCACCATTTGTTCCAAGGGTATGAATGGTTGTGTATCCATTTTCTTTAAAGTATCCTTGCTAAGGATTTGTGAAACAGTGGTGGATTTTTCTGGACCTCGGCGATTAACCATTTTAAATGTGCACTCCCTTAAAATGAAATGGATTCGGATTGGCTGTCAGTATTTTATCGTTCAAAAGCTGGGGGGGAAAAATCGTTCTGAAAGTGATCTAAACAATATCGATTCTTTACCTTTAGTAGTTATCGTTCTTGGTGTGAATGGGCCTTAGTACTTATGATGCCATGGTACAATCAAAAACTTTTGTAGGTTAGTAAAATTCCTTTGAATTGCTAAATAATTCAGGACTGACGTATGGCAATTACATTCAGTGTAAGAATTTAGAACTAGTTTTAATAAATGCAAAAAAAATGATTTATTTTTCTTTCATTTTTCATGTCATTGATAGATGCAGTGAAATTTTCAAAATGTTAATCAGGACCCTGCTTTTTGGCACCTCTGTGTTTATGATGTAGCATGTCATTTGTCTGTATTTCAGGTCCTTGTATGCCTCGTGGCATTCGGGCACTGATGGACTGTCAGTCTGGTACGGCTACATTATCATGGCAGCCGGGCACTGGGGCAACGCAGTACACGACCACAGCAGTGGACGAGTCCGGTCATGCTCTCAGCTGTAAAAGCAACAATACCAACTGTGAGCTGACAGGACTGGCGTGTGGAGAGAGCTACAACATCACTGTGTTAGCAGAAGGACAGACCTGCAGCAGTGCTGCGACCATGAGTGGACCCCTGAGGACAGGTGAGCAAAACACCTCCTAGGACCCCACAACCCCACAGCAACATGCTAAAAACACTCAACAACTATATATCTACTAGGGTTGGGCAATGTCTACCAAATTGGCGTCAGACGATGTCTGCAGTGAAACATTGCGATGGACGATGACATCGATATCAGTTTGCTAGATGGCCATCTGCCAAAACATTGAAAACAGTTATATCATGAAAAACGCAAATAAAGTCAAGACACCACCTTTCGCGGGACTGGAGAATGGAGTATAGATGTGTAGGCATAGTGATCTAATAATGGCATCAGCAAACGTGTTTGCTATAAAAGCTAGGCCTACCATTTCGCCTAACTGGCAATACTTTGGGTTTAGGCGTAATGAAAGAGGACAGCCAAGTGACATTTCTGAAGGGGTGTTCAGGATTTGTGCTCTTGTAATCCATGCGAAAGATGGACACACGATGAATTTACAAGACCATTTGCGTAATGCACCATCTCGCGGAAGACAGTTCATTGTTACTCGACTTCGCAGAAAGGGTGAACATGTTAGTATTTCTGGCCAACTTAAACTTGGTAAAACCATAAAGAAGGCATATTTGGTGTAGCCTATTTAATCCAATTTAATTTAAATTACATTGAATTTTGTTGCTGTTTTTGTATGCTTCAATTAGTTTGTGTAAATCATCTAGTATTCTACAATTCATTTGGCATTAAGGTAATTGGCCCAACCTGACTATCAGGGCTGGGTAGGTTACTTTTAAAATGTATTTCACTACAGATTACAAAATACATGCTTTAAAAAGTAATTTGTAACGTATTTCGTGAGAAAAAGAAGTCAGAATTGTGAAATGCAAACTCACAATTGTGAGGGGAAAAACAAATTGTGAGAAAAAGTTGCAGTGAGTGAATTATAAAATGACTCACAAAACATGAAAACAGTGGAAAACATGAAACTTAACTCCTCTTTTTCAGACGGTCAGAGTCAGAGAATCACCAATTGCTGTTTAAATGACATTAAAATTCAAAGTAAAACACTTTTCAGATGTAACTGTAATCTGATTTCATTCATTGTAATGAAATACAGTTACTCAAATTTTGTATTTTAAATACGTAACTAAGTTACTTGTATTTAGTTACTCCACAACCCTGCCTACAATCTACATCCACATATCAACACATAGGCAACTACCCACAACATCACCCTAACAAACACCTATCAACCACCCAGAACACCTCAGCAACTGTTTTTCAATTTCCTGGCAATTTCCCACAATACCAGCATCACCCAGTAATCCCCAGAACAGGCTTTCAGACTCCTAGAACTGCATTGTAACTGCACAGAAGTGCTCTAAGCCACTCAAAACACCCAACAACAAACACACAGCAGTATCCTAAAACACTCAGAAACCTTATCAGCCACTTAAGGAGTTCCATGGAAACTTCACATAACATCCAGGCAAGCACCCAGAGCTGTTGTGGCACCTTTTGTGGTGCACCAATATGTATTTTGCACCGCTGTAATGAATTTTTTTCTCTTCGTTATGAACTCAGGCCCCTGTGTACCTCAGCATGTTGAAGTGCAGTATAGCCTGTCTATCGGCCAGCTGTCCTGGGACAGGAGCAGAGGTGCTACCAGATACACTGCGCAGGCTGCCACTGATCTGGGATCAGTGCTGTCCTGTTCCACCAGTGACACATCCTGTGTCCTCTACAATGTGTCCTGCAGTCAGACATATGACATCACTGTGACAGCACACAACAACGTCTGCCAAGGATCTGCTGTGTCTGCATCAACAACTCTAAACACAGGTGCGTTCAATTTGCCATTATCCCAATGATTATAGTGCTTTCTGCACATGTGCGAAACAACAACTCTGTGTGCTTCACCAGAACCCTGCCCACCCCAGAATGTGCAAACCCATCTGAACTGCTCGAGTGATGTCGCGACTGTGTCTTGGGATGAGAGTTTTGGGGCCGTGGCGTACGTGGCTTTCCTGGAGGGTCGTAATGGTCAAAGCTTGTCCTGCTACACCACAAGCTCCAGCTGCAGTGTGACCGGGTTGGTCTGTGGCACAGTTTATAGCACTCAAGTACGCGCCATTGGAGGAACTTACAACAGCACAGACAGTGAGGCCGTTCTTCTCACATCAGGTTAGGACATCTTTCTTTCCTTTGTAATGCCATGCCGGCTTCTATGGCTATATTCATAGTGAGAGACAGGTTTAGTTTTTCAAAAGATTTCTCTTTAGGCAATTAAATCACCCCCAAAAGACACTTTAAAGTCATTGTTGTGTTAAATAACAAAAACATCAAATAGATATTACAAAAAGTAGCGTTAGAAAAAATGTGGGATTTTCCTTAGTTGTCAGTTATAATCATAAAAATTAAAAGAAATAAACATTTGAAATATATCAGTGTGTAATGATTGAATATAATATATAAGTTTCAATTTTTGAATGGAATTAGTGAAATAAATCATGATGATATTCTAATTATATGACCAGCACCTGTGTATATATATATATATTAGGGGTGGCACTGTTCACAAAACCTACGGTTCGGTTCGTATCACGGTTTTAGGGTCACGGTTTTCGGTTCTGTACGGTTCTTGTTGTTATTTTTTCTTTTAATCTTTAACACTCCAGAAATTTCCTTCAGTATATGATATAAGAGACAAAGAGAGGAACTCTTAAAGCTCTGTCTTTTAAACAAGTCAAAATACTTCAAAGATAAATATATAATATAATGTTATAACATAAACTTCCCCAATGCTTTAGTTATCACTGAGAGGTTTCTTAAATGCTGCGGACAGTAGAAGTTGTTTCCTAACCGGCTCTCTCCTGTTTGTGCTTATCCACACATTGCCGTGATGTCTTCTCAAATGAACTGTCATATTAGAAGTGTTTCATTAGCATATTGAATGCATTTTGCACAATTCTTGCACACAGTCGCAGTTCTATCTACTGTTTTATTTACGTTGTCATCGTAAGTAATATGAAATCCAAAATGTTCCCACACACCGGATTTGAACGACACGGGCGCATCCGCCAACTCCGGGCAGCCTTCATTAGGGCCGTTCACATATCGCGCCTAAAAAAGCGTGGAAAGCGCGGCCGCGTTGATTCCATTTTGAGCGCGCTTGCCGCGTGCCTACATAGGAAATAATGAATATGCGCGCGCAAAAGACGCGATATGTGAACGGCCCCTTACTCCACTTTACTGTCTATATGTATGTTCGCGCGAAACTGTCTGAATACGGGGCTACATTGCGCATGCGTCGAACCGTCGAACCGTGCGACGCACACACGAACCGAACCGAGACAAGCGAACCGAACGTTTTTTCATGTACCGTGCCACCCCTAATATATATACTGCCCAGCCCTAAGTGTCCATTACGACTGAGCAGGCTTGTGATTCGCCACTGTGTCTTTGTGTCTAGCCCCCTGTCTACCAGTTTCCAGTTCAGTCACTGTCGATGTGATCTGTGAAAATGCAATGGCATTGTTCAGCTGGGCCTGGAGTGGCGGAGCTGAGTCCTATGAGCTCACTGCGGTCAGTAACAACGGCCACATCGCCTCCTGCACCTCTCAGGAGAATGACTGTAATATCAGTGCGCTAGCCTGCGGACAAACGTACAAGGTCCGGCTCACGGCAATCAACGATGGATGTCAGGTTACAAAGGAAACAGGAGTGACCTTCCAAACACGTGAGTGGTCGTATTATCATCCGCAAAAAGGATGAAACGCTCGCAATGAAACTATACAAAATGAATTTGGCTGATCAAATTGACTTGTTTTGTCCTTTGAACTCTAGGCCCCTGTGCTCCTCTGCATGTGAACGCAGACTATCAGTGTCAGTCTAGGAAAGCCGTACTGACTTGGGAGCAAAGGGACGACGTGGTATACTATCTGGTCAGCACCACCCTCGGCACAGTTTGTAACTCTACAACAGACAGCTGTGAAGCGAGTGGGTTGGAGTGTGGAGAGGAGTACGACTTCACCGTCACAGCCTACAGTAGAAACTGTCACAGTGACGTCAGCAGCACTGTATCCATTCAAACAGGTAGATCATCCCATGCTTCAAATTTCATTTTTGTTATATAGTAGTTTCCGGCCTAGGAAATTTGACATCTTCACCCTTTATTCAAATATAACTAAAAATGTGTTGATGATTTAACATGCACACTGCGTAGTTATCAGGGCTGCACGATATTGGAAAAAACTGATATCTCGCCGACATCTTACTCCACTTAAAACAGAAACGTCAGACATTATAGGAAACGGACGAGCAGAAAATGACGATATAATGGTGACGTGTTTTGAAACGGGTGGAGACTAAAGCCGCTCATTCCGGCTTCTTATGTTTCCGCTGCTGCCTCAGAAGACGATCATGATCATTTTCAACATCTGTAAACCCCTGCATGTTGCGGGTGTTGTTGTTTTTTTGTCATATCTATCAACGCAACGTCATTGCCATAGAAACTAATGCAGATAAATGAAAGAGTGCAATGGGAAATAAATCGAATCTGAATAGTTGTGATACACAATGTGGAATAATTTTAGATCAGATTCCGATCGGATACACAAATAATCAGATTTAGACTGACAGTGACTACTGCACCAGTGCATGTGCATCAATAATGCGATTATTTCTCATAATCAGAGTAAGGTCTTCATCGCGGTAAAATGTTTACGTGACACGAGCAGAACTCTTCACTCCAGTTCACATGCAATTTTCATTACTCACTCAAACAGGCGTACAGTGTGCATGTTACATCAAATTCAAACACATTTTTATGGATGTACCGGATATTATTTGGTGCCGTTATGAACATCGCAATGTTGGGTTTGCCTGTGCTTTCGTCGCGTGGATGAAGATATGGAGAGATGGTGCAGGAAGCTGCGTTGACAAGATTTTAGCGATTTGGTGGAGAACTTCAGAATAAATGTCATGGAGTTGTGTGAACAACACGCAGCATTCGTGCACGTCCGAGCGGGAGTAATGCGATTAAGGTGTTTACATGCTTGTCTATTGTGATTAAAATCAGTGTACACCACCTAGTTTAATGCGATTATGCTTACTACGATTATGAGCTTAACTGCATTACTTTAATCCAAGTATTGCGTTTACATGAGGACAAGTTTAATCACAATATTGCCAAAATCCCATTATAATCGCATTATGAGTGTGAACATAGCCCACGTGTTCCCGACTAGGGGTAGTCGTGGCCTAATGGTGAGGGAGTCGGGCTTTTAACCTGAAGTTGCGGGTTTGGTTCCCACGCCGGCAGGAATTGAAGGTGGGGATTGTGAATGAACAGCACTCTCTCCACCTTCAATACCATGACTAAAGTGCCCTCGAGCAAGACACCTAACCCCTAATTGCCTCACTTGTAAGTCGCTTTGGATAAAAGCGTCTGCTAAATGACTAAATGGTAGTTAGTTAGTTAAATATTAGGGTTGGAGCTGAACTCTGTAGCACTCCAGGACCAACATTTTCTATCCCTGCACTACACCCAAGCATACTGCAGAAACTTGCCATGTTTCTTTGACAAGCATGCTACAAGAAAATCATTCACACTATGATAAATTTCAGGTTTGTTTGAAATCTAGCCGACTGATTGTCTGGTGTACCTTCAAAAAGAAAGAGAGGAAGGGGAAAGCAGTGGAAAGTGGGGGAAAAAGAGACATCACAATGAAACCTTTCCCTTGTCTGTTTCTTCAGAACCTTGTCAGCCAACCCAACTGACAGTTTCAGGATCATGTGATAACAACACCGTTCTCTTGAACTGGAATCACAGCAGAGGTGCTCTGAGTTACACAGTGCTTATCACGAGCAATCTAGGATATGCCGACTCGTTCCAGACGTCTGAATCTACGCTAACAGCGGAGCTTCTCTGCGGACAGACCTACACCTTCACAGCAGTGGGGGAAAATGATGTCTGTGACAGCATACCAAGCACCGCTGCCCATCTTACGACTGGTATGATCCTACACTCAAAGGCTGTACTAAAATGCCGAACTCACAAGTGACAAAAAAAGGTTTCTGACATTTATACCACATTGGGATGTGTATCAATCACTGCTTTTTTTCCTATAGCCCCATGTGTGCCGTACAACATTGAGACCTTTGCACAGTGTGAGACAGACCTGGGCGCTGTCAGCTGGGCTGGCAGTGATGGCGCAGAGATTTACACCGCCATTGCAGAAGGACAGGATGGCCACACGCACATTTGCGTAACAAACAGAACTTTCTGTATCTGGGAAGATCTGCACTGTGGGGAAATTTACGTTGTCCAAGTCGTTGCCAATTCACAAATCTGCACCAGTAACCCCAGTAAAAGCACAATCATCAACATGGGTGAGTTGCTGATAAAAATAAACGTATAATTATATGAAGGACGACATTAAATGAAACGGCTAATCGAGATTGCCTGTATTGTGTATAGCTCCATGCATCCCGCAGAAACTGGTGTCCTCTTTCAACTGTGACATGAGAGTGGGTTCCCTCACCTGGGATGCCAGTGAAAATGCTCAGATGTACCTGGTGTCTGCAGAATCTAGTAGTGGTCACCAGATGGAACTGTCCACCAATAACACAAGCGCACAGTTCTCAGAGTTCAACTGTGGTCAGCCGTACTATCTGACTGTCCAAGTTGTGGGACATGTATGTAGGAGCCGCCCCAGCAATGCTTCAGTCCTGCACACAGGTTAGGACCCTCTTACATGCACACAAATACACGTGCCAAAAAAAGCACGCAACTCTTTTGCTTTCGAAAGGACAACACAGTCATGACTATAGGCGTAACGATTCTGTCTTTTTGCAGAGCCCTGCACTCCTAAATCCATCAATGGCTTCATGGACTGCATCTCCAACATTGCTACAGTAACCTGGGAGCCAGCTGATGGAGCAGAATACTACACAGCAACAGTGCAAGGCCCAGATGGGCCTTTAGGAACATGCATGTCCTGGTCAGCGAGTTGCGGCATGCCCAAACTGTCCTGCGGCGAAACATACAATGTTAGCGTTATTGCCTCCAGTCGCCAATGTAACTCAACACCCAGTGCGCTGAGCGCCATTAACACAGGTAATGCACGCAAACAGACCAACCGCAACATAAATATCAAGGCCGGTTCACACCGCACAGACAGACGCCAATCAAGCTGGGCGGTGGATTTAGAATTTAATGAAAAATAATGTTCACACTGCCCCAACAGACACAGATTTAGAGTGTCTTTACAAATCATTTTTCGCCTGAAAAGACGGAGAACAAAATGAAAGAGGTTGTGGGTAAAGCCGCTGGTTGCTGCGACTTGAATTTATGCAGCTGTTTCACATTAGAAAGATTAAATACTCCAGCTTCAATGTTATGATCAAATTTGGTTTCGGTGACAGTAATTTCTTAATTCATGATGTCAGGAGTGCAAAATAATCAATTGGTAACTTATGATATTTTGAATGGAATAACAACACACATTCATATTCAGTCACGTCTGCTGCGGTTTATGTGTGTTCACACAGCTGCACTGAACAGCGTTAGGGCTTTTAGTCCAAAAGTGCGCATACTCTCATATAGAATCATCATTTCTATTCATTATCCACTGATTTATGCAATCTGATGACGGCGTCCTGCGCTGTCTGTCTGTTTTCGCCGCCCAGAGAAATGTTTCCACACAAAACATGAAGCTCATAAATGCATGATTTGCATATGATTTTCATGATGTTTGGGGTATTTTCATATCAATTAAAGATGTCTGTGTGGTTTAGAAACAAATACACAAATCTCA
This sequence comes from Zacco platypus, assembly GCA_038088235.1. Taxonomy (NCBI): domain Eukaryota; kingdom Metazoa; phylum Chordata; class Actinopteri; order Cypriniformes; family Xenocyprididae; genus Zacco; species Zacco platypus. The sequence goes on from CM076067.1 coordinate 1,581,851, forward strand.
GCACAGATGTTGAACTCAAGAGCCTCCTTCAAACAGGGATCCCAGGATCAAATTTTTTTAGCTTAATATGCTTTAAGCATTTCAGTAAAGGTGTGTTGGATTTTTCACAATAAAAAATGGCTGACTATCTCTCTTTTTTGCAGTGCCCTGTGTTCCTACAGATGTGTCTGTGGTGCTGGACTGTACCTCTGCTGAGGCATATGTGTCTTGGAACGCAAGCATGGGGGCGCTGTACTACACCGCTTACGCCTGGGGCAGTACATTCAATTTCATATCCTGTGATAGCGCTGGGCCTGCTACACATTGCAGACTTAGTGATCTCATCTGTGGAGATGATTACACTATTCAAGTGATTGCTGTTGGAGATGAATGCTCAAGTTTGCCCAGTCAGACAGAACACTTCCGCACAGGTACAGTTATGTCTATCTACTTTAGGTTTTGTTGTTCTAGATCAGGGGTCTCAACTCAGTCCTGAAGGCCACTGTTCTGAAGAGTTCAGATCCAACTTGCCTCAACACACCTGCTTGGAAGTTTCTAGTATGCCTAATTAGACCTTGATTAGCTGGTTCAGGTGTGTTTAATTGGAGTTGGGGCTAAACGTTGCAAGACAGTGGCCCTCCAGGTCCGAGTCTGGAGACCCCTGTTCTAGATGAAAGAAATACGTTTTGATTTTTAAATATTCTGCTATTTTTGTCTTGTATAGTTGTTCTTTGTATAACAGATGATGTTTTTGTTTCTTGTAGTTCCCTGTGCCCCAGCAGTTACTGTTACACACCTGGACTGCCACACTGACTCTGTACTGCTGCAGTGGACTCCCACCGAAGGCTCCATCTCCTACACCGCTGATGCCCGGACACCGGGGGGGCTGATCTCCACCTGCTCCAGCAACTCCACTAACTGTGAACTGAAGGGACTAGCTTGTGGACAAACATACAATGTTACCATGGTATCATATGATGGACATTGCCACAGCCAACCTGGCACAGCACTGGCAGTTGCATCGGGTATGAAAGAGGAAATTAATTAAAATGCAAAGTCTACATGTAGCAATTTAGTAATCATTTATCTAGAGATGTAACAGTGTAACAGGACACCAAACTTTATTTCATTATTTTCTCTCATATGAACAGTACCCTGTCCACCTCAGCAAGTGGAGTCAAGTTTGCTCTGCTCTTCGAACTCCGCTCATGTGCAGTGGAATCCTGGTACGGGAGCAGAATCATATGAGGTTCATGCCATTAGCGCAGGTGGCCAGATGACAGGATGTGACACCACAAATACTTCCTGTGTCATGCCAAACCTTGTATGCGGTTCAATTTACAACATCAGTGTGCTTGCCATTGGCCACCACTGTAATGTGTCAAAGAGTTCAATCACAACACTGCATTCAGGTTGGTGACCTCTAATAAAGCACAATACGAAGCACTTGCATGTTTTCCTTATCAAAGTGACACCATCTTCCACTGCAATTATATCAATTCCCATTTTGTCCCCAGTGCCATGTGTTCCCAACCAGGTCCAGGCAAACCTGAGCTGTAACTCTGGTGTGGTTGGTGTGTCCTGGCAGCGTAGCCAAGGAGCGTTCTCGTACACTGCTGTCGCTCAGGGCAAAGGGGGCTTTGCGTCATCATGCAACACCACCAGCACCACGTGCGAGTTCACTGATCTACTGTGTGGACTCACACACAGCATCAGCGTGACTGCCTCCGACCACACGTGTACCAGCGCGCAGAGTCTAAGCGTAGAGCTGGACACAGGTAGGATGACCCTGCACACATAATTCACAGATATTTACTTGAACTTAGTGTTTAAGTTCCTATATTTATGATCATCTTCTTTGCAACCGAACAGTCCCATGTAAGCCACAGGGAATCCTCACTCAAATGGAGTGTGGCAGCCACACAGGAGTAGTGTCATGGGAACAAGGAGAGAACGTTGCCTCCTACCTGGTCTACGCATCCGGTCCAGATGGGCACCAAACACACTGTAGCAGTCCCACCTCCAGCTGCAAATTAGACCGCCTGCATTGTGGCCAAAACTACAACCTCTCAATCACCGCCCAGGACAGCCACTGCGACAGCAAAAACGCCTTTTCTACATTACAATCAGGTTAGGAATTTTCCCATACTCTTTCATCATCATGCAGTCACACAGCGAGAATACAAGTCTTTCCTGCACTGCTATCTACAGACAGTATGTTTTCTGATGTAATTGTCCATCTTCTTCCTCCTCTTCCTCAGTTCCATGCACACCTACCAACGTGCAAGCATCTCTCGTTTGCCTGTCTAACTCTGCGGCTGTGACGTGGCAAAGTGCCAGCGGGGCGCTGTCCTACCAGGCTGAGGGCGTCACTGTGGATGGCACCCATACAGCGAACTGCAATAGCAGCACGACTCACTGTAACCTGGAGCATCTGCTCTGCGGACGCACATATAATCTGTCTGTGCTGTCCATGGACCGTGCGTGCAGCAGTGAAAAGAGTTTGTTCACACAAGTGCATACTGGTGAGTGGCACTCTCAAGACTGTTAAAATGCACACTTTATGGTAAAGATTTAATGTTAAAGTCTCCATCCCTGCTGCTAGAGAGCTACCATCCTGCAGAGTTTAGCGCCAACCCCGATCAAACACACCTGAACCGGCTGAATTTGTCCGGGGTAACTTGAAAATTATAGGCAGGTGTGTTGGAGCAAGGTCGGAACTGAATTCTGCAGGAAGGTCACTCTCCAGGAGCAACGCCTATTGTAAACACTGTTTTCAAAGCAGCCATTTTAGAAGACTTTAGCAACCCCACGGTAACATCTGCTTAGCAATGCATGGAAACATCCTGGCGGCCACCACCCAGAACAGATGTATGAAGCGGGTCTTCTCTTTTTTAGCTCCCTGTCCTCCTCTGGCCGTTGATGTGCGGGTGAACTGCTCTGCTGGCTTTATGACTGTCACATGGGCAGCCAATCCAGATGCAGAATCTTTCCATGTGAGAGCAGCGACCAGTGGAGGAGCTTTCCTGTCATGTGATTCCACTAGCACCAGCTGTTCAATCACCGGATTGCCATGCGGACAGTCGTATTCTGTCACTGTGACGTCGGTCAGGGGTGGCTGTGAGAGCCAGCCCAGCACAGCGGTCAATGTTACCTCAGGTAACTTTCACAACAACACAAAATTACCACTAAACCACCAATATAGGATGATTTTTCATCATTTTCGTCTTCATCAATGGCCTTTTTTTCACTGACGAAAAAAAAAAGATAAATAAAAACCAGCTTTGAATGACATAAACGATTAAAAACAAGATGAAAATGTTAAGGAGGGACGATTTGGGAAGAGATCCAGTCAGAATGATTTCAACTGTAACCTTAATATCATTCATATTAAGAGGTTAATAGATGTTTTTTCTCCAAGAGTATATTTTGAGTTTGGAAATTTTACACCCAAAAATGAAATTTCAGTCTTTGATTCCTCTCCTCATGTGGTTCTACACCCGTAAGACCTTCGTTCATCTTCAGAACACAAATGAAGATATTTCTGATGAAATCCGAGTGGTGTTTGATTCGTCCATAGACAGCAATATAATCAACACTTTAAACGGCCAGGAGTCAGATAGATCTATACAAATATCTTGTATGCATATGTATTATGTTCTGAAGATGAACGAAGGTCTTACGGGTCTGGAACGACATGAGGGAGAGGAATTAATGACAGAATTTACATTTCTGGGTTACAATTTAACTAAACTCAACTCATTAAATTTTAGTCAGCTAAAACTAAAGCTAAAACAATTCAGATGACTAAAATATGATTAAAACTAAATGGAAATTTCGTCAAAACACTATGAATAAAACTGAATCAAAATTTGCTGTCAAAATTAACACTGATCCGGTTTGAATTAATTGCAAGCGGGTCACAGGTGAATGAGAAATCATTAAAAATGAAAATATTAATGTGTTTAAAGCTTATTTTTTTGTTAGGCACTAATTTGTAGACTCTAATTAAGTGTTTTTTTTTCCACTACCATGTCCCTTTAGGGGCTCCGTATGTATTGTACCATATTGTCACAGAAAATACTTGGAAATGCCTGTTGGTCCTAGCAAGCTAACAGATTGTATTTGCATGTTTTTAGCTCCTTGTATTCCGCATGGAGAGACAGGAGTCCTGGACTGCGTTACCAACTCGGCCTGGGTGACGTGGTTACAAGCGACGGGGGCGGAGTCGTACTCCGTGCTGGCCGTGGAAAGGGGCGGAGCTAACTCCAGCTGCTCAGCCAAAGATCTGCACTGCAATGTTCCCGACCTGCTGTGTGGAGCCACGTACACCTTCCACGTCACTGCCGTGAACTCCTTCTGCCGCAGCGGACCCAGTAACACCTTCCAGATTCAGACAGGTGCAAACACACTCAGACATCCATTTCAAAATACAGACTGTAACTCCCAGAGCTTTCAAGCTGCAAGTCCGTCAGTCACTGATCTCTGTCATTTCCGTCTGCAGCTCCATGCGCCCTCACCTCCATCACTGCACACACGGACTGCTACAGCAGCCATATAACAGTTAGCTGGCAGCTGAATGAAGGATCCTCCTTCTATGTGGCCACAGCTGAAGGTCACGACCAAAGCATTTTGATGTGCAACAGCACAAGCACGTCCTGTGACCTCACCGGAGCCAAGTGTGGAATGCACTACACCATTATAATCTCTGCGTCCTCCGACAAATGCAGCAGCTTGCGTAGTCCGCCTCTTAAGATGAACACAGGTACACATGAAGACGCACTGCATATGTGTAAGATTTGAGAGCGGCATAAAATCTGTGTAATTCACGTCCACCTCCTCTCTACCCAATTCTCTTGCAGCACCTTGTGCTCCTCAGAACGTCACAGTGAATCCAGTGTGTGACTCAAACGGGATGATGGCATCGTGGTCACCCTCTCTGGTTGCCGAGTCGTACTCGCTCACGGCCAGCGGCGGAGACGGAGATGTGCGAACCTGCAGAAGCGCCACGAACAACTGCTCCCTGCTTCACTTGCACTGCGGACAGATTTATAACGTTAGCATAACTGCTTCGGCTGGAAACTGCACCAGCTTGGCCAGTCAGCAGGTCAACTTCCATACTGGTGAGACCACACGTCAGCTTTGAATGAAAAGCATTCAATTTTGGTGTGAAATCTGTGACATACTGTATTCCTTCTTCTCTACGTAGTGCCCTGTGCGCCACAAAACATGAGTGTAGCGGTGCAGTGTGACACCAGGACTGCCACACTCTCCTGGGAGCCGAGCCAAGGCTCGCTGCAGTACTTCACATCGGCCCAAACCATGGACGGACACGCGCTTCACTGCGACACCACGGGCACTTCATGTAGCCTCCATGGACTGACGTGTGGGACACTGTACAACTTCACTGCGCAGGCTTCAGACGGAACCTGTAACAGCTCCCTCACTGTGCCAGTCCAGAGGGGAGCAGGTATACTACCTCACACGACTGAGAATTTATCTGAAGAACATACAATATAAAACTTAATAAAATCTGTTTTAGTATATTTACAAGAAATGATATTTTGCATAAATGATATTTTGGCATTGTTTTGAGGATATTTCCAGTCAAGCACATTTTCTCTCCAAAATTACATCTGGATCAGGGTTTTTCCTAAATAGAGAATTTACGTGGCGGCCTCCATAAAATTTTGTGTCGACAAAACTCAGACAGGCAGATGCTCAGATGCTCCTTTACCACAGTAGAGCTGCAAATAACGATTATTTTTCCGATTAGTCGACTAATCTAACGATTATTTTTCCGATTAGTCGACTAATCTAACGATTATTTTTCCGATTAGTCGACTAATCTAACGATTATTTTTATTAAGTTTTTTTAAAATTAATCTAGTGATCTTTTTTTACGTAAGAAGTTAAAACTAATTGATCAGTTCATTGAGGTGTAGAAACACTGGGACACGCCATTATATAATAATACCATTTGATTTTGATTAAAAATAAGTCATTATGTGTGTTCGTCCAGTGGAAGACATTTGAACTTTAACATGAAGAGTGTCAAAGACTTTCTCTACAGTCTTAAAGGAACTTTGATAGTGTTCAAGCCATTGAACAAACGTCTCCTGAACCATGTGTTTTTCCTCTTGTTCTGTCTGTAATGCAGCGAGTCTTAGCGAGCGCGCGGGGCGGGAATCAGGAGCGCGAGCAACTCAAACCTTGCATGTTCGAAAGAGAACGTCCGCACACATCCAAATAAACTTCTTTGAAATGCAAAACTGATTTTCGTTCGCTCCAAATATTTTCTTATTTGCGAGACTTTCTCCTCAACTCATGAAATGCCCTTTTGCATGATCAAAATATGATCTTGCACGCGCAAAAATTCGGCAGAGATCCAATTCCACAGGTGGGACGCCATTTCGGTTCTGCAAAGGGAACAAAGGACCGTTTTATTCGGCCTCTGTTTAAAGTATTCCCATACTTTTGATAATCGTGGTCCGGGTTTTTGTGATAGAATGGAACTTTCTCCGTTCCCAGGAGCAGAAGCCGCCATTACGCCAGATGAATGTCAACAGTGTGACGCGTCGACGCATTTCACGCACGTCGACGTAATCGATGAATCGTTGCAGCACTATACCACAGTACCACAGATTGGTTGTCTGTTGCCAAGCGTCTATCATTTCGCACTGTACAAGTTTGCAGGGTTTCATAACCTCGCTTCTAAACTACAAGTGTGAAACGTTCCTTTATACAGGGTTAAAAGCGATGTTTAGAACGGCAATAACCTGGGGTTAAAGCACAGTGTGAAAAGTCCTTAATTTTTCCAGCTTTATTTTAATTTGATAGTTTATTTTAGTCAACAATAAGACCGCTGGTTGTTAATTAACCCTCTGTTAAACTCTCCTGCAGTCCCGTGTCCTCCCGGCAGCGTGAGGGTGAGAACCCACCTGATGGGCGACGCCACTCTAATCAGGGTCTCCTGGAACTCTGTGGACTGTCCCAACGTCACGTACCTGGTGCAGGTGACCGGCCACATCCAGGACAACCCACAGTCCAATATAGACGTGTCATCCTATTGGACAAGCGGCAACTACTTTGAATTCCCTGTGCCCTGCAGCACCTCGTACAATGTGATAGTCCTTGCACAAAACTCAGCTGGGACCAGCAGGCCATCTCAGACTGTTGCTGGGGTCACAGGTACCTTTGTTAAATACTAAAAGTCTAAGGCATACGGACTTCAGAAGAATGATATCGTTGTCAAGCCAGTGTTTGAAAACATCTATACTAAATATAAAACCAGACCTTCTCTGTTGAATGAGAGATAACTCCACTTGTATAGAATATTCTTTGACTTGATCTATTCTCCATTTTCACCTTCAGTGCCCTGTCCACCGATGAACGTCACCTTCACGGGTGATCAGTCCTCCGCCACAGTGTCCTGGAGGTCGTCAGTTCTGAGCACAGGATACAAGGTTTACCAGCTGCGCCCTGACGGCCAGGTGCCCGTCTGTCTGACCTCTGACCTCAGCTGTCAGGTCTCCGGCCTGCTGGCCTCTGATGTCGCTGTGACGGCCTGGAACAGTGCAGGAGAGAGTCTTAACTCGAAAGTCCTTCCTGGTAAGTAGAAATTAGGACATGTGCTTCATAACTAAGCCCAGACATCATTTTTGGACTGATTTTAGATTATTCTGATTTTTATGTACTCATACAGTAATTAAATTTGGTTTACCATAGAAGAAAAACCAAATAATTTCACATTTATGAGATGTATTGACAATGCTGGCAAAAGATCATGGTGTATTAAAGCCGTTAAATATTCAGTCAAATATTGAGGGGTAAAAATGATGGTTATTTTCGTCATTTACGACTCATTCTGCTCGCTTTCAATCAGACAAGAGATAAAGTAGTGCTTACATTTATTCAAATGAATGAATTCTCTCTCATATCAAATAAATGATACAGAGAGAGAGAGAGAGAGAGAGAGAGAGATGTGTGAGTAAATTACCATAAGTTACCTGGGTTTGTTGCTGAGAAATGTAACGTAGTGATTCAGTAGCTATTTTATGAATAAAAGTCGCTTTGCTGGCAGTTTTTCTAATTTTTCCCTTTCGACAAGTGATTTCACTCGGCGGCCATCTTTGAAATGCCTCTCTCGCATGCAAGTGCATCTCGTATCTCTTTGAATGGGGAAACATCAAATTCTCCAAAGCTGTTTCCAAACCTTCGATTAAATTTAATAGTTGACATCACCAATGAAATCTGACTACAACTGTCCCAAAAAATGTTGTTTCTAAACGCTCGAATCATAACAAAAAACGTTATTTTTCAGGCTGAATCAAGATAATGCGCATGCGCAGTTCTAAGTGCGCGTCTCTCGAGTCTCATTTCGGAGGCGCGCGTCAGGCTGTTGCTATAGAAACCGGAGCTACTTAATGGCCGCGGCAGAGACGCGATGACTTTACCAAATCGCGGTTGAATCATATTTAGATTAATTCTTATTTAGACACTTTCTCCCATTAAAAACAATGCGAGTCACGCTTCTTGTGTTATTTTAGTCTTTGTTATTAAACATTCATCACACAAAACAAATATTAAAGTCCAAAAATATATATCAATGGAACTGAAGTAAAATCACTAAACGCCTTCCATCCGCTTGATATAGCAGTGGACATTCAGACTTTTTTATGAACATAGGACTGACTAAAATGCTATTTCCAAAGTAATACACTCGCTGATCTCTCTCTCTCCCACACAATATTAGTCATAATACAGTAAGCTTCAATGAACATTTGAGAACAAACATACGTTTACGTTGCTAAGAGTGGTTGTTCAGGGTGTTTTGTAGCGATACGCAGAACTGTTGGGTGAAGCGGTCATAGTCGTGGTTTATCAAGGATAAAACAGCTATTGACCAATCAGAATCAAGGACAGGAACTTACCGTTTTATAAACGCTTTAATTGCACACCTTCCAGCCAATCAGAATCAAAGACAGGAACTTACCGTTTTATAAACGCTTTAATTGCACACCTTCCAGCCAATCAGAACCAAGGACAGGAATTTACCGTTTTATAAACGCTTTAATTGCACACCTTCCAGCAAATCAGAATCAAGGACAGGAACTTACCATTTTATAAACGCATTAATTGCACACATTCCAGCCAATCAGAATCAAGGACAGGAACTTACCGTTTTATAAATGCTTTAATTGCACACCTTCCAGCCAATCACAATCAAGGACAGGAACTTACCGTTTTATAAACGCTTTAATTGCACACCTTCCAGCCAATCACAATCAAGGACAGGAACTTACCGTTTTATAAACGCTTTAATTGCACACCTTCCAGCCAATCAGAATCAAGGACAGGAACTTACCGTTTTATAAACGCTTTAATTGCACACCTTCCAGCCAATCAGAATCAAGGACAGGAACTTACCATTTTATAAATGCTTTAATTGCACACCTTCCAGCCAATCACAATCAAGGACAGGAACTTACCGTTTTATAAATGCTTTAATTGCACACCTTCCAGCCAATCACAATCAAGGACAGGAACTTACCGTTTTATAAACGCTTTAATTGCACACCTTCCAGCCAATCAGAATCAAGGACAGGAACTTACCGTTTTATAAATGCTTTAATTGCACACCTTCCAGCCAATCACAATCAAGGACAGGAACTTACCGTTTTATAAATGCTTTAATTGCACACCTTCCAGCCAATCACAATCAAGGACAGGAACTTACCGTTTTATAAACGCTTTAATTGCACACCTTCCAGCCAATCAGAATCAAGGACAGGAACTTACCGTTTTATAAATGCTTTAATTGCACACCTTCCAGCCAATCAGAATCAAGGACAGGAACTTACCGTTTTATAAACGCGCTTTAATTGCACACCTTCCAGCCAATCAGAATCAAGGACAGGAACTTACCGTTTTATAAACGCGCTTTAATTGCACACCTTCCAGCCAATCAGAATCAAGGACAGGAACTTACCATTTTATAAACGCATTAATTGCACACATTCCAGCCAATCAGAATCAAGGACAGGAACTTACCGTTTTATAAACGCGCTTTAATTGCACACCTTCCAGCCAATCAGAATCAAGGACAGGAACTTACCGTTTTATAAATGCTTTTATTGCACACCTTCCAGCCAATCACAATCAAGGACAGGAACTTACCGTTTTATAAACGCTTTAATTGCACACCTTCCAGCCAATCAGAATCAAGGACAGGAACTTACCGTTTTATAAACGCTTTAATTGCACACCTTCCAGCCAATCACAATCAAGGACAGGAACTTACCGTTTTATAAATGCTTTAATTGCACACCTTCCAGCCAATCACAATCAAGGACAGGAACTTACCGTTTTATAAATGCTTTAATTGCACACCTTCCAGCCAATCACAATCAAGGACAGGAACTTACCGTTTTATAAACGCTTTAATTGCACACCTTCCAGCCAATCAGAATCGAGTATTCAGACAGACCACGGCATAATTATTTTAATGAACCGTAAACAATTTTCTGTGGAACTTGACCTTAACTGTTACTTAAAGTAATAAGTGCATATTTGGCAGGTACATCTTTATTTCATCTTGCATGTGCAAAATGAAACCATATATTGACACAAATGTTTTACAGGCCAAATCCGTCGGAAGAGAAATCTGAGATATGCGAGGTTGAATGCAGCTCTGACTCCTGGTGAGATGATCTACAGACACGTTCACTGCACAATAATTAAGTGCAGTTTGGATGCACACAGAAATATGTTAAAATAATTATATAAAAGTATATGGCAACACTTTATTCTACAGTGGCCATGTCACATGTAAGCGACTTTATAGTACATTTTAACAGTAAATTATGCTAACCCTAATTCCTAGATGTTGTACATGCTGGTTATTAATAATACTCAGTACTTAAATGTATAATTAATTAATTGTAAAGTAAAAAGGACACTTTAAAATAAAGTGTATCTAAATATATACAGATATAAAAGGCTTTAGGATGAGAATTCATTTTCATAAAGATAAAGGTGGGCGACTCACAAAAACACATTCAAATAAATCTATTTTATAACCATTAACATTATTTATGCATATTTTCATGACAATTAAGCACATTTTCTCTGAAAATTCTCATAACTATCTGGATGTTTGTGTTTTTTCATTAAATTCCCTTTATAAAATACTGTATATTAAAATGTTTAAAAAAATCATCATAAAGGCAGTACAAATACAACCATGATGCACACACACACATATATATATATATATAATCAGGGTTGGGTCGGTTACTTTTAAAATGTATTTCACTACAGATTACAAAATATATGCTTTAAAAAGTCATTTGTAACGTATTTCGTTACATTACTCAAGTTTAGTAACTTAATCTAAATACTTTAGAATACTTTGGAATACTAATAAGTGTCGAACAAACACAAAAAAGGTCATTGTGAGTTTTTATCTTACAATTCTGACTTTTTCCCTCAGAATTGCGTGATATAAAGTTGCAATTGTGAGTTATAAAGTCAGAATTATGAGATATAAACTCACAATATTGAGAAAAGTCAGAATTATGAGATATAAACTCACAATATTGAGAAAAGTCAGAATTATGAGATATAAACTCACAATATTGAGAAAAGTCAGAATTATGAGATATAAACTCACATACTAAATTCACAATTGCAAGAAAAAAAGTCAGTATTGAAACACAAACTCACAATTGTGAGGAAAAAACAAATAGTGAGAAAAAGTTGCAGTGAGTGAATTATAAAATGACTCACAAAACATGAAAACAGTGGAAAACATGAATCTTAACTCCTCTTTTTCAGACGGTCAGAGTCAGAGAATCACCAATCGCTGTTTAAATGACATTAAAACTCAAAGTAATCACTTTGGTAAAAACACTTTTCAGATGTAACTGTAATCTGATTACCACCCATTTAAAATGTAACTGTAATGAAATACAGTGACTCAAATTTTGTATTTTAAATACGTAACTAAGTTACTTGTGTTTCGTTTCTCCCCAACCCTGACTATACATAATGTAATATATCATGTATTATACATCAATCAGTCTTAAATCAAACACTGTTGCCTCTGCAGAGCAGCTGTCCGTCCCTGAGGTGAAGGTTGCTCGTGTGACAGGACGGTCACTGCAGGTGGAGTGGTCTGGAGTGACAGGCGCGGACTCCTACACTCTGATCCTAACGGAGGACACCCCGTCTCTGCCCGCGGAGGAGGTTCTGTCCGTGTACAAGACTGAGATCGCCACAGTCACTGACCTAAAACCTGCCACACGTTACTGCGTCATCGTGTCCGCCAAACACGACAGCAACCAGAGCGCCTACTCCCAGCCTGTGTGTGTCACCACTGAGTAAACTGGCTTCCTGCCGCGTGGACTGTACAGGGATGTAGATACAGAGCGCTCAGCGTCTTCTTTCTTCTGATCCACGATCACTGTGAAAAAGACAAATCGGCATATTTGTCCTAAAATCTAAACAAATATAATTTAAAATCATTGACTGATTGTCTAATCCTTTTCTAATGAACCCAATCATAATTACTGAATTTCTGTGATGTAATATCTAATATATATAATCATTTCTGTTGATTGAAAAGCAAAGATAAGGTCACTTAAAATGAAGAATAGATGTGATTGACCATAGAAACATGTTGTAACTCCTAGTTTTTAAAGAGAGTTTTGTAACCAGATCATAAAATCCTTCACTCTTTGTAATTAGATCAAATAAATGGTTAATTTATCAAGCATTATTTTTAAACTATACATTGTATTTTTTTATCTGATGTATACAACTTACATAACTTTGTTAACAATCTGCAATAGTACTTTTTATAAAGCCATATGAAAGAATTAAAGTCTGTGAATGAAAACTTCAAACAGTTTGGTTCAAATGAAGAGCCAAGCCATGTACTAATAATTGCATCTTCATCTTTTCTTATAATCCCCCATTATAAAGAAGCAACATGCTTTTCTTCTTCTAAAATCGTGATTTTTCCTTCAACAATCTGAAATCAAGATATTTTTCCTCCGGTGTGGCGTCACAAAGCTGAAGGAGTGCACAGGATTGTGATACAATTGCCAAAATGTACATTTTAAAGTTCATGTATTTTTATTTAAAAATAAAATAAATCATAATAGCACATTTATTTTGTTCAAATCAGGGCCTGGTTTCACAGACGGGGATTAGATTAAGCCAGGATTAGGCATTAGTTCAGTCAGGATATTTAAGTAGCTTTTATAAACATGAAACATTACTGATCTAGAGATAAAACAATAACACTGACATATTTTAATTTACTTTCAGTTAAAACGGCTGAAACACGTATTTAAGTCTGAGACTAGCTTGAGCCTTGTCTGTGAATTTGGGAGCAGTTGTGATGTTACCATCATTATCTCAGTGTCTCTTTCATTTGTTGAGGTGAAGTGCTTCTCAACAACTTGGTCATGACCAAAAAATGTGTCGCAGCAAAAAACATCCAGAGGAATGACAGTGTTGTCACAACTAAACTGGGCCACTTTTGTCACAGTATTTGCTAGTCTATATAATTTTTTTTAATATGTGGCCAGTGTTATATATTTTGTTCAGTTGAGTACTTACAATATCCCAAATGTTTTAAACTACTTGTAAATCGAGAAAAAATTGCAATTTTAACTAAGGATCCGGGACGTGTGAGGGAGTCTCCTGTAGATGGCGTCATATCCGCGTCTCACTCGGTTTCCGGTTTTATTTAACAGAAACCATGGAAACACCAAAGACTTTAATATATTACAAGTTTTATTAGACAAGAGAACATCTGTTTTGATACATTTATAGACAGAAAACTAATTATTGTTCTAGCTCAACACGTTTAGTCTTATTGATTTTCTGCGAGTACCATGCTTTACCACGCCTCAGAGAAAAACACTGTTTTGTCCAGTAGCTAACATCATCATCAGATGCTGCTTTATTTTTAACAAGTGTCTCACAACAGCCGCGAGCGAACGCTCAGAGGAACGTTATAACATCATCTTCAACACACTCAAATGTGTCTAATATGATCAACAGAGCTGCGTTTCCTCACACTCATGACCGGAGAAGCGGAAGCGGCGACTGTGTCATAATAAAAGTCCCGCTGCTCTCGAGGCGTGTGTCGTTCGTCTCTCATTATCAGTCGCTCGTTCAGCTCCACAACACTCGCTCCTGCTCTGCTTCAGACTACAGTGACGGTAATAATCACATCCGTGAACATGATTTCTGCTCGAGTCTCATCCCAATTCTTTTCCACCGGCTGTGAGGTGAAGACCACATGTCCCAAGATTCCTCGCTCAAACTCGGCGTTTGTTTTGAATAGGAGACCTCTAGAGGACGAAAAACTATATAATGCAGCTTTCAGGCTGGAATAAACTAGGCATCATCACTCACTGACTTGGTAAATGGTTATAGAGAAAAACTGGGCGACACAAAACACCCGCTATTGTTACATCCTTTTTAATAAAATCTGGGAAAAAGGGATTCTACTTTTATAATTATCGTAGTTGCAAAACCAGGAAAGGACCATTCAGTAGTGCCTAGTTACTATTGCCTGAACATCTACTCTGTACAAAATTATGGAGAGAATGGTTATTTTTAGATTGAATCTTTAGTGCTTGAAATCAAAAGATATTTTCAGGACGGGACACTATGGATGAGGTTTAATGTCCCGAGTCTGACATCAGGAAGATTAACAAGGACGTTTATAGACATGGAGAAAACCTACGATATGATGTGGAAAGAAGGACTTCTGATTAAACTGGATAAGATGGGTATTGGAGGGAGAATATTCAACTGGATTCACAGTTTTCCTTTGGATAGATCAAGTCAGGATGGGATCATCGTATTCCATCGTATTCTCAAGGGAGTGTGTGTAGCCCCATCCTATTTAATGTAATGATTAATGACATCTTTTCCCAAGTTGGTGCAGGAGTTGAAAAGTCTGTTTGCGGATGATGGAGAACTGTGGAGGAATGATGTGGCTAAAAGTTCGCAATTAATGCAGTGGTGATTTCGAAAACACAGTTATTTGTTTCTCAAAGAAGAGAAGAATGTCCTAGTGTGAGATAAAACCTTTAGATCAAGTGATGTGACATTTTCACATAGAAAATAGTTTATAAATGCAAAAATGTTCTAAATAACCTTGATGCTTAGCTGGGGTCGATGGGTGCCAGGCGTCACTCGTTGAAGAGAATGTTGTGCTTGGATTCGTTCACTTCAGAGTTAATATTTCCTGATAATTCACTCTCCTCCATGTCATCCTAGATGTTCATGTCTGTCTTTCTTCAGAGGTTTTTGAGGAACTCATTCCAGGATTTTTCTCCATATAGTGGACTTCACTGGGGTTCAACGGTTGAAGGTCCAAATGTCAGTTTCAGAGCAGCTTCAAAGATCTACATGATCCAGACGAGGAATAAGAGTCTGATCTAGAGAAACCATCACACATTTTATACAAAAATAAACATTATATACTTTTTAACCACAAATGCTCGTCTTGCACTGCTCTGATGCTCCACACATCACGTCATCACGCTGGAAAGGTCACGCGTGATGCAGGCTGAAGGAATTTCTTTCCGACTGAAGAAAGAAAGACATAAAGATCTTGGATGACATGGGGTGAGGAAATGATCAGGAAATATTATTTATGAAATGAAATGCTTCATTAAACAAATGCTTAATTTTGAATAATAAATACATTATACACCAAAATAAATCTTTACTTTTAGTTTATTGGCTTAGGGATAATATGTTGTTGGTTTCACAACTTTTGAATAGTGAATTTCATTTTATTTACCTGTCTATGAGTATGATGATCAATGCCATTCCCTCAGAACTTATACATTTGCTAGGAAATAATATAGATGAAAAGTTAAACTTAGTCTTAAACCGCAAGGTATAAATTTAAAAAACAAAAGAAAATAATAACAAGGATCTCAGAATGTCAAAATTATGGTAAAATTAACATTTCATTTTATAAATTAGTTAATAAAAAAGACAATAAAAAGCTATATATTAAAAAATATAGCTATTATATTATATTAAAGCTATTATAATCTACCCTTCCTGCCTTTTTAAGGCACTTTACATACAAATTCCATTAATAATAATAATATCATTGTTCAATCTAAACTGTTCCACATCAACCCCCAAAAATCGTATAGTAGGCCTATACACAGTGATAAGAAGAAGAAGAAACAAAATAATGAACAAAAATCCCAAAAAACATTTCCAGTTGCCCACGGCCAAAATAAACCCCAACGTAATGACGCCAGGTTGCGTGCGTGTTGACGTCATCGACGCGCGTCCCAGCCGGATTGAGTATTTTTGTACAGGACAAACGGTGATGATTGTGTATGTTATCATACAGCAGTGCGCTGAAGTGTCCCGTTTCACCGTAAAACCGGACAAGTGACAAAACACGCGAGCGAGTAGCGCGGGGAGTTAGTTGTCACAGTCTGTGGGAAGGTGAGTGTTTGTTTATGTTGACTGAAGGCAGAAAGTTGAGCTAGCTAATAGGCTAACCTCAGCAGAAAATAAACAAAGTGACACAAAGTTACACATCAACAAAATAATGATCGAAATACCACAACTACAATCACGAGGACGCTTCTTAACTTAATTCCGTTATATATGAAGTGACATTAAGTGTTTGTGGTTGTTTATGTTTTTCAGTTTCTTATTGTTTTGTGAACATTGTGTCGAGAAACTGTAAGGTTAAGATGAATGAAGTTCTAGAGATTGTGTCTTTCTGGTTCACGGGTTGATGTCACTTCTTAAATAGACTTGTAGCACAACACAGGAGTCAAGTGGGCCAGTTTTGTTTATGCTACCTAGGAAGACTGTTGAATAGAATTAAGACAGCAGTGAAGATCTCAAGAGAGCTTTTCATTTTTTCAGAGTTCAGCAAAATCACTGAGAGAAATGACAACGACAGCTGTGGATCCCATTACAAGTTTTAAAGACATTAGTTATTGCGGATATTTTAAACTCCAGTTTCCCAACTGTCTAAATTGGATAAATAAATAAATAATTGGATAAATAAATAGGATAAATTCAAGTAAATTTGGAAAATTTATTGATTTTGAAATGGCGGTAAAAATGTCCCTGATTATCTTTAATGTAATGCCATTATGTAAGCGGTCCTTTTGATCCACAACATGGGATGCCATGTTATGATAAATGTTGAGCCACTAAATAATTTAATTCTTGGTCTATTTTCAGATGGGTCAATGACAAGTAAAGCTTCAAAAAGGCATATCTTTTATATAGATGTATAGATGTGTATATACAGGTGCTGGTCATATAATTAGAATATCATCATGATTTGCATCCTAGTGGTCAAGTATTTAGTATCTTTATTATTTGATTTTACTTAAAGACAGAAAAATAATCTCATAAGTTTACCAGTAAATGCATTCAATGCAATAACTATTCACAATCATAGTTTTCAGCCATTTGTTCAATTTGACCAACTATTTGTTGGTTTAAATCAAGAATTCACGTGGTTGCGTCACCTGATGAATATTACTACTGACATTAATAATGACAGAGAATATGCTGAAGACTGGATGTCTCATGTCAATTACATATATAATACAAAAAGTGTTCGAGCCACCAGTCTCTATTGACGTTAAAATAGTAGTAAATGTGTCAAATAAATCACATGACATCACATCCGGCTACAACAAAATCATGTTTTATATTAAATATAATAGTTGAGAATTTTAAATTAAAATATCAAGAAATAAATGCATTCATCAGAATGTTTAAAACATTAAATGCATAGCACCTTCAATGCAACTCTATATAATATCTATTAAACCAGATTTAAGCAATATATATCTTTCAGCCGGATCATTTTAATGCTTTAGTTCTCAGTCCCACTTTATATTAAGTGTCTTTATCTACCATGTATTTACATTTAATCATTTGATAGAATGCACTTATTGAGTTGCATATAAATGTTTTACTTTGTGTATTTAAAAAAGATTATTTCTATAATGACATCTATAATTACCCTGTAAACCTCCCGTTCATTGTTTAAAAAATTATAAAATAAAATAACTAAGTGTAAAACATCTTTAACTTAAAACTAACATTTTAGAACAATAATTAAAACGATAAAATACTAATAGACATCATAGCTTAAATGTATTATTCATTTCATATTGGAACATTGGGCCTCATTCACGAAACACAAGCAGACATTTTGTGTAAATAGTTCGTAAAGTCGTTTTGATGTCAATTTTGGCAATCATGAAAATGTTCGTAATTTCAAAATGTTAGTTGGTATGAAAGAATTTACAGCTGCTCCCGACCACGTGTAAATGGTGCGTAAAACATTCGAATGTACTGTGATCGTTTAAGCAAACTGATGACACTGTATTTTTATGCACAATGTACCGTAATAATATTTCAAAACGCAGCGCTCGTCACTGTTGCTTTTTACCCAGCTGTCCAATCAAACAAATGCAAACAATCGTCCTACTTGTAGAACGACTGAACAACAATGGAGAAGTTAATATTGCTGGTTACTGCATTTTTACAGTAATATTCCTCAAAATGAGATACTAGTAACATACTAGTGTTTCTGCCGTGTATATATTCCAAATCATAGCAACCAAAGTGTCTCGGAAGAGCATATTTTTAGCTGGCTAAAAACACGTTAAAACAGATGGAGCCAAACCTGAGAAGGGAGTCCAGAAGATTCCACAGCATTCCTGGAGACGTAATTTATGTAATTGTTATTCATAGGCGGGGATTATGCTAATTGTGAGCGAGCGTGTTGCATGCTCTATTTAAGAATGATTGGAATTCATTAACATACACACGTGTAACTATCAAATCTAAAGCGTTTGTGAAGCCGGATGAGAGTTTTTGGGAAGGTCCGTTTTACATTTAAATTACTCCGAATTTACTCATATATTTATTAAAGTTTCATGAATGAGGCTCATTCATTGTAGTCGACTTCCTGTTTACACCACTTGACTTTTGCTTCCAATTGAAGTCTTAGCTTCAGTTTGTGCTAGCAAGTTCATACATTTTCCTACTTTTACTTTGGTTGCACCACCTGACATGGAAAGTGTACCAACCCTTCCATACTTGAAAGTAGCCATTTTTGCAGTATTTGAGAGAGGACTACAAACCTTTTCTCTCTGCCACAATTGTAAGTTGGGCTCCTCTGGATGATACAAGATAATAACAGTAAACAGTATAATGCAGGTTCATAGTAAAAGACCCATGTTTGCAGTTGTACCACCCTGACATTTGAGAACATACAAATTCCAGGGAAAAAATCTCAACAGTTTTAAAACTACTGATGTTTTTACAGTTTGTTTGCCAGGTTTCAAACATAAAATTATATTTTAAATTTCATATTATTAAAACACCATTTTAAACCGATTTCTTCATGTGGACGGTTGCGCCACATGATATTTTAACAAAACATGAAATATTTATTATTTGAATGTACTGAAAATGAATTCAAAATAGATTTTTTATAATAAAATGATTCATGAATTATTTTAAAAGGAAATAATGCACATGGATTCAAAAACATGCACAACATTTTTGAGCATGAACTCAGATTTTTAAGATATTGTATCAATTAACAAAAAGGTTTTAAAATGTGTCTTAAGGTTTCTGCTGGTTTCTACAGGACATTATGTTAATGGAAGACTAGTCTACCAGCTGTTCAAACTATGCACCTACTAGTCAATTTTAATAGTATGTAATTTTGCACATCTCTGGAAGTAAAATGCTCTCTATTTGCCACATGAATCTTCCTAAAATGACAGTAAACAGTTTAGATTTACAATATTACATTTATAAGTTGATGCTATCTGCTTTGTCAATGACTGCAAAGTTTACTTATTTTACAGCCTGCATGTTGATGAATCTAATCTCCGTTTTTCCTCTACATGTTTTGCAGTGGTTGAGACTGCTCTTTTTCATCTTGCTGCTGTCATCTTAAATAATGGAGGAGCCCCACGTTCACTGCATGTCCTGCATAAGCAGGCGATGCATGGTCAAACCTGAGCCCGGCACTTCCTGTGACCTCATCACCTGCCCTGTTGTATGCGGTGCCATCTTCCACAGCTGCAAGGCTATTGAACACAAGCTGCTGTGCCCGCTTGAAAGGGTGCCATGTCTTAACCACAGCATTGGATGCCCTTTTACCCTGGCCCGTGGCCAGATGGCAGAGCACCTTGAGGTGTGTCCTGCAGGTGTGGTGTGCTGCACTATGGAGTGGAATAGGTGGCCAGTGAACGACGAGGACTATCGTTCATATGAGCGGCTGAGTCAAGAAGCAGATGAGGTGGAGCAGCTTGACATGGCGCTTGCCCTTCAGGACCAGCGCACCATGTTAGCGTCACTTAAACTCGTCTCTCTGGCTCCCACTAATGGCCCAGAGAAAAAGACTCAGGCGGTAGGACAAAGTGAAAAGCCTGGTCTAGTCTCAGTTGCTCAGGCTCCATGCATGCAGGTGGAGACCCGTGAGGTGGAGCCTATGGCTGGCTGTTCAAAAGATAAGATTTCCAATGGGATTAATGGTCTAAAAGAAGAACATTATGGAGAGCTCTACCAAACCACAGTAGAGACAACTAAAAGCCTGGCCGCAGCTCTTAATGTCCTGATCCACCTCAATTCTTCTGAAACAGACTGCACGTCCACTAATGCGTCAGCTGCACTTCCGGAGCGCAACGGGGAACTGCATGAAAAAGTGAGGACGAGAGAAGATGCCGGGTTTGGCTGTGATAAAATAGCCAGCGGAGTCAATGGCCTAAAGGAAGATCTACAGCCTCAACAGCACCAAAAACTCATGGAACTTGGCAGGAGCTTGGCCTCTGCCCTCGGTGCATTAGGAGATGTCGTCAAAGGCACTGAGCCAATTACTGGCTCGATTGTTAACGAGAATGGGAAGCTCAACCAGTCAGAAATTTCGGAGTCTCCAGATGTTGATATGAAGGACGTTACATCGGAGGTTGTTGGTGTGCCTGGGGCTGTAGGGGGATTTGATAGTGTAGATACCACTTTAGATGGTCTAGCTCATGAGGCAGCAGGTCAGTGTTGCCCAGTCACGTTAGGGGACATAGATAGGCAAGGTTTCTGTAATGGCTCTCATAGTATTGTAGGTCACATAATAGAATCGACCACAGAACACCATCAAAACCCAGAGTCTCAAAGCTCTTGGGAGTTTGTTGGTCCTTTAATTCCCCATAGACCAGAGATCAGACATGACCAACACGCTTTCTTGATCCAGGAGGCCTCTGGATCACAAGCCCCTATACTGCAGCAGCCTATACATGCTCAGACTTTGACCGTCCAGAGAGACAGCGTGATGGCATTAGACTTTGAAGATAGGGCTTTTGAGAGGAAACTCCAAAACCTTCAGTTGCTGCGAAATTTTATGCCACTTGCACTTAATGGACGGAAGGGGTCGTTTACCGAAGTGTTTCCCCATAGAAATCCACGCTGCAAAATGGAGGACAAAGCTGTGGACACATCAGATTTAGATCAGGAGCCAATGGACGATCCCATGGGACTTGGCGAAATTGACTTCACAGCAGCAGCTCTTCTCTTCTGCCTGGAGGAGTCGCCTCGCGCTCGTAGGATATCCGACACGGTCTATGCATTCGGAGGCACGCGTGTTGACTTTGGCACCCAGACCTTTAGTTTCCCCGCTGCCATCTTGGCAACAAGTACGATGGTTGGAGAAGTGGCGTCCGCTTCCGCTTGCGATCGAGCCGCGCCTCGCCTTTCGCAGCCAAGTCCGTTTTGCACTCTGCGGCTTGATCTGACACTGGAGCAGCTTGTGCCTCGCCCGAGCTGGGCTCCACGAGAGGGCTCCATGTTTACCTTTGAGTGCGGCCAGCTCTTCCGTCGAGAAGAGTT
Source organism: Zacco platypus (assembly GCA_038088235.1). NCBI lineage: Eukaryota > Metazoa > Chordata > Actinopteri > Cypriniformes > Xenocyprididae > Zacco > Zacco platypus. The sequence goes on from CM076067.1 coordinate 1,603,766, forward strand.
CCTCTCGCATTTCCGCAATGTGCATGGAGATATCCACTCTGGACTCAATGGCTGGATGGAGCACCGTTGCCCGTTGGCGTATTATGGCTGCACGTACTCCCAGCGCAGATTATGCCCATCCACTCAAGCGTCGAAAGTTGTTCATGACCGCCACCTCAGGTCATTTGGGGTGAAACCCATCTCAGAACCTGTGATAGAACCTAAGTGTGATCACCTTAGTGGATTGCCGTTTGAAGTACTTCAACATGTGGCCCGTTTTCTGGATGGTTTTAGCCTGTGTCAGCTGTCGATGGTGTCTCGTACAATGAGGGACGTTTGTGCCAGTCTGCTACAGAGCCGTGGCATGGTGGTGGTTCAATGGGAAAAGAAGCAATATTTGGATGGAAGACGGACCTGGCAGATAAAAGACAAGGTACGGTATGTCTGAACAAGTGGCCACATGCTAATTATTTGGGCTGCCCCCTATTAGTCGGACAAAAACTACCGTGTGGCGAAGTCACGCAGTCCGCGAGGAACAGACCGTTAGCGGCCGTTCCTTGTGGTAATTACAGTATGTTGGGCAGGAACGTTCATCTATTGACCTCAAATACGGCTTATCATTTGAAACATAGTAATTATTAGAAAGTTTACATAGCTGCTCGCTCAAACGTTAACATGTGCATCATTATTAGGTGCATATCCAGGTGTTTGTGTGGAATATAGTATAGCGCTCTTACTGCATGACATGGAGACACCAGAGTGGTCACTTGCATTTTTACCTGATAACAGCGAAAACAACTTAAAATACATTTTTAGTCATACAGATTAGAGTGACACATCATTTGAAACTCACAATAACAAGAAAACATTGTACCTTTGTAAAATCAAGAAAACAAACAGCATGTGTGTCACAAAAATGAACCAAATCTCAGTGTATATACAAGTATCACAGACATGAAAAATATCTCTTATAGAAAGCTTGACATGTCAAGAGATTGTTAACCAATTCAAGTGAACAACAAACATTCTCAGATAAGATGTAATCTGTATGAAACGTGCATATAGGCATGTCCACTACTGCGGAGGTAACGAGTCAACAGGGCTGGGTCGGTTACTTTTAAAATGTGTTTCACTACAGATTACAAAATACATGCTTTAAAAAGTCATTTGTAACGTATTTCGTTACATTACTCAAGTTTAGTAACTTAATCTAAATACTTTAGAATACTTTGGAATACTAATACTAAGTGTGGAACAAACACAAAAAAGGTCATTGCAAGTTTTTATCTCACAATTCTGACTTTTTCCCTCAGAATTGTGTGAAATAAAGTCAGAATTATGAGATATAAACTCACATACTAAATTCACAATTGCAAGAAAAAAAGTCAGTATTGCAAGTTTATTTCTCCCAATTCTGACTTTATAACTTGCAATTGTGAGTTTAAATCTCGCAATTCTGAGAAAAAGAAGTCAGAATTGTGAAACACAAACTCACAATTGTGAGGGAAAAAACAAATTGTGAGAAAAAGTTGCAGTGAGTGAATTATAAAATGACTCACAAAACATGAAAACAGTGGAAAACATGAAACTGAACTCCTCTTTTTCAGACGGTCAGAGTCAGAGAATCACCAATCGCTGTTTAAATGACATTAAAACTCAAAGTAATCACTTTGGTAATCTAAAACACTTTTCAGATGTAACTGTAATCTGATTACCACCCATTTAAAATGAAACTGTAATGAAATACAGTGACTCACATTTTGTATTTTAAATACGTAACTAAGTTACTTGTGTTTCGTTACTCCCCAAACCTGCGTGTCAACATCATCAACTTAATCTCTGCAGCCCAAAACACAGAAAATATTATCAGTAAATTATTAAAATGTTTAGACGGTCTCCTTGCTGTTTTTTCACGACATTCAAAATCATTATTAAAGCATAATCATTATTTAATATACATGTGCGATGAGTCGACTAATCGCTTATAAATGAAGGATTAAATCGAGGGCAGCCCTACTAATTATTTATGTTAAACAGTTTGCGCATTTTTATTTCTGACTACACCTTTTCCAAACTCAGTAGAAGAAACACTTAACAAGTTTTACTATAAAATTGTTTTTCTGCAGGTTTGGCGTTTCAGCACAGCCTTTAGCCCGGTTAACAAGTGGGAGTTTGCGGACTTCACTAGCATGGCAGACCACCTGAAACGCTGTCCGTACAATGAAGTCCTCCGACAGGTGGAGGCGGTTCCGCTGCCCTGCATGTGCACGACCAGAGAGCTCACCCGAGACGGCAGATCGCTGCGGTCTGTTCTCAAGCCTGTATCATAACACTACAGTACCTAACCTCTCCAATCTACAATATACGATCACTGTGTAAATAAAAGGAAACAAAATATTTTTTGTTTTGATGTTAAGATTATTTTTTTATTAATATATGGAAGGTTAAAGTGGCGGTCTGATGGTATGTAGTGCAATGGATCATCTACTCCTCTGACACACACCCATGCTTTCTTATCAAGACCGACGCTGACAGGACCGGTTTGAAGGAGTGCAAACATTGAGGCTTAACTCGGTGGGATTATACGAGCCTCAACCTGTCGAATAGTACTTGATTTGTTTGTCTTGACACAGCAAGGTAATCTCTGAAATCAGATAATGACTTCTGGTTCCTGTTAATACATATCCACACTATAGTGATTATCTCTGGGTAGATAAGTTGTGCTCATGATATTGCAGACAGGCTGGCTTCACCCTGATCCAGGAACAGCTGTCATGCTTAAGGGCTTGAATCTATATTGGGTTACAGAGAGAGAGAGCTGGGGGGTTTTTTTCCACATTGTCAAAGAAAAGGCTTTTCATTTACAGACATTTTGAAATGACCTTAAATGCTTCATCCAGAAATGGCACCAACGGACCTTAATCGGAGTGATCTGCACTCCATTCGATGACTATGTACTGCGGCATTCATACTAAAACACCTTAAACTATCAGCATGCCAGGTTAGCATGCCAATCGTATATCATTTAGAGTCGATATTTGCACTTTACTGAAACGTGTGGCTGTGTGCTGCGCTCTGACCCGCTGTATCTTCACTAACCTGGAGCAAATAGACACCGCTATCGCGTTTCCCATCGAGTGAGCGAGGGAAAGCTTAGGTAACACTATATTTGAGAGCTCTATAACTTACATATATGTGACGTGTGACATATTTTAACCTGTCTGCATTTGAATGTGTGCTGTGAGCGTTTGTGAAGGCTAATATTTATGGGTGTGATCTGCAGCTAATGAAACCACAGAAGTGTTTATTTTCACCTTTTCGTACAGTATAGACGGTTCATGGAAAGCTATGCAGCGTTTACATGTTAGGAGCTGTTTTAGGCTTCTCAACTTGTGTCACGCAAGGTTGTGTTCATTTCCATGTAATCAAAATGAAGTGATTTTTTTTTTCTTTTCTTTTTGGCAATGCAGTCCATATATTGTGTTACTGAAGCCATGCTGTATGAAGTGTGGTTTCTGGTTATTAGGCTGATTGTTTAAAATCTGAGGAGAAATTGCCAGAACAGCTGTTGGTTGGAGATGCATGTGGTTTTTGATTCATGAATTAAAAATATATATATTTTATTATCTTTATTCTGGCTCAATGTTTTTTTTTTAATATATTTTTAAAATGTATGCTTACAGACTACATCCAAAGTCAACTTTTAACTGGTTTATACTCAAGGAAATGATGTGCTGCTTTCTCTGAGAATGGGTTGGCTCTTGTAAATTTATGATAAATACAGCAGGTGAAATAAGTATTGAATACGTCAACATTTAAATTTTTTTTATTAAACGGTTCCAATGCAGAAATTCACATAAAATTTTGAACAGACATCGATATTAACTTAAGAAATCAAAGAAATCAGTTTTACAATCCATAAAAAGCTGTGTAATAAAGGGAAATGACTCTGGGAAACAAGTATTGAACACACTAACTGAAATTGACTTTAATAGTTGGTGAAAAAGTTCTAAAAAATTATAAATCTTGAACATTCTTGTGAATTTTGATCTTCAGGTTCTTCCTCTGGTGGGTTTAGATCTGGTGATTCACCATGACATTCTAACAACTTCATTTTCTTCTTCTGGAACCAATTCAAACTCTCCTTTGCAGTGTGTTTTGGATTGTTGTCTTAGTGGAAAGTCCACCAAAGTCTCATCTTCATGTCAAAAGTTCAATTTTTGTCTCATCTGACCACAGTAAATTCTCCCAGTAGAATTTCCAAATGTGTGTAGAAAACTTCAAATGAGCTTTTCTTCAACAATGGAGCTTTCAACATGGAGGCTGTGATAGTGGAGTGCATTTCCTATAGTTTTCTCCGTGACAATTGTACCTGCTGTCTCTGAGTCTTCCCGGACCTCTGTCCGAGTGCTCCAGGGTTACACTTCTGACTGACCTTCTGACTCCCTGATCAGAAATCTTGCGAGGAGCTCCTTTGCATGGCCAGTTGATGGTGGAATATGTTCCTTTCAGTTGTGAAAAATGTCCCCAATGGTGTTTACAGGAACATTTAGGAGTTGGAAAATCCATCTGTAACCTATGGAAGCCCATTTCTGCCACTGAAAAAAAAAAAAAAGATTTTTGCGACTTTTTATCTCAGAATTCTGAGATATAAAGTCAGAATTCTGGGATAAAAAGTCAGAATTCTGGGATAAAAAGTCAGAATTCTGAGATATAAAGTCAGAATTCTGGGATAAAAAGTCAGAATTCTGAGATATAAAGTCAGAATTCTGGGATAAAAAGTCAGAATTCTGAGATATAAAGTCAGAATTCTGGGATAAAAAGTCAGAATTCTGAGATATAAAGTCAGAATTCTGGGATAAAAAGTCAGAATTCTGAGTTATAAAGTCAGAATTCTGGGATAAAAAGTCAGAATTCTGGGATAAAAAGTCAGAATTCTGGGATAAAAAGTCAGAATTCTGAGTTATAAAGTTAGAATTCTTAGATAAAAAGTCGCAAAAATCTTTTTTTTTTTTTTTCAGTGGCGGAAACGGGCTTCCATAGTAATCAGTGCCGTTGTTATTTACGGCAAAAAATACTGTAGTGAAAGTCTTGGGAGAGCTCTTTGCCTCAACACATCATGAGATGTCCAATACTGGCATTCAGAGGTGGGTAAACCTTTTTCTCACCAAACAACATACCATAGTATTATGATTTCCTTATTTGTATTGATTTCTTGCGATACCAACATCTGGTCAACATTTTATGTGAATTTCTGCATTAGAACTTTGTATGTTAATAAAAAAAAAGTTAACATATTCATTATTTTACTCGCTGTATGTATTTTAAAAACTACTTGATATATCATTGATGAAATAAAATGCCACTTAAGTGCGCTTAAAGAGTACAATTTCATGACTATATGTTACTTAACACTTAAAAAGGGCACTTTGTAATGTCAAATGAAAAGTTTTACTAAGTACACTTTATTTGTTTTGATTTTAAGAAACATTTATTTTGATGTGTTGATTAACATAAACATAACTTTAACTGCAGTGTATTATTGGTTATTACATTTAAAGTCCCATTGTAGTCAATTTTATCCCTAATCTTTGATCACCAAAATGACACATTTAAACCTTTTTTCGCAGATCTATGAATATGCTAATTAGCCCCGCCTCCACTCAAGAGATCCACTCGGTCAGCTAAACTCTGCACATGATACCGCCTTTTACAACATTGGACACTTAACGATAATTAATATGATTAGACTTTTGCATGTTATCAAACAGCGATGTGCTGCTTAAGTTAGCGGTCATATGCTAATGACGTCACAAACACCAACGATTTCAAACCGCGTTTTTGAAACTGTTTAGATCACTGCAGTTTTGCAACGTTAACTTCATTTTCGCCCCAGGGAGACATTAAAGTTAATTTAATTAATTAATGTACTAAAATAAATGTAATTGCATACGTAATGAAGAAGCTGCAACTTAGTTCTGTGATTACAATAACAAAAGAGGATTGGCCTGTCTGATCGCGAGCGCCCCTGCTGGATCAGTTTCTCTTCGGAACCGAGCACAGTGTCCCCTCTCAGCCACCGTATCGCTTTAAATGTCAAGAGTAGCGCGTATATTTTTAGCGCAGCCGTTTGTAATGTCAGTGACCGAGGACACATGAAGTTCAGAGCACCTGTGGCCTGTGTGTGTGTGTGTGTGTGTGTGTGTGTTTACAGGACATGGCTGTGTTCAGGTTCGGTGTCATTCTGACACCAGAGTGTTCAGATGTCGAGGTGTTTGTATTGGGCTCTCGGCCGGAGATGGGACACTGGGATCCGAACCGAGCCGTGAAGATGAATCCGAGCAGCTCGGTTCTGTCCAGCAGTGAACCGTGTCTGTGGGTCGGAGACGTGCCTCTGTCCGAACCGCTCTCAGATCAGCTGTGGTTCAAGTTTATAAAGCGTGTCGATGGGAACTACATTTGGGAAGGTATGTGAGGATAATGGGCAAGGACGATACAAACACATGAATATCAAAAAGATCTGTGAATGAAAGACGAGCACTGTAATATCCATGGTGTGATACAGCTTTTGTGCCGCTGGATGGCGCTGATGTTCCTCAGTCTGAAGTTATAAACAGTTTCAGTTTAATCTGTGAAGACTAGAGTGTACAGTCTCGAACTGTATAAAAATCCATAATGTAATTTATTTAATCAATATAGCTTTTAAGAAATTACGACTTAGAGCTTTCAGAAATGAACCAAGACATGTGGAATAATAGTCGGAAAATGTATTTAGACTTCTATACATTTAAAAAAAAAATGCATTTGTTTTATGTTTTGTATCATACATCAGGCTTTTAAAGTATGTTAGAACAAGGAGCTCATACTAGAGAAGGAAAAACATCTATTTTATTCAGAGCACCAAACGGAGCAAAAATATGCAATTTGATGCAGATTCTGGGTGACGAAATGCGGGACAGTCCTGAAATTGGGAGCTTTTCCCCCTTGCATTTTAGTTATGTCTGTATTATTGTTATTTTTCATCCCTGAAATTACAGTACCACAGTGTATAATAAAAACTGTAACTGGCATTTAAAAATCAATATGTGCAGCCGTTCTAGCTGTGAAAATGACCAACCAATGCAATATTGTAGAGAGAGGTGTTCCCGCTGATGACCACGGAGTGCGACGGAATGAGTGCGCGCCTCATCATAGTCGGTAAACACAGCCACACCAGCAAGGATTTAATCTCACATACTGGATAAGAACCTCAAGAGCTGCTCAGAGCTGACCAAATTGATGATTGAAAGCATGTAATCATCCATCCTGATGGCAAATATTTGCAACAAACATGCGCCTATCCTGTGCACAGGGCTGGGTCGGTTACTTTTAAAATATATTTCACTACAGATTACAAAATACATACTTTAAAAAGTAATTTGTAACGTATTTCGTTACATTACTCAAGTTTAGTAACTTAATCTAAATACTTTAGAATAGTTTGGAATACTAATAAGTGTGAAACAAACACAAAAAAGGTCATTGCAAGTTTTTATCTCACAATTCTGACTTTTTCCCTCAGAATTGCGTGATATAAAGTTGCAATTGTGAGTTATAAAGTCAGAATTATGAGATATAAACTCACAATATTGAGAAAAGTCAGAATTATGAGATATAAACTCACAATATTGAGAAAAGTCAGAATTATGAGATATAAACTCACAATATTGAGAAAAGTCACAATTATAAGATATAAACTCACAATATTGAGAAAAGTCAGAATTATGAGATATAAACTCACAATATTGAGAAAAGTCAGAATTATGAGATATAAACTCACAATATTGAGAAAAGTCAGAATTATGAGATATAAACTCACATACTAAATTCACAATTGCAAAAAAAAAGTCAGTATTGCAAGTTTATTTCTCTAAATTCTGACTTTATAACTTGCAATTGTGAGTTTAAATCTCGCAATTCTGAGAAAAAGAAGTCAGAATTGTGAAACACAAACTCACAATTGTGAGGGAAAAAAACTAATTGTGAGAAAAAGTTGCAGTGACGAGTGAATTATAAAATGACTCACAAAACATGAAAACAGTGGAAAACATGAAACTGAACTCCTCTTTTTCAGACGGTCAGAGTCAGAGAATCACCAATCGCTGTTTAAATGACATTAAAACTCAAAGTAATCACTTTGGTAATCTAAAACACTTTTCAGATGTAACTGTAATCTGATTACCACCCATTTAAAATGAAACTGTAATGAAATACAGTGACTCACATTTTGTATTTTAAATACGTAACTAAGTTACTTGTATTTCGTTACTCCCCAAACCTGCCTGTGGATGCTCGGCACCACCCACGGAAATGATCGAAAACCTACGGAAAAACGCGAGATATTCTTCATTCATTTTAACCAAATAAAAAAATTGATTGCAACTTTCAGACACAAATTTCTTCTCATGTTAATAGTTCATTTATGTGTTTTCTATGGTGTTATTATAACGACAAATGTCAAAAGCACATTAAATGCGTGAGCAGGAATCTGCGCTCGCTGGCAAATTATCCCTTCTCGCAAAACTGGACGCGCGCTCTCTCTCGCTAAGATATTATAGGCTACATGCGCGTGCACTAGTGAATCTAGAATTCTCTTCTCTCCAGTGTTGTCAGAAGATCAACATAAGGTCTCAAATATCGTGTGGACATCCACCGGCAGAAACATTAATCGGCACGCTAGGCCAGGTTTGCCAACTAATGTAAATCAACATTTACAAAGCATAATAGTAGTAAATTTATCTGTCTCACATGTGTCCCGCATTGTCCCCCAAAATCACATCTACTGTCCTGCAACAGAGCAATAACCAGGTGGTGCATCCTAATATTTATATGACCAAAAAGTAAGATGATAGTCCATCCTGGTGCCATGTGTTCCCCAGGTAAGAGACGCACACACACTGTTGTCTCTTTCAGTGGTGGACAGGGGTCAGCATGGACACCCTGACTGGTCTCTGCAGCTCCATACACAACAAACTGATGCTCTGTGTGTTCTGACACCTTTCTATCAGAACCAGCATTAACTTCTTGAGCAATTCGAGGTACAGGAGCTCGTCCATTGGATCGAACCACATGGGCCAGCCTTCGCTCCACACGTGCATCAATGAGCCTCGGCCGCCCGTGACCCTGTCGCCGGTTCAACACTGTTCCTTCCTTGGACCACCTTTGATAGATACTGACCTCTGCAGACCGGGAACACTCCACAAGAACTGCAGTTCTGGAGATGTTCTGACCCAGTCCTCTAGCATCACAATCTGGCTCTTGTCAAACTCGCTCAAATCCTTACGCTTGCCCATTTTTCGTGCTTCTAACATCAACTTTGAGGACAAAATGTTCACTTGCTGCCTAATATATCCTCCACTAACAGGTTCTGTGATGAAGATGATCAGTGTTATTCACTGCACCTTCACTGCTCATCATGTTCAGTGTGTGTGTATATATATATATATATATATATATACAGTGTGTACGGAAAGTATTCAAATCCCCTTAAATTTTTCACTCTTTGTTATTTTGCAGCCATTTGCTAAAATCATTTACATTCATTTTTTCCCTCATTAATGTACACACAGCACCCCATATTGACAGAAAAGCAGAATTCTTGACATTTTTGCAGATTTATTAAAAAAGAAAAACTGAAATATCACATGGTCCTAAGTATTCAGACCCTTTGCTGTGACACTCATATATTTAACTCAGGTGCTGTCCATTTCTTCTGATCATCCTTGAGATGGTTCTACACCTTCATTTGAGTCCAGATGTGTTTGATTATACTGACTGGACTTGATTAGGAAAGCCACACACCTGTCTATATATGATCTTACACCTCACAGTGCATGTCAGAGCAAATGAGAATCATGAGGTCAAAGGAACTGCCTGAAGAGCTCAGAGACAGAATTGTGGCAAGGCACAGATCTGGCCAAGGTTACAAAAAGATTTCTGCTGCACTTAAGGTTCCTAAGAGCACAGTGGACTCCATAATCCTTAAATGGAAGATGTTTGGGATGACCAGAACCCTTCCTAGAGCTGGCCGTCCGGCCAAACTGAGCTATCGGGGGGAGAAGAGCCTTGGTGAGAGATGTAAAGAAGAACCCAAAGATCAATGTGGCTGAGCTCCAGAGATGCAGTCGGGAGATGGGAGAAAGTTGTAGAAAGTCAACCATCACTGCAGCCCTCCACCAGTCTGGGCTTTATGGCAGAGTGGCCTGACGGAAGCCTCTCCTCAGTGCAAGACACATGAAAGCCCGCATGGAGTTTGCTAAAAAACACCTGAAGGACTCCAAGATGGTGAGAAATAAGATTCTCTGGTCTGATGAGACCAAGAACTTTTTGGCCTTAATTCTAAGGCAGTATGTGTATATGTCCAATACAGTCCCAACAGTGAAGCATGGTGGTGGCAGCATCATGCTGTGGGGGAGTTTTTCAGCTGCAGGGACAGAACGACTGGTTGCAATTGAGGGAAAGATGAATGCGGCCAAGTACAGGGATATCCTGGACGAAAACCTTCTCCAGAGTGCTCAGGACCTCAGAATGGGCCGAAGGTTTACCTTCCAACAAGACAATGACCCTAAGCACACAGCTAAAATAACGAAGCAGTGGCTTCACGTCAACTCTGTGACTGTTCTTGAATGGCCCAGCCAGAGCCCTGACTTAAACCCAATTGAGCATCTCTGGAGAGACCTAAAAATGACTGTCCACCAACGATTACCATCCAACCTGACTGAACTGGAGAAGGTATGCAAGGAGGAATGGCAGAGGATCCCCAAATCCAGGTGTGAAAAACTTGTTGCATCTTTCCCAAAAAGACTCATGGCTGTATTAGATCAAAAGGTGCTTCTACTAAATACTGAGCAAAGGGTCTGAATACTTAGGACCATGTGATATTTCAGTTTTTCTATTTTAATAAATCTGCAAAAATGTCAAGAATTCTGTCAATATGGGGTGCTGTGTGTACATTAATGTGGAAAAAAATGAACTTAAATGATTTTAGCAAATGGCTGCAATGTAACAAAGAGTGAAAAATTTAAGGGGGTCTGAATACTTTCCGTACCCACTGTATGTATATGATCGGTTGTCACTCTGTATCTCCCAATAATATTAGTAAGATCTTATCTTAGTAAGACATTTTAATGCTTAGTTTTATGGTCGATATTCAGCAGTTTTATTTGTGCGGGGTTGGAGTGATAGAGAATGTACCAGAAGCGGTAATCTAGAACTGTTTTCCAGGTATATATCTGTCTTTTGTCACTTTGTCTTGTTTTGTTTTTGCATGGAATGAAACTTGTTGAAAAGTATTTCCCTGTCATGAGATCAAACTTTAAACTTTGCTTCGGGAGCCAAGCAGCAAATATTTCAAAGTGTTGAAAAATGAAGGAACACTGAAACCTGAACATGACCTGCTCAAGCTGTCGTCCTCTCCTGACTCATTCTGTCGTGTTTCTCATTTGAATGAATACGCCTTTGCGAATCGACGATCTGCTCCGGTGCTCACGCCGTCTGTTGTCTGAGGTTTGATTGAGCCATTGTTTGCCGGTTTCTTGTCTCTTCACACGGCCTCATATGAAAACAGCAGAGATGTTGATTGTGTCGAGATGTGTTTTGCTGATTGAAATGATGCTTGCTGATTGCACACATCGCAGTGAATTGGCTCTGAGTGTGCCTCAGGTAAGCAAGCACGAACTGATAGTCCTCCGGTTGAGATAACAGTACTCAGATCAGTGGGGTGCATCAGTCCAGACAGGGACAGAGTTGGTTAATAGCACATATTGGCCTTTTCACTTCAGTACGTTGTAATTCTGACCTAGATGTGAAATGTTATATGATCCTGTTCTAGTTCAGAGAGGACTGGCTGCTGCGTTTGGGATGGAATGAGAGTAGCCTAATGCATCTTTGAAGATCGTGTTACATTTTCTCATTTATGAGTAATGATTTACTCACTCTCATGCATCAGAGCAGTCATATAAAACACACTACAGAACGTATTTTGCATTCCCCTGTGCAGCTTTTCCATTGTTTGATGTGCGCAAGGTGGAATTGTCTGTCAAATGACTGCATCCAAAATCACATACTTCCCTACTATATAGTAGTAGGAGGAAAACAGTATATGAGCCGAGCGGTGTGTCCGAATTCATAAAAGAGCAGGTGAAAAGAATCCGGACGGCCTGCTGCTTACTGAAGTGTGCATCTGATGGACACTTTACTCCCATGAGGCCACGGGAGAAGATTATGAATGGCAGTGAAGCGACACAACTGACGCTGGAAGGTCACATGATAATGACAACATGGCGAATGTAGTACGTTCGGTTTACACTCAAACTATATAGAACACTTTTTTTAGGTCGCAGAATAAGCAATTTCAGATGCAGCCACTGTACGAAAAACACGCAGCTCAAGTTGAAAGAAGTTCAGCTTGTAAAAAAACGCTTCTTGTTCCTTTTTAAATGCAAAAACACATTCTTTTTGAGCTTGAAAAAGTCCCTCCAGCAGGATTTCTTCTCTATATCAGTGTTTCTGAACTCCTGAAACGCCTCCATCTTGAGTTTTCTTCACAATATTCCTCATTTAAATAATTCATGCGCAGAATAAAGGGGCGGGGCCTGCTTGAGTTAGTAGTGTGTTGAAACTGGCGGTTATGGTAAGGGGCGGGGCATTTCCCAAACACCAATCACAACACACTGCTCCAGCCGACCAATCAGAGCACATTGTGCTTTTCAGAAGGAGGGGCTTCTATGTTTTTAAAAAGGTGTTTTTCGACTTGCGTTGTTTTTCAGTTCACTGACTGCTCTGCTTTTCCATTGTTGTTGTTTTTTTCCACATTTAAACATGCTTTAGAATGACATGTTTAACCATTGTGCTCATGACACGGTTTATTTTTTAATTCCACTTTGCTACATGTCACATTTTTAAATGTAAAAACACATTCTGTGTGAATGGCCCTTAAAATTCCATGAATAGTTGCATGTATTAATATTAGTAATAAAATAAACGTACCTATAGTTGATTGTCTTAAAGGGTTAGTTCACTCAAAAATGTAGTTTCAATTCCTCTCCCTCATGTCCTTCATTCATCTTCAGAACACAAATGAAGATATTTTTGATGAAATCCGATGGTTCAGTGGGTCTCTATTGACAGCTTCAATGTCCAGAAAGACACTAAAACATGTTTAAAACAGGTCATGTGACTACAGTGGTTCAACCTTAATATTATAAAGCGACGAGAATACTTTTTGTGCGCCAAAAAAACAAAATAACGACTTAATAGAGACTCACTGAACCATCGGATTTCACCAAAAATATCTTCATTTGTGTTCTGAAGATGAACGAAGGTCTTACGAACGACATGAGGGAGAGGAATTAATGACAGAAATATCATTTTTGGGTGAACTAACCCTTTAACTGTAGGCTCTTTATGGTTACCAAGAATCACAGGAACATGGACATTAACATAAATATATTACCATTTTAATGCTAATCCATCCAATTAGAATTAAGAGTAAGAACAATCCATTTTATAAATGAGATTTTAGATCTGAACGTCAAATCCATCATATTTCAATAAAAAGCCATTTCAGTGTTGGCATACCTCCTGCATTGTGGCTTTGCAGGAAAATATTGCTTTCAGAGCGCCAAACTCAAGCCCGAACCCATTTAAACGCCATCATCTGCCTACTGTATGCTCATTAAGTATACAGTGTAATGCATGTTCGTGAGGATAATAACTGCTCCGGTTTTGTTCATGCGACTCGAGTCAGCGTGAAGAGTGTTTCTGTGTGGGCAGCAGCTGTGAGACTCATCAGCCCGGCGGTGGAAAGGGCGACAGCAGCGGGGCGGGATGGTAAATGTCGGGCAAATAACAGACCCCCCCACGTACTTTCAGGATGAATGTGAGTTTGGGATGAAAACGAGTTCAGGAACTCATGTGCTCTCCCTCATTACAATTGCATTACATGTAGGACTGAGGCGGCGCTGAGAGCTCTGCTGCGCTTTTACCAACACAAGGACTCATTTGAATGTTTATTATATTATGAATCAAGTTTTGGACTTGGGCATCAAAATTATGCAGAATTACAGGAAGTGGCTGAATTAATGACAGGAACCCTTAGCCTCGTGAACTCTCAGAGGTCAGGAACAGGTGACCTCCAGAGTCTGAACAACACTCTAATTTAATTTAATTGGCTATTGACCTTCCGCCTCAGAAATGAAAGGCTTATGCAAAAAGCAACAATAGTGTGAATTTTAAAAAACTTTTTCAAGTGGCCCTGAAACTTTATATGAAGCATGAAACAAATGTGTGATTTCCATAGTTTCTTATTCAGATCAGTAGTATAATTAAGGGGAAAGAAAAGAGTTTGACATGCATTTGACATTACGATTAAGTAAAATAATTCATCGGCACATAATAGGTTAGACGTGTTTGAGTCAATTATTCATTCATGCATCGAATGTCCTCCAAAATACATTAAAATGGCATTAAAAATGTTTTAAATTTCTGAGATGGCATTATTGTTGAGTATTTGTGGCGCTTACAGTTAAAACATCAAGGTGATGACTATAACCATCCTGAGATCATAATGAAGAATTTCTCTTTGAAAAATATTTTAATATTTGACATGTTTGTCTGCCAAAAGTCTGCAGTCTCTTAAAAATATAAGAAAATTAGATGTTTTTATAACACGGAACATGAGATTTCAAATGCGATATGATATTCATTTTAATTCAATTCAATTTTGCATTCAAAATGAAACCGAAAAGTTATTGCTTTATGAGATGTTGCATAACATGTCAATGTAAAGACATTAAAGAGAGAGTTCACCCAAAAATGAAAATGATCCCAAGATTTCCTCACCCTCAGGTCATCCTAGGTGTAAATGATCTTCTTTCAGACGAACACAATCAGAGTTATATTAAAAAATATCCCGTCTCTTCCAAGCTTTATAGTGGTTGTGAATGGTGGTCGGTGATTTTGAAGGCCAAAAAAGATAAATATAGATAAATTGTTTAATAAATATACAATTTCTAAAATATGTTTCCATATTTATAACTTTATGAACTGGAATCACTGGCTTCCATACACAAGTCGATTCCGGCGGAAGAGTGAACTTTGACCTGGCACATGACGTATTGATGAGCGCAAAGAGCAAAACAAAACGCCTGTCATGAATTAGTAGTTTAAAATGAGAATTTTTAAGATAAATTTTCAATAGGATTTCGATATTTAATAGAAAAGCTTGAGGTTTGTTGCACAGCCATATTCGTTTGAACTTCATCCTGCGTCGGGTCAGAGGTCACTCTTTTGGCGAACATTTGGCCCATCTGTCGGAAACTAGTTATTATAGGTTATAAAGTTATAAATATGGATATCTGTTTTACACAAACACATCGCTTCACTTCAGAAGGCCTTCATTAACCCCCTGGAATCGTATGGATTACTTTTATGATGGATGGATGCACTTTTTTTGGAGTTCTTAAGCCCCTTTCACTCCCATTGTAAAGCTTAGAAGAGTCAGGATATTTTTTTTTTTTATCTCCGATTGTGTTTGTCTGAATGAAGATGGTCATATACACCTAGGATGGCTTTAGGGTGAGTAAAACAAAGGATAATTCTCATTTTTGGGTGGACTGTCCCTTTAAATCAAACATTTTGTTGAAATGGTAAGAACTTAGGACATCTAAACTTTTTACAAAATATATATATTTTTTTTAATTTATCTGATTTATCCTTGTTTGTCATTGAACCATTAGTGTGCAAATGTGTTTGACTTGTGTCTATCTCTAGGCAGTGGACCCCATCATGACCGGCGGTGTGTGTATGACAAGAGTAACATGGTGGACGGGGTGTACTGCCACCCGATTGGTCACTGGATCGAGGAGACAGGCCACACTGATGAGATGAAACACACCACCAACTTCTACTTCAGCGTAGCTGGACAGCAGGCCATCCACTTCTCTCAGTATGTGTTAATGCATTTCCTATCCGTCATGTGTTTTAAGGTGCGCCAGTCATCCAGATAGAGTACGTTAGTGCCCGCCCATTTTTTCACCTGCGCTGGTTCTGGAAGCATTTTTTCCATTTATTTTTCCCATAGTGATTCTGAAAAAGTTAAAGCATTATAAGCCATGAACCAACCAGCTATGAGGTGAATCACAACACTACAAACTTTGATTTGAAGCAAAAAAAGTATTTGAAAATCAGGCAAAAAGACAAAGACTACGTACTTAACAGTGATGATATAATCAAATTAAAAACTATGGAGAAATATAAAAACTTTATTTAAAGTTGATTATATCTATAGAAACAATATATTTTAAGTTGCTTAATGTATATAAACTAAAATTACAATAAATACAATACAGCTATTTATAAATTAGAATGTTGTGGAAAAGTTCATTTATTTCAGTAATTCAACAAATTGTGAAACTTGTGTATTAAGTAAATTCAGTGCACAAAGACTGACGTAGCTCAAGTCTTTGGTTCTTTTAATTGTTTGCTCACGTTTAACAAAACCCCACCAAATCTCAACAAATTAGAATATGGTGACATGCCAATCAGCTAATCAACTCAAAACACCTGCAAAGGTTCCATAGATAGTAACAAATTTCCTGAGCCTTCAAAATGGTCTCTCAGTTTGGTTCACTAGGCTACATGATCATGGGGAAGATTGCTGATCTGACAGTAGTCCAGAAGACAATCCTTGACACCCTTCATAAGGAGGGTAAGCCACAAACATTCATTGCCAGAGAAGCTGGCTGTTCAGAGTGCTGTATCCAAGGATGTCAACAGAAAGTTGAGTGGAAGGAAAAAGATGCACAACCAACCGAGAGAACCACAGCCTTATGAGGATTGTCAAACAAAATCCATTCAAGAATTTGGGTGAGCTTCACAAGGAATGGACTGAGGCTGGGGTCAAGGCATCAAGAGCCACCACACTCAGACGTGTCAAGGAATTTGGCTACTGTTGTTGTATTCCTCTTGTTAAGCCACTCCTGAACCAGAGACAACGTCAGAGGCGTCTTACCTGGGCTAAGGAGAAAAAGAACTGGAGTCCTCTTTTCAGATGAGAGCAAGTTTGGTATTTCATTTGGAAACCAAAGTTCTAGAGTCTGGAGGAAGGGTGGAGAAGCTCATAGACCAAGTTTCTTGAAGTCCAGTGTCAAGTTTCCACAGTGTGTGATGATTTGGGGTGCAATGTCATCTGCTGGTGTCGGTCCATTGTGTTTTTTGAAAACCAAAGTCACTGCACCTGTTTACCAAGAAATTTTGGAGCACTTCATGCTTCCTTCTGCTGACCAGCTTTTTGAAGATGCTGATTTCATTTTCCAGCAGGATTTGGCACCTCTCCACACTGCCAAAAGCACCAAAAGTTGGTTAAATGACCATGGTGTTGGTGTGCTTAACTGGCCAGCAAACTGACCAGACCTGAAGCCCATAGAGAATCTATGGAGTATTGTCAAGAGGAAAATGAGAAACAACAGACCAAAAATGCAGATGATCTGAAGGTCACTGTCAAAGAAACCTGGGCTTCCACAGCACCTCAGCAGTGCCACAAACTGATCACCTCCATGTGACGCTGAACTGAGGCAGTAATTAAAACAAAAGGAGCCTCTACCAAGTACTGAGTTCATATACAGTAAATGAACATACTCTCCAGAAGACCAACAATTCACTAAAAATGTTTATTTTATTGGTCTTATGAAGTATTCTAATTTGTTGAGATGGTGAATTGGTGGGTTTTTGTTAAATGTTAGCCAAAATCATCACAATTAAACAAACCAAAGACTGAAACTACTTCAGTCTGTGTGCATCGAATTTATTTAATACACATGTTTCACAGTTTGAGTTGAATTACTGAAATAAATGAACTTTTCCACAATACCCAATTTATTGAGATGTACCTGTATAAGGAATTTTGAATCGCTGTTTTATGGCAGATCAAATAAATCGTACAATTGAACTGCCGTAAGTATCAACTCTGCTACAGATATTAAAATATATAAGTATAGTGAAAATATTTTTTTTTAAACAGTTTAAGATTGATAAACAACTTAACTATAAGCACAAAAACAGGATACTTCTCTTCGAATATAAAATAAACCATAACTATATTTAATAGTGAACTAATCGAACATACTTACATTCACACAAGTTGCAGAAAGAAAGAAAGTGAGGAAAGAATGAAATCAGTGGAATCAAGTCAGACCCGATCAGAATGAACATCAGTCATTAATTTAATGATCAAAGTACTTTCTACAAATGAGAGGATCCTGTCCAAATACTAATATATGTATATGTACTTCAAATAAACACCTATGTTCCTGCAAAATGCAATAAGGATCTAATTTTAGAACACATAACATTAACAATTGCATGCACCCCTTCTCATTATTTGTTCACAAATGATTGAAAGTAGCCTGTCCTCTCTCCCCATTCTCTCCTCTTTCTATCCCCGCAATCATCTCAATCATCTTTCTTGCATGGGTTTGATGGCAGCCACCATCTGTCCCTCTTTTGTACTGATGCAGTAGGTGTTCAGTCGGTCGAGAGGTCACAGCACGTCCTGAGCGTCTGAGTCCGTGACGACAGGCGGACTAATGCCAGGCCTCCGTCCCACTGCCTCATTCATTAAAGTACGGGGTACATCGGGACTAAAGGCGCACTTTATTCTCTTTTAGACCATGAGATGGCTCAAATTCAGCTCAGGCCTTTTTCAATGATCACGGACAGCAAAGCAAAGTTGGTTGTGTTAACTTGGTCTTTTTTATGTTGTAGATTTTATGCACCAAATGAGAATCAATACAATTATTGACCTTATTTTGAGACAAAGGTCTTGTTAATGATTTTCCATTTTGTTGAAGGTATTTAAAGCAACAGTTTTTCAATAACAGAAGAATATGTAAAAAATATGGTATTTGGTATAATAATACAATAATTAACATGATAATAAACAGCTGGATGACTTCCATTTTTTGACGTGGCATTTAGATTCAGATGATGAATATCATATATTAAGTTGAGTGTCTTAGAGATAATCACAATATTTATAATGAAACCATCATATTAAAAATATATATTAATCATATATTATAAAATATCGCTTATTGTTACTACTGTAAATCTACATTAAATTATGAATTACATATAATTTATTTATTTTTGAAAATTCTTTCTGTATTTTTTAAAATGAACATTTTAATAACAATACATTTATAGAACTAAAATGAATTAATTTATTTATCAAAATAAACAGAAAATAGTACAAAAAACATTATTTTAGCGAAAGTATTTGTGTGTCTTTTGCCCCGTGTGTCTGTGGGGTAAAAGGCCCTCCTCACCACATCATACATTTATGAGATATTTAAGCAAATCAAAAAAGTGTTTTGTTTATTTTCACACAAAATCTGTTTGCTTCATCAATGTTCTATCAGCGACCTGTTTTCCTGTTCATTATAGGTCATGGAAATTCAGCTTTTAGTCAGGGAATTTGGCTTCGAGTGGGAACCCTGCCTCTCCTCCCTCAGTGATGACCTCTGTTCTAGGTGCTTTCAGCTCCTATACAAATATAAACACACACGTCACGATTGGTGGCTGTATTAAAGCGCAATCAAAGTGGAGAAACATACCACAATCACATATGACATTAAAAAAAAACTGAACAAAGAATGTACAGAAACATAATGACACACACCTGAACTGAACGAACGCAATCAATTAGAATCCATAGAAACAAACAGGAAGAGAATGAAGGTAATTAACAGACTGGAGCAGGAGTTCCCAAACACATTCCTGGAGCCTCCCCAACACTGCACTTTTTGCACGACTCCTTTGTCTGACACACCAATTTCAGGTCTTGTGGTCTCGACTAACGAGCTGATGATCTGAATCAGGTGTGTTTGATTAAAGGCACAATATGTATTTTTTTTGCCGCTAGGGGGCGCTAAACTCTTCAAAACAATAACTAAGGCGTAGAGTGATGCCGCAGAGAATGAGTGGAACTTGTCATCATGTCAATGGATCTAATAATATTTATGGGGAAATAATGTTTATGTTTGAGTGAATGCATGTTTTTGAAGCTGGCCGTGGCCAAGAATCATAAGCACGATTGCTAATGAGAGACAGATATCAGTGGCACACGCGAGTCCCGGGGGATATAAAGAAACGAGGAAATTTCATTCTAATGAACTACTCACAAGTGCTGAAATACTCCTCATACAGGTCAGTTTATTTGACGGATTAAACTGTGAGGAAACACAGCGCTCTAACGTCACACGATCAAACTAAACTGTGTTTGAGTGTGTTGAGAGTTGTAATGTTTAGTATTAGTTTGTTGTCTGTATGAGACTAACAGTAAGATTGATCAACATTATAATATCATACTGATGATACACTAACACTTCGTTGTGTTGAGCTTTATAACATTGGTCTTATATTGCCTACATTTGTGCACCTCGTCTAATAACGTGCGAGAACGCATCTCTGTCAAGTCAAAGATTGTCGTAAAGCTCTCGCCATCTCGGAAACGCCACGCCGATATTGATCCTCGTTTTACTTCTCCTTAAGTCCCAAAGTTTGCTGGTCATAGTCCATAATGTTTGAACGAAACAACAGCAGTGCGCCGCTAGACGTTACGCAGCTGTCCGCGTCTGTTGCCATGGTTACTATACAGCACAAGCGGAAACCAGGGATAACGCAGATATTACGTCATTGACAGGCGACGAGTGACAAGAGAGGGACGGGCACTATTTAAAATTGTGAATTTCTCTGAATTTATAAATTCTTGGAAACATTTAGGATATTGTAAGTACACAGCTAAACAAAATATATAACACTGTTCAAGTGGTTTTTGGATATTTTAACATAAAAATGTTACATATTCTGCCTTTAAGGAGACATGGAAAACATGCAGTGTTGGGGAGGCTCCAGGAATGTGTTTGGGATCTCTTGGACTAGAAGGACAGAGAAAAAGATCAAAAAACAAACTCAAAATGTGACAATATTTACATTCACCATCTTTCAGATATCTGCGTACAGTCATCAGTATAACTCAAAGAAATGTAATAAATGTAATGTAATCTCTTACTTCAAATTGCTGTTAAATATTTTCCCAATTCGTGGATTTAACTTTATCTAACTTTAGATTTATCTGTTTTTCAATTATTTTTTGTTTTTTTGTTTTTTTTTTTAGGATTTTCCTCCATCTCGTGCTCAATGACAAATTGCCTAGCATGTAGATAAAAAAAAGCATTGTCGAAAATCAATTAGCACAACAAAACTTTCTCAAAGCCTCTGTGTGTTGCGGCGCCCTGTAAATAGTGCTTCTTTTGTGTGCCATTTTATTACATTGAGTGTCATCAGAAAATATTACCAAATAATCAAAACAAAATGTATTTTTTAAGATGCAATTTAATTTCTCTAAATACTGCACTGTCAATATTACAAACAGTGAAATAATAATAAAATGGAAGGCTTATACTATAAAAAGTTATTGTAACTGTATGCTCTTTATTAGACCATAAAAAATCCTTTTTGTTTGTGTAACCATACTGTTGATTAGGTTTAATATTTTTCACTTTCTTAAGATCCTTTTCTACAATATTAGCCTATAAGTATAAGCTATGTTTATCAGCAAAAAAGTGATTGATATGGTCAAAAAAACATTTAATATGAACATTTAGAATTTCATTTCATTAGAATTTACGATGAAGTGCATGTTTTCCCAATCCAGGGCTGCATTTCCCGAAAGCATCCTAAGCCTATATTGTACGGACCATCGGTGCAAATGTTTTTTACGATCTACTTAGGCTTATGGTGCTTTTGGGAAATGCAGCCCAGATGTCGCCATTATGAACCCTATAATCGTTGCAGGAATTTTTCTTTATAAGGGCATCAGTACAGTCTGTGCTCCTAAAACTTACAGATCCACACATGAGTATTACGACAACAGTGCTCCAATTAACCTTATACACTTGCCAAATAATAAGTTATGTGACTGCCATTACACTACATCCAAGAGCCTATACAGTAGGTAAATGCCATGCTATAGACTGTATCATATTTGAACCTGCAAATAGGAGGAAGCGAGGCAGCACTGAATCTTCTAAACATTTAAAGGCCCAGTGAATTGATAGTTCGCAAAGCCCCGCCCCCTTTAGTTACTGTTGCTATGCGCTCTCATGCCACACATCATGTTCTCACACTGTGAAAAATACATCATGGAGCAAAGAGGACACTGAAACAGTTTCCTATTTCAAATATTGTAACTTTGTAAAGTTTCAACAATAAATAGCGTCTAGTGTCTCTTTAATGTGTCGTGACGGATCGCTATTTATCCAGCACTTTAAATGTTATTTTTAATGTGATGACCACAAACATTATTTGTTCATCCTCATTTTTAAAACTGAATGTTTTGAGATGTAGGAAGCGCATAATTTGAATTTAAAAATAAAAAAAGCCGTTAATTACCAGTATAACCAGCAGGTGGCGGCAGAGCATTTATTTGCACATATATTAACCGTTTCCTGTAATAAAGTCACTCAGTTTCGCTTTTGAATAAAAATGAAACATTATGAAATCAGTAGGTTTATGAAGACATGTTGTCATGAAGTATGAAGTCCTCACAAAATCTCATGGAAAACAAAAACTTTTCTTTTGAATGAATTGCATAGAAAGCGATGACGGTCAGTCGGAGCAGCTCAAGATAATGATTTCAGCACACTTCTGAAACTCACATTTCATTCAACGAATCGAACTAAAGTGCTCAATAAATTTACAGTAATTCACAGTGCGTTGATGCTTTTTTCAAGTGTGAAAACTGATGGATGAATTGAGTTTTGCAGAGGAGGAACACTGAGACGTCTAATGTTTGAATGACTAAATTAATTCTAGGCCTGACTATTTAAGTGATTATATTCTGATTAAAAACTAAGAATGACACTATTCATGCGGTTAAAGCTACCTCAGGATATTGAAGATACCGACACACCAACAACTGACATTATTGTGGAAGTTGTTAAGAACGTTCAGTGCATCTGGTCCATTGAATGTATTAATAAAAAAACAACGACTCTTTTAGACAGACTGATAACTCAGGAACGGCCCTTTTGGCCAACACATAGACTGTACGCGACAGATGATATGTGTCAATCAAAATTATAAGCGCAAGGTGAGAATTACCAATATTTTGCACTAAAATAATTATGTCTGAAATCATAATTTTGTTATTATTAAATAATTATTTACACTGATTAGCCTTAGAAGGTTTTTTTCTCAAGAAGGCTGTATTATTAGTGGTATTAGGGGTCATTTGTTATGTGTGGATATATTTATACATTCATCATTCATTCATTTTATGGATAAGCGGAGGGTAACGGCTGCTTCACAACCAATTTGGAAGTTCCATGTGACTAGTTGCAGCACAATTCGGCAATTGTGAATGTCAAAGCTACAGATCTACAGGAATATCAAACTTGAGGATGGTCTCTTTTGATCTTGACCAGTAAGAAACCACCTTGTGACCACACAGAAAACCCTATTAATGTGGCTTCCACATAGCAAAGATTCCTCATAATTCAGAAACACAAGCAGATCGTCGGGTTCGGAAAACACGGAAAAGAAAAAGCTGGATCTGTTGCAGCCAGTAGTAGATTTATTAACTATAAACTCAAAATAATACACTCACAAACTAGCACTCAAAACATAGAAACACCGTTATAAAGTGAAATGAACTACTTGTGATCAATAAAATGAACATCAGGTGCAACAACCCACAACAAACTCAAACACAAGAAACTGAACTAAAACACATGCAGATCCACTCAAAACACACTCAATTAACACCAGGTTAAAGATTCATTTACTCTGTAAATTCAACTTAACTTGAAGCAAGTCTCAAATCCACAGATGGAAACATCTAATTACCCAGAAGCATTTGATTAGGGTTTTTTTTTTTTAGCCTCTCTCTCTCTCTCTCTCTTTAATTGTGTGTGTGTGTGTGTGTGTGTGTGTGTGTGTGTGTGTGTGGTTTCAACAGCGCTGTGTAATTAGCTCAATGACTCTGAATCTCTGGACTCCTTTGGCAGTGAGCTCTAAGTGCTTGTTTCGTTTGACCTCTGACCTTGTTCTACAGGCAGAAAAAGTTGAAAGGGAAGGCGGATAAAAGTAAGACTGGGTCATTGAGTCTGGCGTAGGGGAATCCATTAGAGTAATGACAGATTTACAGTGTCAAAAAGGCTGGTGTATCTCCAAGAGGGCCGAGAGGCTGTGTCTTCCTATGACAGAATGCACCGTCATCTCCAGCAAAGAAAGCAAAAATGGACAAAATAGCGGAAAACACAGAGAGACTTTATCTGGGTGAGGAGTGTCAGCACTTCTTAAAAAGAAATAATTCACCCAAAGAATCATTTACTCACCCTCACTTTCCAAATCAAACCTGTATGACTTTCTAACAAAATAAAAAAAAGACTGCACTGTTACTTACGATGAAAGCATTTGTTAGAGAGCAGAAATTGATTTGCAATGACAAGTTCACTGCTTTCATGCTCCACAACATGTGATCTGTGATCGACTACAACGTTCATCACTGCAACCTTTCATGCCACAATCTATATATAATGCCGTAGATCTAATGTAATGCAACACTTTTCATGATTAGTTAACCTGTTAACCTTGAGAGCTGTAATAGTAAAAGCGTGCGAAAAGAGAGAATAAAAACTAGTTATTTCATATGCAAAGATGTCAGCCAATCACAGCAGTGGGCATTTACACTGAAGTCTCACAGCCAATCACAGCAGTGGGCGTTTACACTGAAGTCTCACAGCCAATCACAGCAGTGGGCGTTTACACTGAAGTCTCACAGCCAATCACAGCAGTGGGCGTTTACACTGAAGTCTCTCAGCCAATCGCAGCAGTGGGCGTTTACACGGAACTCTCACAGCCAATCGCAGCAGTGGGCGTTTACACTGAAGTCTCACAGCCAATCGCAGCAGTGGGCGTTTACACCGAAGTCTCACAGCCAATCACAGCAGTGGGCGTTTACACTGAAGTCTCACAGCCAATCACAGCAGTGGGCGTTTACACTGAAGTCTCTCAGCCAATCGCAGCAGTGGGCGTTTACACGGAACTCTCACAGCCAATCGCAGCAGTGGGCGTTTACACTGAAGTCTCACAGCCAATCACAGCAGTGGGCGTTTACACTGAAGTCTCACAGTCAATCACAGCAGTGGGCGTTTACACTGAAGTTTCACAGCCAATCACAGCAGTGGGCGTTTACACTGAAGTCTCACAGCCAATCACAGCAGTGGGCGTTTACACTGAAGTCTCACAGCCAATCACAGCAGTGGGCGTTTACACTGAAGTCTCACAGTCAATCACAGCAGTGGGCGTTTACACTGAAGTCTCACAGCCAATCACAGCAGTGGGCGTTTACACTGAAGTCTCACAGTCAATCACAGCAGTGGGCGTTTACACTGAAGTCTCACAGTCAATCACAGCAGTGGGCGTTTACACTGAAGTCTCACAGCCAATCACAGCAGTGGGCGTTTACACTGAAGTCTCACAGTCAATCACAGCAGTGGGCGTTTACACCGAAGTCTCACAGCCAATCACAGCAGTGGGCGTTTACACTGAAGTCTCACAGCCAATCACAGCAGTGGGCGTTTACACTGAAGTCTCACAGCCAATCACAGCAGTGGGCGTTTACACTGACGTCTCACAGCCAATCACAGCAGTGGGCGTTTACACTGAAGTCTCACAGTCAATCACAGCAGTGGGCGTTTACACCGAAGTCTCACAGCCAATCACAGCAGTGGGCGTTTACACTGAAGTTTCACAGCCAATCACAGCAGTGGGCGTTTACACGGAACTCTCACAGCCAATCACAGCAGTGGGCGTTTACACTGAAGTCTCTCAGTCAATCACAGCAGTGGGCGTTTACACTGAAGTCTCACAGCCAATCACAGCAGTGGGCGTTTACACTGACGTCTCACAGCCAATCACAGCAGTGGGCGTTTACACTGAAGTCTCACAGTCAATCACAGCAGTGGGCGTTTACACCGAAGTCTCACAGCCAATCACAGCAGTGGGCGTTTACACTGAAGTTTCACAGCCAATCACAGCAGTGGGCGTTTACACGGAACTCTCACAGCCAATCGCAGCAGTGGGCGTTTACACTGAAGTCTCACAGTCAATCACAGCAGTGGGCGTTTACACTGAAGTCTCACAGCCAATCACAGCAGTGGGCGTTTACACTGAAGTCTCTCAGCCAATCACAGCAGTGGGCGTTTACACCGAAGTCTCACAGCCAATCACAGCAGTGGGCGTTTACACTGAAGTTTCACAGCCAATCACAGCAGTGGGCGTTTACACGGAACTCTCACAGCCAATCGCAGCAGTGGGCGTTTACACTGAAGTCTCACAGCCAATCGCAGCAGTGGGCGTTTACACTGAAGTCTCACAGCCAATCACAGCAGTGGGCGTTTACACTGAAGTCTCACAGCCAATCACAGCAGTGGGCGTTTACACTGAAGTCTCACAGTCAATCACAGCAGTGGGCGTTTACACTGAAGTCTCACAGCCAATCACAGCAGTGGGCGTTTACACTGAAGTCTCACAGTCAATCACAGCAGTGGGCGTTTACACTGAAGTCTCACAGTCAATCACAGCAGTGGGCGTTTACACTGAAGTCTCACAGCCAATCACAGCAGTGGGCGTTTACACTGAAGTCTCACAGTCAATCACAGCAGTGGGCGTTTACACCGAAGTCTCACAGCCAATCACAGCAGTGGGCGTTTACACTGAAGTCTCACAGCCAATCACAGCAGTGGGCGTTTACACTGACGTCTCACAGCCAATCACAGCAGTGGGCGTTTACACTGAAGTCTCACAGTCAATCACAGCAGTGGGCGTTTACACCGAAGTCTCACAGTCAATCACAGCAGTGGGCGTTTACACCGAAGTCTCACAGCCAATCACAGCAGTGGGCGTTTACACTGAAGTTTCACAGCCAATCACAGCAGTGGGCGTTTACACTGAAGTCTCTCAGTCAATCACAGCAGTGGGCGTTTACACTGAAGTCTCACAGCCAATCACAGCAGTGGGCGTTTACACTGACGTCTCACAGCCAATCACAGCAGTGGGCGTTTACACTGAAGTCTCACAGTCAATCACAGCAGTGGGCGTTTACACCGAAGTCTCACAGCCAATCACAGCAGTGGGCGTTTACACTGAAGTTTCACAGCCAATCACAGCAGTGGGCGTTTACACGGAACTCTCACAGCCAATCGCAGCAGTGGGCGTTTACACTGAAGTCTCACAGCCAATCACAGCAGTGGGCGTTTACACTGAAGTCTCACAGCCAATCGCAGCAGTGGGCGTTTACACCGAAGTCTCACAGCCAATCGCAGCAGTGGGCGTTTACACCGAAGTCTCACAGCCAATCACAGCAGTGGGCGTTTACACTGAAGTCTCACAGCCAATCGCAGCAGTGGGCGTTTACACCGAAGTCTCACAGCCAATCACAGCAGTGGGCGTTTACACTGAAGTCTCACAGCCAATCACAGCAGTGGGCGTTTACACTGAAGTCTCTCAGCCAATCGCAGCAGTGGGCGTTTACACGGAACTCTCACAGCCAATCGCAGCAGTGGGCGTTTACACTGAAGTCTCACAGCCAATCGCAGCAGTGGGCGTTTACACGGAACTCTCACAGCCAATCGCAGCAGTGGGCGTTTACACTGAAGTCTCACAGCCAATCGCAGCAGTGGGCGTTTACACGGAACTCTCACAGCCAATCGCAGCAGTGGGCGTTTACACTGAAGTTTCACAGCCAATCACAGCAGTGGGCGTTTACACCGACGTCTCACAGCCAATCACAGCAGTGGGCGTTTACACTGAAGTCTCACAGTCAATCACAGCAGTGGGCGTTTACACCGAAGTCTCACAGCCAATCACAGCAGTGGGCGTTTACTCTGAAGTCTCACAGCCAATCACAGCAGTGGGCGTTTACACCGAAGTCTCACAGCCAATCACAGCAGTGGGCGTTTACTCTGAAGTCTCACAGCCAATCACAGCAGTGGGCGTTTACACTGAAGTTTCACAGCCAATCACAGCAGTGGGCGTTTACACTGAAGTCTCACAGTCAATCACAGCAGTGGGCGTTTACACCGAAGTCTCACAGCCAATCACAGCAGTGGGCGTTTACACTGAAGTCTCTCAGTCAATCACAGCAGTGGGCGTTTACACCGACGTCTCACAGCCAATCACAGCAGTGGGCGTTTACACCGAAGTCTCACAGCCAATCACAGCAGTGGGCGTTTACACTGAAGTCTCACAGCCAATCACAGCAGTGGGCGTTTACACTGAAGTCTCACAGCCAATCACAGCAGTGGGCGTTTACACTGAAGTCTCACAGCCAATCACAGCAGTGGGCGTTTACACTGAAGTCTCACAGCCAATCACAGCAGTGGGCGTTTACTCTGAAGTCTCACAGCCAATCACAGCAGTGGGCGTTTACACTGAAGTCTCACAGCCAATCACAGCAGTGGGCGTTTACACTGAAGTCTCACAGCAGACACGCCCCTGGAAAAAGAGCGTTCAATTCAGAGGCTAAAATCAGGGTAGGAAAAATGCCTTTTATTTCTAAATAATGACAAATTTGATGTAAAAAAAAAAGAAGCATACTAACATCATTAGTGCTCCCCAGGAAACATTATAAAACAATAAAACAACGCAGATCATGACCTCTTTAAATCATCATTTATTTGAAGTAAAAGTTATTTGGCAAAATTACATTTCCTTCAAACCCCCTTCAAACTTAATTTGTCACTGTTTCCGTCACTGCAACTTCCCGAACACTTCTCCCACTTTTCTGCAGTGGAAATGGGTGGAACGGTTTGAGAATGGGAACCTGTAACGGAACCGTATCGGTGGAAAAGAGGTTTGTGAGAACGTGACTGCCTGTCTGAGTGTTGTTAACAACCGGAGGCGGCACGAAACTTGACGGAGGTGGCCGCCTCGTAATTCTCTATGCAGGAAAAACCCTTGACATATAAGGACACTTCTTTTTCACAGGAGCTTGAAGGAACAGAGGAGAGATGTGGAGGGATGCTGGTGCGGTTCAGTGACAGGACTGACTGATGAGGCTCCATGTGAACTTACATTATAACATCTCGCAAGATCTCGCACCGGACTTTGCTTCTGAAAATCTGAAAACATTTTCCAGCCATCTTCAGGCTATTTCAAGTCCCAGAAGATGATAAAACCCACTGAGAAATTAACTCAGAGAACTTTTTTTTTCTCATGTCAGGTTTCGTCTACATTTACGATACGAGTCAGAGTTCCTGCGGGGCATGTCATTGACTCTATAAGAAACTAACAACCGTGAAACTCTAGGAAACAGTGTTTATGTGTATTAATTACAAAGTCTAATTCACACCAAATGGAGAGTGTAAAATAAACTCTGCTGCCTGAATGAACAAAGTCCCAAGGGAAAATACAAGGACCTTTTGTCTCAAGAATCAAGTAGACCTTGTTAGGTTTTGACCACTAATTAAACCCGACCTGTATACTTGTCACCGCTGCTCATTTAAAATGCACTTCATGTTTCCACTTCTAATGCAGTGCTTGAATAAACACACACGTGTTTTCAGAGGAGTACAGTGGCACCAGAAACATCTAGACACTTTAGTCACACAGGAGAAATGTATGAATGTCATTGCCTTAGACATGAAATCAAAGCGTCCTGGCCTGGAGAAGGTTAGATCATCCTCAGAGCTTCAGACCTGCACTTTCCCTTCAATCATTTCATTTATGTTTCCCCCTGAAAAAAAGAGGCATGTGGGTTTCTGAGGTAAAAATCCACCTCTCACCTGATGTGTGACCTTCATTCCCCCGACTGTCAGTCTGTCTCCTCACACTAAACTCATTATCATTTCCATTATTTGATTCCTGAACTCTCACGTACACGGAGACGGAGAGACCCTGTGTGTTTGATGAGACACGATAGAGGTGGAGACGATAAAAATGTAAAATGAAAATAATCTGCTCTCCTCTCTTTTCCTCATCTGCTCTCTATTCTTTTCCTTTCCTTTCTTCTTTCCTTTTTCCTCTCCTTTAAATTCTTCTTTGCTTTTTTCCTTTCCTTTTTTCTTCATTTTTTTCTTTCCTTTCCTTTCATTTCCTTTCCTATCCTTTCCTTTCTTGTTTCCTTTTTTCATCTTTTCTTTTTTCATTTCATTTCCTTTATTCCTTTTTTCCTTTCATTTCTTCTTTCCTCTCTTCTTTTTTCCTTTCCTTTCTACTCCTTTCTTCTTTCCTTTCATTTCCTTTCCTTTCTCCTTTTCCTGTCTCTTTTTCCTTTCTTTTCTTCTTCTCTTCTTTTTCTTTCTTCTTTTTTCCTTTCTTTTCCTCTTTCCTTTCCTTTCATTTCCTTTCCTTTCTCTTTTTCCTTTCCTTTCCTTTCCTTCTTTTTTCTTTTCTTTCTTTTCCTGTCTTGACATCTTTTCCTTTCCTTTTCCCATTTCCTTCCCTTTCCTGTGTTCTTTCCTGTTTTCCTTTTTTCATCTTTTTGTTTTCTCCTTTCATTTCTTCTTTCCTCTATTCTTTTCCTGTCTTCTTCTTTCCTTTTTCCTTTCCTTTCTTTCTTTCTTTGCAGTGCTTGGGTCAGGACGAGTCTCTATTATATTATATTAATATGAAATGGCAGGATGAATTTTTAGTCTAATTTTAATTTGTAGGGCTGGAGGTTTGTTTCAGTTGCAATAAATAAATAAATAAAATAAAAAGTGGATCACTGAGTAGAAACGTTGTCAGAGCAGCTGTTAAAGGAACACTTTTTCATACTGTATGTTTTATGATCTTTCCTATCAACCGGCCACATCGGTCAGCACTCCTTGCTCTGGGATCTCATCATATATCTGTTAAGCAGTGTGAGGATTGTGTGTTACAGCGGTGGTCCATGAGGGGATTCTCCAGGGAGGTTGATGTATGGAGAATATTGATTGCCGCAGGTTTAATTATTGTGTCTTTGGCTGCTTATGCTTATGAACACAGATGATCTCTGGTCTGCAAAAATAAATAAATAAAAAATGACTTAGTTCTGGACATTTACGTAAATAAGTCAATTCATTAAAATGATATATAATTTGATCTCTTCACTTTTGATATTAATTTTGGATACATTTTTGTTTTTTCTCTCTCTGATGGGTCATCACACACACACACTCACTCACACTCTCTCTCTCTCTTCAGGGTGCTCTCTCGTGTGTGGTTAGGCAGCTGCCCTCGACGGGTCGAACATGTCACCCTAAAGCTGAAACAAGAGCTGGGTGTTACAGCAGTGATGAACTTTCAGACAGAATGGGACGTCATAAACAACTCGCACGGCTGCCGGCGTGACCTCGGTCAACCCATGACCCCAGAGACGATGGCGCACCTGTACAAAGACTGTGGTCTGTCTTATATCTGGATCCCCACCCCAGACATGAGCACAGAAGGTCAGTGTGTGTCAAGTCACCTTTACTTATATAGCGCTTTTTACAATGCAAATTGTGTCAAAGCAGCTTTACATTAATAATTGGCAAATCATTTTGGCTGCACAGCAGCTCCCAAAGGAAATGGTGTCATTGTCCAGCTTAGTCTATATATTATTGATTATGTGTGACATACCCTTGAATAACACACACAAGTGAGCCATTTTGCTGCCTAGGCACTTCCTTTGAAAAGCAGAATCCTGTCAGAGAATCTTTTAGCGTGAGTGTTTTAACATAACACACAGAGGATATGCTGTACTGAACTGCACGCTTAATGCTTTCTCAGTCAGCTTATTGGTTTTATGTGTAGATTACTAATGCAAGAATCTAAAGAGCTTCTATTGCAGGGTATGATTAATGTGATTTTGCCCTCTGCAGGTCGCACGCGGATGCTGCCCCAGGCGGTGTTTCTGCTCTACGGGCTGCTGAAGAACGGTCACACGGTGTATGTTCACTGTAACGCAGGAGTGGGCCGTTCCACTGCGGCAGTGTGTGGACTCCTCATGTATGTGTTAGGCTGGACGCTCAGAAAAGTGCAGTACTACCTCACTGCCAGAAGAGCGGCGGTCTATATTGATGAGGAAGCACTGGTAAGAGCAGAAAATGACTTTCACATGAAGTTTGGACGGCTCTGTCCATTCGTCTGCAACCCAGAGACATGAGAACGGTGCCCTCTACTGGATGGGAGGACACCTGTGTTCACTAATGTCAAAGCAATTTACAGAAAAACTGATTTTAATCTTGTCATGTAAAGATTATACTAATATTGAGCATCATGGGACATGAACATTTCTTCTATGAATCCATCAAATTAAATGAACTGAGAAGTGTGTGTGTGTGTATTACACTTCTCACCTCATTTCATTTTATGGATTTATGGATTCCTGGAAGAACAAATGAGTAAATATAGCACATGAATATAAATAACATAGTTTTTGGATACTCCACATGTTTATGTTAACCTATTCATAATTCAAACTGAAAATCAAATGTATTTTATTAAAACATTCCCTCTTGTTTGCCACCTAACTAACATACTAGTGTTGCAAAATGATTCAATACCAAACAACTCATATTCATATTGCCAGGAATCGTAATGTTGGATGGTTATTGTTCTGTTCATCCTTTTGAAATGTTTTCACAGAACGCCAGTTTCGCCTGGTTATTGTTCATCCATCTTGACATTGTCGTCATTTGAAAAGGCACCTTGAGGCAATTGTCGCCCGGACTGCTAATGTGATGGTTATTGTTCGGCTATCTGCCCCTTTTCTCCTCTAACATGCCACTTTCATTCATCTATGAATGTAACTCAATATTCTTGTTATATATTTAGCACAGCCATTTCCCTGCCCTTGAAATAAGCTGCCATAATGAAAAGCGCTTTCACCTGCCCTTTAAATAAAGTGTCACCACACCGAGAGACTTTGTGAAAATTGAAAAAAAAGTTTTGCTTCAGAAAAGAACAAGTGGGTCGAGCAGAATTGACCGTTGATGAAAACAGGGAGTAAATTCAGTACTCTGAGTTCAGGATTTGGCCAAACGTCATTATTTGAACGTGCTCCTCCCGAACTTTGTTAATAAAACATCATTTGAAGGTAGTTGTGCAGACAGATTTCATATTTCCATTTGAATTTTCATTTTTGGGTGAACTAACCCATTAATGCATCCTTACTGAAAAAAAGTATTTGCTTAAAAAAAAATCTTACAGACCCCAATAGTAGAAAAGGATTTTTTTTAAGCCCTGCAGTTAAATTTGTGTTTGCCGTGAGCGCTCACGCTCAAACAGAAGAGAGTCAGGGATGAGTCACCATGAACTATGGGCTTTATTTCACACAACAATACTCACCCCGATCCACGGTTAGCATCTCAACTCGCTGGTGCTCCACCTTGAAATGAAAGCGGCCTCCACACTGCGAACCGACACCACCTCTGAGAGGAACATACTCAGGGCTGAGATAAAGAGCTTCGGTGTTTGGAGTATAGAGTGATCGTCTGTTTCTGTGTGTCAGTGACGAATTTTACAGTCACGTGATCTTTCTGAGCTGGTTCAAAAGGCTAATGTTATTCATCTTTATTTACATTATCCTAACGCAGTCTTTATTTGGACTGCAAAACAGAGGAAGAATAGAGATGAAACGTATCCTCGCGGTCTTGCTTAGAAGCAGAATTTATTGTGTGTGTGGCAGATGACCTGTCACAGATATTTAAGTGTGTCTTTAATCATTTCCGAGTGTGTGTGTCATTCAGAGGTCATGATTTGTCATTATCAGAAGCGTAAAATCCAATCTTTTCCAGCTCTCGCACTCCTTTCTCCATTTCCAGTCGGGCCCGTTCCATACACTAAAGGCAGATCTGGGCCTTACAGAACTTGCTGGTTTCGACCAACCAGGAGGGATAATATTCTCATCATGTAGAAAGATTTTCAAAAATATTAAAATCTGATAAAAGTAACACAAAACTAGATGGCGATTACAATCAATCTGGCTGTTTACTCTAAATTTCTGGTATTTTTATTACGTACTATAAATAAAATGATGAATGTGTGACGATTTTGACAAATGGTTGGTAACAGTCTAAAGTTAGATGAGAAATGATCTTTGTAGTAAAATAACAAATACATGTATTCATAAATGTTGAAATTAACACATAAAGCACTTCACTAACATGTTAACTAACTGTAAAGTCACAGGTTGGTTCAAACCAGGAAAGTAGAAGAAAATAACTATTTTCAGCAATCTTTTATTAAGAAATGTGATCTCGATTCCTCCAGTAAACCCTTATTTCCTTCATTCCCTCTTCGTTTGTTTTCTCTTTAATGAGTGGCAGTCGTTTGTTTCTGTGCTGCGAGTCATTTATCTTCTGTCACAAGCAGTTTAATGTAGATCTCTGGAGGATATATTTAGTTTGTTCACTCATGTCACAGTGTTGTGAGAAGCTGTAAAACAGTCCAACAATATAATCCTGTGTGTTTTATCAATGCACATTTAAAAGTCAAATGATGGCCTAAATATTTCATGCATGGAAATGGAAAAAAACAGGTCATTTATATCCAAGGAACAGAAATGAGCTCATTGTGTTTTTGCTGTAAAACAGACTTCCAGACTTCTTTGTCTCTTTACAAAACAAGTGTGTAAATCAGAAAATTGCTTTTACTGCTGAAAATACTATTCACTGATAATTGTGCAATTTAGCATTAAATGAAGTCTTAAATTCAGCCTGCAAACCACAATTTTATACGTGACTAAAAGTACTGTCATAGTTTTCTCTCCATCATGTTATTCCCACTAACTGATTCGACTGGCACGTTTATATTAGCTACACTTTGAAATAAAAGAACGGATTCATTTCAGTTGATTGGTGTTTTCCTCCCTCATTCCATTCTGTAAGTTCATTCCGTAGCAGTGAAATTTCCCATAAATCTTTGGCCGAGTCTATTAGCCCACTAGCCATTGAACTGGACAGCCATTGATCATGAAGACAAACTTCTGGACTCTCCCCTTTTCATTTTCCCCTCATGGTGTATTAACCCTTTTTACTCGTCGTGTTTAGGAGCACCACTTTTTTTTTTAAATATTGAACTATTTTTTAACATGACACACAATCCTAAGAGATGTGACAGGATGCCTAAAGATTTGAGCATGTGTACATCAGCCAACAATTAAAGTGCTGACGGAAAGCAGTAATAAACCATCAAACTGTGACTGTAACGTAACTGTAATGTAATCTGATGACCAAACTTTCATCTTAGCAACAGTTGTTAATGTAAAGACCCATTCACACCAAGAATTATAACTATAAACAGGGCTGGGTATGTTACTTTTAAAATG
The DNA here is from genome assembly GCA_038088235.1 of Zacco platypus. Lineage (NCBI taxonomy): Eukaryota > Metazoa > Chordata > Actinopteri > Cypriniformes > Xenocyprididae > Zacco > Zacco platypus. The sequence goes on from CM076067.1 coordinate 1,639,122, forward strand.
TATTTCACTACAGATTACAAAATACATGCTTTAAAAAGTCATTTGTAACGTATTTCGTTACATTACTCAAGTTTAGTAACTTAATCTAAATACTTTAGAATACTTTGGAATACTAATAAGTGTGGAACAAACACAAAAAAGGTCATTGTGAGTTTTTATCTCACAATTCTGACTTTTCCCCTCAGAATTGTGTGATATAAAGTCAGAATTATGAGAAATAAACTCACAATATTGAGAAAAGTCAGAATTATGAGATATAAACTCACAATATTGAGAAAAGTCATAATTATGAGATATAAACTCACAATATTGAGAAAAGTCATAATTATGAGATATAAACTCGCAATATTGAGAAAAGTCATAATTATGAGATATAAACTCACAATATTGAGAAAAGTCATAATTATGAGATATAAACTCACAATATTGAGAAAAGTCATAATTATGAGATATAAACTCGCAATATTGAGAAAAGTCATAATTATGAGATATAAACTCGCAATATTGAGAAAAGTCATAATTATGAGATATAAACTCACAATATTGAGAAAAGTCATAATTATGAGATATAAACTCGCAATATTGAGAAAAGTCATAATTATGAGATATAAACTCACAATATTGAGAAAAGTCAAAAATATGAGATATAAACTCGCAATATTGAGAAAAGTCAGAATTATGAGATATAAACTCGCAATATTGAGAAAAGTCAGAATTATGAGATATAAACTCACAATATTGAGAAAAGTCAAAAATATGAGATATAAACTCGCAATATTGAGAAAAGTCAGAATTATGAGATATAAACTCGCAATATTGAGAAAAGTCAGAATTATGAGATATAAACTCACAATATTGAGAAAAGTCAGAATTATGAGATATAAACTCACAATATTGAGAAAAGTCAGAATTATGAGATATAAACTCACAATATTGAGAAAAGTCAGAATTATGAGATATAAACTCGCAATATTGAGAAAAGTCAGAATTATGAGATATAAACTCGCAATATTGAGAAAAGTCAGAATTATGAGATATAAACTCACATACTAAATTCACAATTGCAAGAAAAAAGTCAGTATTGCAAGTTTATATCTCCCAATTCTGACTTTATAACTTGCAATTGTGAATTTAAATCTCGCAATTCTGGGAAAAAGAAGTCAGAATTGTGAAATGCAAACTCACAATTGTGAGGGAAAAAACTAATTGCGAGGAAAAAGTTGCAGTGACGAGTGAATTATAAAATGACTCACAAAACATGAAAACAGTCGAAAACATGAAACTTAACTCCTCTTTTTCAGACGGTCAGAGTCAGAGAATCACCAATCGCTGTTTAAATGACATTAAAACTCAAAGTAATCACTTTGGTAATCTAAAACACTTTTCAGATGTAACTGTAATCTGATTACCACCCATTTAAAATGTAACTGTAATGAAACACAGTTACTTAAATTTTGTGTTTTAAATACGTAACTAAGTTACTTGTATTTTGTTACTCCCCAACACTGACTATAAAGATAACTATATCAGCACCAGCAGACGACAAACTTCTATTTTTTCTAAGCGCACGCTGCCGTTTTGTCATCTGTCGCTTTAAATGCTGCATCTCGTTAAAGCAGGATGGATTCTGATTGGCTGTCAGTGTTTTTATCATTCATCAGCTGTAAAAAAAAAAAATCATTCTGAAAGTGATTCCAATGATATTTACATCTTTGGTGTGAACAGGCTTCTGTCAGACGCAGTTGAAGTAAAACGCGCCTGAGAAAAACTTGTCCTGTGCTGGTTTAGTATCTGCTGTAAGATGAGATGGTGTTGTCAAGCTATGGCTGTCATTTAACGTTTCATAATGTAATAAAAAGTCTCACACCCCATAAAAACACACTTTCCTGTCCTGTCATACTGTGTGCGACTCTATTGCATGCGCTGCATGTCACGTCACTATATAGAAGAGCAGATCGTCCGTATCTTCTGACTTGGTGAAAAAAAACACACATTTTATCTTTTTATCTTAAATTTTGTGACTGATGTCTAATTACACATTTTAAAGTGCCCTTATTATGCCTTTTTAAACTTCCTTATATTATTTTGGGAGTCTCCTACAACTGGTTTACATGCATGCAAGTTGAAAAAACTTTCCTTTTCACATAATATACATTTAATATCTCCAAATATTTTCAGAGATTCTTAAACGGTTCATCAAAGCAGTTTGAAAAATCTTTTTAAACCCCTCCTTTCTGTGAACCTTCTCTGATTGGTCAGAGAGTCTGTTGTGATCACAAACATGGACAAAGTGTCCGTGACATCACCAGCTGTATGTTTGAAGTGGGCGGAGCCAGCCTCCGCCATCTTGGCAGCGCGTCACTCCCAGATAACTGAAACTGGGCAAAGAGGCGGGACGTGGGTGGAGCTGAGGTGCCTGGTTGCTGAAACCACGCCCACCTAGCTCGACGTGATCAAGTTAGCTCAGGCTAAAGAGCTATCTATCTATCTTAGATACTATGTAAAATATTAATAAAGATAAGTTTCCTGTCAATCTACGGTTTCTGTTTCACTATATGGATGCTCCAGCAACAGTAATATTGTAATTTGTGTCGAGACTCCAAATGACAACAAGCAAAATCAAAACTGAACGTCATACCTTTGTTATGAAATAAAACATCCAACAACACTTTTTGTCCACAAAAACGTTAAATCCATGAAATATTGATATATTGCGTCACATTTCTTCTGAATGATCTGCTCTCCATCATCGTTCTTCAAGAAATTACGCATTCTGATCAACGTTTATGTTGTAAAACTGTAGACATTAGACTCTCACAAACAAATAAGCCCGTGTTTAAAGTATATTTATCAAAATAGTGCAGCAGTTTTGGTTATATTTAAAGTTTTTTTTAATCTGTTAGTACAATTAACTGCACAGCAAGCCATATTATTTGATAAGTGTATGAAATAATCCCCAAAAAAGCACAAACACGGCAGAGATTGGCTGAGGTGGTGTGACAGCGGCGGCAGTCCACCTGTCACTCAAGTGGCCACGCCCTTAATAATGCAGAACTGTAAGGCTTAATACCATTTAAACATGAGATATAAAAAAAAAAAATCACTCCTCTCACAGTTATCATGAATGGAAAAATTAGCTATATAAACCAAAACCACTTTTTGTACCAGGCTGTAAACATGTTTTTTTCTGCTGTAAAGTTGGGCATTTTAACATGAGATTGACTCCCTTTTGGAGCCTGTCTCTAGTGGCCAGTCGATGAATTGCAGTTTTATTGTTGGTTTCAAGAGCGAGAACGGAGGGTTGCTGCTTGGCAACGCCCATTGCCATAACTGAATTACAGCTTCGGAGGCTTATCAAATTTTAAGAGATTGTACACAAGCTATGGACAGAATCGAGTTTACCTTATCAATTTGAGCCTGAGTTCAACTATGACAATTCTGTGTGTTAAGTGTCACTTATTTTTAGACAAGATGGGCTCACAGCTGATCAGCAGAGCTACAATGTAATGAAATATCAAGTATGCAACGTCTTACAATGTCAGTTAGTAAGTCATGAAACGGCCAAAAAGTGCAAATAAATTACATAACTGATATTTCACGTGTTCGCTGGGATGTCCTGTGTGAAGAGCATCAGATACAGTGGCCGAGAGAGCTCAAAGCGCTGCAAATAAAAAAAGCACATGCAAATAAAAAAGCACATGCACATAAAAAAACACATGCAAATAAAAAAAGCACATGCAAATAAAAAAAGCACATGCACATAAAAAAACACATGCAAATAAAAAAAGCACATGCAAATAAAAAAAGCACATGCAAATAAAAAAAGCACATGCAAATAAAAAAGCATATGCACATAAAAAACACATGCAAATAAAAAAAGCACATGCAAATAAAAAATGCACATGCAAATAAAAAAAGCACATGCACATAAAAAAACACATGCAAATAAAAAAAACGTGATCATCAGTTTGACAACACGTGCTGCAAATCCTCACAACACATGCAAAACGCGCTGCATATACAAAAACGCGCTACATTTACAAAAAGCGCTGCAAATAGCACAAACCCCAACGGAAATGTTTCAAGGGGACCCCAAAAAGTGACGGACCCTACTAGGACGTGCGTCCAAAACCAGTTCAACTCACCCTTCACTCATTCACTAATCCCTATATAGTGAACGGCATTTGAGTGCACAATGTGTTCACAATCATTAAATACTAAAAAAACTGCAAACAAAAATAAACAACTGTACATTATTTGATGTATTTATTATTTTTAATAAAGTGTTTTTCAGTTTGCTAGAAGCTCACGCTCACAGATGACGCGGTCGTTATGATGACGTCACATTAGTACGCTACAGATGATTAACCAATATTTTTAAATCATCCACTAAATGATCATCTCTTAAAGTTTAATGAGTGAACAACAATGCCACATATTAAAAACTTTTCTGTTAGTGAAACACATTACATTGAGTTAATGCCTACATAATATATTTGAATATTTTTTAGTTTGTGCTGTTGTCTAGTAGAACACGTCACTTTTTGGGGTCCCCCTTGAAACATTTCCGTTGTGGTTTGTGCTGTTTGCAGTGCGTTTTTGTATTTGCATGTGTTGTGAGGATTTGCAGCACATGTGTTGTCAAACTGATGATCACGTTTTTTTTTATTTGCATGTGTTTTTTTTATTTGCATGTGTTTTTTTATTTGCATGTGTTTTTTTTTATTTGCATGTGTTTTTTTATTTGCATGTGTTTTTTTTATTTGCATGTGCTTTTTTTATTTGCATGTGTTTTTTTATTTGCATGTGTTTTTTTTTATTTGCATGTGTTTTCTTATTTGCAGCGTTTTGAGCTCTCTCGGCCATCGTAATCAGACTTTTGCACAGTCTTCACTGACTTGAAGCAAAAAGCAGCCAATTGTTGTGAGAAAAACTGTAAGCGAGTTTTAATCAGTTTCTGCTGTCTCTTTCACCAGTCCAAATAACTTTCCACATTCGCACACAGTAATTTTAACTTATAAATGTGAGAGAAATGCACACGTTGTGAGTCCAATTATCAGTTGAGCTGGAAATAAAGTTGTTTACAAGGTGCCAGGTTTATAATGAGTACTTCTGAGGAAGAACTAGTCACTGGATTTTACTTTTTGATGATGCTATTGTGAAATATTCCTGCACCAAACTCTGGCATGGCACATCTTGAGCTGCTAAATGTTTGAATGATATCACATCTCTTCTCCCTGAATCACACTCGCACCATGTCCGTTCATTGGCCCAGACTGAGTCTGGTTTCTCCAAAGGTTTATTTCTCCATTTCTGTCACCTGATGAAGTTTATGTGTCATGCCACTGCCGCCTCTGGCTTGCTCAGTTGGGGTTTAAAAGACACTTAATATTATTGATTTGACTGCAGTGACACTGTATCCTGAGAACAAAACTTGAACTGAATTGAGTTGAACAATGAAACTGTAGAGCTTCTTATAGCGGAATCAAATTTGTTTTATAATTGACACATTTTGCAACATCAATACTGTTATTGAACTGAATTTAATCCACAGTGAACGACAGTGTCTTCAGTAGAGCTGCTTTACAGCAGAATTTGAATTCGTCTCATATTTATGAGTGGCCGTATAGACAGGGTTGGGGAGAAACGAAATACAAGTAACTTAGTTACTCAGATTTTGTATTTTAAATTCGTACATTTTAAATGGGTGGTAATCAGATTACAGTTACATCTGAAAAGTGTTTTAGATTACCAAAGTGATTACTTTGAATTTTAATGTCATTTAAACAGCAATTGGTGATTCTCTGACTCTGACCGTCTGAAAAAGAGGAGTTAAGTTTCATCAACATTTTAATGCTTTTAAGACAAAATGTCATAATTGTGACTTTTCTCAATATTGCGAGTTTATATCTCATAATTCAGACTTTTCTCAATATTGCGAGTTTATATCTCATAATTCAGACTTTTCTCTATATTGTGAGTTTATATCTCATAATTCAGACTTTTCTCAATATTGCGAGTTTATATCTCATAATTCTGACTTTTCTCAATATTGCGAGTTTATATCTCATAATTCTGACTTTTCTCAATATTGTGAGTTTATATCTCATAATTCTGACTTTTCTCAATATTGTGAGTTTATATCTCATAATTCTGACTTTTCTCTATATTGTGAGTTTATATCTCATAATTCTGACTTTTCTCAATATTGTGAGTTTATATCTCATAATTCTGACTTCTCAATATTGTGAGTTTATATCTCATAATTCTGACTTTTCTCTATATTGTGAGTTTATATCTCATAATTCTGACTTTTCTCTATATTGTGAGTTTATATCTCATAATTCTGACTTTTCTCAATATTGTGAGTTTATATCTCATAATTCTGACTTCTCAATATTGTGAGTTTATATCTCATAATTCTGACTTTTCTCTATATTGTGAGTTTATATCTCATAATTCAGACTTTTCTCAATATTGCGAGTTTATATCTCATAATTCTGACTTTTCTCAATATTGCGAGTTTATATCTCATAATTCTGACTTTTCTCAATATTGTGAGTTTATATCTCATAATTCTGACTTTTCTCAATATTGTGAGTTTATATCTCATAATTCTGACTTTTCTCTATATTGTGAGTTTATATCTCATAATTCTGACTTTTCTCAATATTGTGAGTTTATATCTCATAATTCTGACTTCTCAATATTGTGAGTTTATATCTCATAATTCTGACTTTTCTCTATATTGTGAGTTTATATCTCATAATTCTGACTTTTCTCAATATTGCGAGTTTATATCTCATAATTCTGACTTTTCTCAATATTGCGAGTTTATATCTCATAATTCTGACTTTTCTCAATATTGTGAGTTTATATCTCATAATTCTGACTTTTCTCTATATTGTGAGTTTATATCTCATAATTCTGACTTTTCTCAATATTGCGAGTTTATATCTCATAATTCTGACTTTTCTCTATATTGTGAGTTTATATCTCATAATTCTGACTTTTCTCAATATTGTGAGTTTATATCTCATAATTCTGACTTTTCTCTATATTGCGAGTTTATATCTCATAATTCTGACTTTTCTCAATATTGCGAGTTTATATCTCATAATTCTGACTTTTCTCTATATTGCGAGTTTATATCTCATAATTCTGACTTTTCTCAATATTGCGAGTTTATATCTCATAATTCTGACTTTTCTCAATATTGCGAGTTTATATCTCATAATTCTGACTTTTCTCTATATTGTGAGTTTATATCTCATAATTCTGACTTTTCTCAATATTGGGAGTTTATATCTCATAATTCTGACTTTTCTCAATATTGTGAGTTTATATCTCATAATTCTGACTTTTCTCAATATTGTGAGTTTATATCTCATAATTCTGACTTCTCAATATTGTGAGTTTATATCTCATAATTCTGACTTTTCTCTATATTGTGAGTTTATATCTCATAATTCAGACTTTTCTCAATATTGCGAGTTTATATCTCATAATTCTGACTTTTCTCAATATTGCGAGTTTATATCTCATAATTCTGACTTTTCTCAATATTGTGAGTTTATATCTCATAATTCTGACTTTTCTCAATATTGTGAGTTTATATCTCATAATTCTGACTTTTCTCAATATTGTGAGTTTATATCTCATAATTCTGACTTTTCTCAATATTGTGAGTTTATATCTCATAATTCTGACTTTTCTCAATATTGCGAGTTTATATCTCATAATTCTGACTTTTCTCAATATTGCGAGTTTATATCTCATAATTCTGACTTTTCTCAATATTGTGAGTTTATATCTCATAATTCTGACTTTTCTCAATATTGTGAGTTTATATCTCATAATTCTGACTTTTCTCAATATTGTGAGTTTATATCTCATAATTCTGACTTTTCTCAATATTGTGAGTTTATATCTCATAATTCTGACTTTTCTCAATATTGTGAGTTTATATCTCATAATTCTGACTTTTCTCTATATTGTGAGTTTATATCTCATAATTCTGACTTTTCTCAATATTGTGAGTTTATATCTCATAATTCTGACTTCTCAATATTGTGAGTTTATATCTCATAATTCTGACTTTTCTCTATATTGTGAGTTTATATCTCATAATTCTGACTTTTCTCAATATTGCGAGTTTATATCTCATAATTCTGACTTTTCTCAATATTGCGAGTTTATATCTCATAATTCTGACTTTTCTCTATATTGTGAGTTTATATCTCATAATTCTGACTTTTCTCAATATTGTGAGTTTATATCTCATAATTCTGACTTTTCTCTATATTGCGAGTTTATATCTCATAATTCTGACTTTTCTCAATATTGCGAGTTTATATCTCATAATTCTGACTTTTCTCTATATTGCGAGTTTATATCTCATAATTCTGACTTTTCTCAATATTGCGAGTTTATATCTCATAATTCTGACTTTTCTCAATATTGCGAGTTTATATCTCATAATTCTGACTTTTCTCTATATTGTGAGTTTATATCTCATAATTCTGACTTTTCTCAATATTGGGAGTTTATATCTCATAATTCTGACTTTTCTCAATATTGTGAGTTTATATCTCATAATTCTGACTTTTCTCAATATTGTGAGTTTATATCTCATAATTCTGACTTTTCTCAATATTGCGAGTTTATATCTCATAATTCTGACTTTTCTCAATATTGCGAGTTTATATCTCATAATTCTGACTTTTCTCTATATTGCGAGTTTATATCTCATAATTCTGACTTTTCTCAATATTGTGAGTTTATATCTCATAATTCTGACTTTTCTCAATATTGTGAGTTTATATCTCATAATTCTGACTTTTCTCAATATTGTGAGTTTATATCTCATAATTCTGACTTTTCTCAATATTGTGAGTTTATATCTCATAATTCTGACTTTTCTCAATATTGTGAGTTTATATCTCATTATTCTGACTTCTCAATATTGTGAGTTTATATCTCATAATTCTGACTTTATAACTCACAATTGCAACTTTATATCACGCAATTCTGAGGGAAAAAGTCAAAATTGTGAGATAAAAACTTGCAATGACCTTTTTTGTGTTTGTTCCACACTTATTAGTATTCCAAAGTATTCTAAATGCATTTTGTAATCTGTAGTGAAATACTTTTTAAAATTAACTGACCCAGCCCTGCATATAGGCCATAATTATTGAAAAGCCTCTTACAAACACTAGTGAAACTGATCAACATTAGCGATCAACTAATTCAACAGAAGTGCGGCCACAACTTCTTTTTCAAGTGAAATTAGCTCTCATCAACTGCTGAAATCTTTTCTCATTTCAGTAACACGTATGAATGAATTTCACTGAGGTTGATCAATGTTTTCACTCGTGTTTATAAGAGTCTTTTCAATAATTATGGCATATAAGGCCGCTCATACATTTGATGAAGTTTGTATCATTGATTCTGTAATTCTTCTATTCGTCACTGTAAAGGATGATAACTGTAAAGATATAGCTCTAAAAATCATTCTAAATTTAAAAAAAAAATAGCGGAGTCAACAACACACCTATAACGGCACAGAGAAATTATATCGTTGGAATTGAGAAAGTTTTTTTGACATCCAATCAGAATCCATCCTGCTTTAACAACCTTGAGCATTTAAAGTGACAGACGCGCTTAAAATAAACAGAACAACATTGTTCGTTGGTGTGGACAGTAATATAGTTATCGTTCTTGGCCTTAAATCTGCTTTGAAATGATCCGTTTTGTAAAAAGTTGACTTGACTCCATAGGATAATAACACACTGTGCATATAAAGTTAATACTGATGCACACCGTCACACTGAGCTCTGCACTGCAAATGTTTATAAGGGCACATCACACATGAACAGATATCAGAGAGACAATCTGATGAAACTCTGCATTTGATCAGATAAAAGCCATTGAAATCACTTCACACACACACACACACACACACAGCAATGAAACGTGAGTGTTGCACGTGTGTGTTTGTCTGAGAGAGATGGTGGTTGAACTAACAGAGCAGATCTTTGAATAAATGAATGCGAATGAACCACAACAATTATGAAGAAACAACCTGCTGTTTGAAACGTCTGGCTGATAATTAAAATTAGAATTACAAATCAAAAATGTTCTCATAAATTGAGTGAACTAGTCAATAGTGAAATAAACTTCAGTCAATGGATTATTAATTACATTATATGCTGGGAAATTGAATACATTTAAATATCAATAAAGTGCAACATCTGATGAAGAGAAAACTCAAATGGTCATTCGAAATCCATGTTATTGTTGCAGACCAAAGCATTAACTCAAGATTTAGACATTCGCACAAGACTGTCATGTAATGAGCGCAATGACAAATGGAGTACAACAGAGTCTTTAAAGCTGAAATAAGAAACATTTTTGCAGTAAAATATCCAAAAACCTCTCGGCCAGTGTTATATATTTTGTTCAGTTGAGTACTTACAATATCCCAAATGTTTCCAACTATTTGTGAACTGAGAGAAAATCGCAATTTTAACAAAGGATCCGGGACGTGTGAGGGAGTCTCCTGTAGATGGCGTCATATCCGCGTCTCACTTGGTTTCTTATTTTATTTTACAGAAACCATGGAAACACCAAAGACTTTAATATATTACATGTTTTATTAGACAAGAGAACATCTGTTTTGATACATTTATAGACAGAAAACTAATTATTGTTCTAGCTCAACACGTTTAGTCTTATTGATTTTCTGCGAGTACCATGCTTTACCACGCCTCAGAGAAAAACACTGTTTTGTCCAGTAGCTAACATCATCATCAGATGCTGCTTTATTTTTAACAAGTGTCTCACAGCAGCCGCGAGCGAACGCTCAGAGGAACGTTATAACATCATCTTCAACACACTCAAATGTGTCTAATATGATCAACAGAGCTGCGTTTCCTCACACTCATGACCGGAGAAGCGGAAGCGGCGACTGTGTCATAATAAAAGTCCCGCTGCTCTCGAGGCGTGTGTCGTTCGTCTCTCATTATCAGTCGCTCCAGCGTCTCGTTCAGCTCCACAACACTCGCTCCTGCTCCGCTTCAGACTACAGTGACGGTAATAATCACATCCGTGAACATGATTTCTGCCCGAGTCTCATCCCGATTCTTTTCCACCGGCTGTGAGGTGAAGACCACATGTCCCAAGATTCCTCGCTCAAACTCGGCGTTTGTTTTGAATAGGAGACCTCTAGTGGATGAAAAATTACATAGTGCAGCTTTAAACAAAACCCAATTAGGAAACACACAGTAGGATAAACAGGAGTAAAGATACACAAGCAGGTATAACACGAACAAGACTGAACAATGAACATGCGAAACTAAGCCTTAAATACACAAGGGAGGCTAATAACCAGAAACAGGTGCGTATCGTATTTATCGTATTTACTAGTTTCCTAGTTAAAAATTGGTTCCGAAAAAGTTCCAGAGTTGGGCGGCCCATAAACTTTAAACAGCGTCATTGAATTAGTGCACACATGGCTATATGAATAATCATATTTTTTTTATACATAGCGAAAAGCCTATTCCAGAAATTCCAGAATTGTTTGTAAGCTATCTAGATAGCGAAATGAATGTTTATATGGTTGTCAATAAATGGGACACTAAATATCATTTTCCCCAGAAAATATGTAAGAATAAACCTGATGCTCCATGAATCCTGTTCTTTCCTACAACAAAGCACTTTGAATGCAACAAGCTCGTAATCACGGCTTCAGAAGTGAGAAGTAGATCATTACGACAGCACATGAAGACCACACTAGTGGCGGGGAAATGAGAACAAAAGAAACAGGGACAGGAACTAGAATAAAAAGCCAAAGCAGAACATACACATGACAGACGCATTCTTACTTTCTGTCTGTGATATTTTTTTAAACGTCGGTCTACGTAAACATTAAGGCAGGTGTCTTTTATTATTGTGTCACATCTAATTTTGCTGTTAACAAGTTAAATTGACAGCCCTAAAAAGGGGGAAAGTACTTTCAGACTCCTGATTACATGCAATTAAGATCCAGCAGGTGTCAGAGCTAAACAAGAACATGACGTCTGAGGCTGCTGATTTATAACAGATGTTTTATAACAAACTGTAGAAGTGTGTCTAAAGCTAGTTTTAGAAATATTGCCAGTGATTGAATTGCTCATCTTGTCTGTGTCTCTCTCTCTGTGTGTGTGTGTGTGTGTGTGTGTGTGAGTATTCCCTACGTTATGGGGACCAAATGTCCCCACAGGTATAGTAATACTAGTAAATCTTGACATTGTGGGGACATTTTGTTGGTCCCCATGAGGAAACAAGCTCATAAATCATACAGAATTATCTTTTTTGAAAATGTAAACTAGCAGAACATTTTGTGTGATGGGTAGGTTTAGGGGTAGGGGTAGTGTAGGGGAACACAATATACAGTTTGTACTGTATAAAAACCATTACGCCTATGGAATGACCCCATAAACCATGAAAACACAACGTATGTGTGTACTTGCTTTCATGATTTATGAGGACACAAATCTGTATTATGACATGGATATCACACCGGTATTATGACGTAAACATGAAATACGAGGACATTTCAAGCATCCTCATATTTCAAACGGCTTTAAAAACATACTAAACAATGTTTTATTAAAAAAGTAAAATAGCAGAACATTTTGTGTGATGGGTAGGTTTAGGGGTAGGGGTAGTGTAGGGGGACAGAATATACAGTTTGTACAGTATAAAAACCATTACGCCTATGGAATGTCCCCATAAACCATGAGAACACAACGTGTGTGTGTGTGTGTACTTGTTTTCATGATTTATGAGGACACAAATCTGTATTATGACATGGATATCACACCGGTATTATGACGTAAACATGAAATATGAGGACATTTCATGCGTCCTCATATTTCAAACAGCTTTAAAAACATATAAAACAATGTTTTATTAAAAATGTAAAAATGCAGAACATTTTGTGTGATGGGTAGGTTTAGGGGTAGGGGTAGTGTAGGGGGACAGAATGTACAGTTTGTACAGTAGAAAAACCATTACGCCTATGGAATGTCCCCATAAAACATGAAAACACAACGTGTGTGTGTTTGTGTGTGTGTGTGTTTGTGTGTGAGTGTATTCCCTACGTTATGGGGACCAAATGTCCCCACAGGTATAGTAATACTAGTAAATCTTGACATTGTGGGGACATTTTGTTGGTCCCCATGAGGAAACAAGCTCATAAATCATACAGAATTATCTTTTTTGAAAATGTAAACTAGCAGAACATTTTGTGTGATGGGTAGGTTTAGGGGTAGGGGTAGTGTAGGGGGACAGAATGTACAGTTTGTACAGTAGAAAAACCATTACACCTATGGAATGTCCCCATAAAACATGAAAACACAACGTCTGTGTGTGTGTGTGTTGAGATTGTTCAGCAAATGAGCCATTAGCAAAACAACAAACTTATTAATTGTCCCACTGAATTGAGTCGTTTTTTGTAACTGTAAATTCTGCCATTTATGTCTCCGCCAAAGAGAACATCATGAAATAATTTAAAACAAATGATGACAAACAACATTAATTACAAAGAGGTTTTACATCACCATGAAACAAAGAACCAAAAAAAAAAACACAACAACAGCATAAAATAAAGTCTCAAACTGCAAAACAAAAAGCCAATAACTATAATTTATTCAGGCTGCAATGCATTCTAGCAATTTGCAAATCAGCAACGTTATTAAGTATGAAGCTCTGTTCATCTAACACAAATATTGAGCTAAAGGATGGAAAATTTCAGTAAGTTAAAAGAAAAACTTTTCAGTCAGAAAAGTCAACAGGTTGGTCCATTTTAGAGCTATTTATTCTGTGTCTGAGAGAGGTTAATATTAATAGAATTAATAGAAATAGAATAGAATAGATTTCATTATTAACAGAAAATACAGCCCATGCAGTATGAGGGACATTTATAAGTAGAACCTGCAAACAAAGGGAATAAAAACAAGGCAGGGAACTACAGAGAAAAAGAAATAAAGACCTAAAAAATTAAAAATAAGATGTGGGAGAACTTGATTTGAATAAAAAACAAACAAACACAGGAACAAAGAAAACTAGAATTATCAAAAGAATGTGTCTAATAAGACCTGGAGACACAGGCAAACTAACATGCGCACAAATGAAGTTCACACACAGTTCCTGTGACGAAGCAGCACAGGAACACAAGAAACAGGCCGTTTATGTCTTTTGGATCTTAGTTGCAACATTTCATAGTATGCAGAAAAAAGGGGGTAACTCTTGACAAATTACAGTTCGTTTAATTTACGCTAGAGGCACAGCAAGTTCAAAACTGAAACAACTTATTCTACTCAATGAAATGTGTAAAACTGGGTGTGGTAGCAATATTAAATTAATGTATTCAATTAAAGTTACCATGAAAGAAACTTATTTAAAGCAATTCTTTCCCTTATGGCGAGGTAAGGGCAGACTGATGAGACGTGCTGAGCTAATTGTTCCGTAGCTGATTGCTTATTGAAAACAATTAAAAACCATCTGTGTTTCATTGCGAGTAAATCACTGGTTGCTGTAATGTAGTTAATTATTCATTGTGCTGCATATAAAAAATTGGAAGTGTATTTCTAAAGAAGAGAAAATTAGGTTTTGTTTGGGAACATAGTCTTCAGATAACATTGTGAAGCAATAATCACAATAATGAAATTAAAAGCTATTTTCCAAGAACTCATAAACCAAGTTTCACATGTGAACAAAACCACAACCCAAATTGACTTTGTTTCTCTTTCCTCCCCCATTTTAATCAAACTAAGAGCTTTGCTTTAAACTGAAGCAGTATTAATCAAAGCGAGCCACTCCAAAGACATTCAGCTGAATTAATGCTGTGTATTTGAAGCTTGAACAGCCTGCTTCATCAAAGCATATTTACAACAAAATAAATCCAAGTGCCTGAGAGCACCACAGGCCTGTCATTTAAAACATTAATGCTATCAACAGACATTTTCCAGCCAAACCCGGAAAACAATTAAGAGGATTTGTTAAAACACATCTGCCATCGTTGTTGAATCTTAAAAACATGTCCAGGTCACATTTCACTGATTGATTGATTGATTGATTGATTGATTGATAGATAGATAGATAGATAGATAGATAGATAGATAGATAGATAGATAGATAGATAGATAGATAGATAGATAGATAGATAGATAGATGTGGTCAAAAGATAGATAGATAGATAGATAGATAGATAGATAGATAGATAGATAGATAGATAGATAGATAGATGAGTCAAAGTGATTGAGAAAACTAATTAGTACAAATAATTAATTTTTCTCTGTAATAAATGCGCTATTATAGTGTTATAACATGGTAATAACATGTTTCTATAACAGGATTTCATTTTTGCATGGCAAATCTAGTTGTGTAGACCGTAAATGAAGTTCTTGAGAATTTTGTCACCTGTCTGTCCTCATGTGAAGGTTTCTGTTCAGAGATCTGACCCATCACTGCACTGCGATGCGATGACTAAGATGTTTCACTTGTCATATTTTCATTTCTACTGCTCATAAACAAACTAATTAATATACTATAAATGAATAACAGATGCTGGGTATGACAGGATGCTTAATTAAGCGATCAGAAAACGATGACTGAATTAGCTGTGAGTCAAACTGTGTTGTGTGTGTCATGATGAGATGCAGAGATCCTCAAACATTGATTGGCTTGCTTAAGTTGGGGACACTTGATATTCAGCAGTGTTTTTGATATGCCTGCATTGGTGTCGTTGTATGTGAACTGAGCTGAGCCGGACGATTACATCACTGTTTTCTCCAGTGCTGATATACATAAATTAACTAGACTAATAACTACTGATATTTGCAACGGAATGAATCAATAATATATAGAATAAGCTGGACAATGACACCATTTTCTTTGGGAGCTGCTGTGCAGCCAAAATTATTGCCAATTATTAATGTAAAGCTGCTTTGCCACAATTTGCATTGTAAAAAGCGCTATATAAATAAAGGTGACTTGAATGACTTGGCATTGCTTAAACCTGCAGATTAAAGGTTTAGAAATGCTATGAATGATGTCGATGGCACATGGAGGACGGGGGTTCTGAAAGGTCCAGAGTTTAGATCCAGCCTCGATCAAATTCACCTTCCTGTAACTTTCTAGTAGTCCTGAAGAATGCCCGTCCGAAAAAGAAGATCATCCGGGTATCTTTGGAATACTCATTTCAACATACTATGATTTGGGACACATGAGTTTCGAATACTATTTAGGATGGATAGTATGTGAATTGGGACGCAGCATAAGAGACAAAAAGTTATCTTTAAAAAATACCTTAAATGCCTCTAATAAAAATATTAAATGAATAGAATGGCTTTTGATATCCAGTGAAGTAAATTTGTTGCATCTACTCTTCTGGCGGGACAGATCTGAAGAAAGTCTTCAGAAGCAGACACAAAATTAAAATGTGAAAATAATTCATGAATCTTTCCTCAGTTTTGTAGGAAAATATAGGACATTCACAATTCAGGAGCACCCTATTGAGAACTAACCTCAATGTGCTGCCAGACATCAAACACTCATCTGTTGAGCAGCAACAACTGTACTTTCTTTGTGATTTTACACAATAAAAAGAATCATGACTACAGTTGATTTGTGGTAAATGGTTGTGAGTTCAGATCTTCTTTAATGGGTTATACTCCAACAGTATTTGTGGCATAATGTTACCACTGAAAATTTAGCATGAAAACAAATAAACAAAAAGCATTGGTTAATTGTGCCGTACACTTTAACCTACTACCATAGTAACAATCGTCAGTTGAAGTGCCCACTTTATACACTAGAGGGTACTTCACCACTCGACACCATTCACTCACTCACTCAGTCACTCATACACCAAGGCAGACTACATTTCCCAGAATCCCCGTACCTTGGCAATGATTGCGGCGCCAGCTGCAACACATCTACACACTATTTAATAGACTCTCAGACTCAGATACAACGCAAAGTCTTGTCTCTATTATATTGCGCTATTATATATATATTATATGTATTGTATATAATATTGTATATATAACTGTAACTATATAACAAATTTAGTTACACATTAATATAAATATATTTATATTAATATAAATCTGAACACCTCTTACTCAAACTGACCCTGGATCATGAGCTGCTCCGGAGCAGGTTATGTTCAGAGAGTAAGTTGCTATGGCGACTCACATACCCTGAAAGTTACCTCCATTTTTGGAACCGGAAGTTGAGGTTATCGGCTTACTTACTCTTAAACGTATGTCACATGACCTGCGTTCTGGGAGCAAAAAAATCTAAATATTGAGAAAATCACCTTTAAAGTTTTCCAAATGAAGTACTTGTTAGAGTTTCATGTTTTGTCTATCAGTTTCCCCAGTCCTGTCTTCAGTCACGTGTTCCTTGTTTTGAGTTTTAGTCCTGTCATTCGTCACATGGTCTTTGTTTTGAGTTTCAGTTTGTCATCGTCTCATTATTAGTCTATTGTCATCAGCTGTGTCTTGTTTGTAATCATGTCTGTCACCTGTGCCCTACTCGTTATCCTCTTGTGTTCCTCTGTATATATTCCCTCTGTGTCAGTCCAGTGATTGTCAGTCGTTAAAGTTTCTTGGATATGTTATGTTCATGTTCGTGTCCTGTATTCCTGCCCTGATTCCGTTCAGCAATAAACTGTTGGAAGTTTATATACCGTCTTCGAGTCGTAATCCAGC
This sequence comes from Zacco platypus, assembly GCA_038088235.1. NCBI lineage: Eukaryota > Metazoa > Chordata > Actinopteri > Cypriniformes > Xenocyprididae > Zacco > Zacco platypus. Next base: position 1,656,884 of record CM076067.1, read on the forward strand.
ATGTCACGTTACAGTACTTAGCAATGCATATTTTTTTTTGATATATTCACGGTAGGAAATTTACTAAATATCTTCTTGGAACATGATCTTTACTTAATAAAAGAAAAATTGATAATTTCGACCCATACAATGTATCTTTGGCTATTGCTACAAATAAACCTGTGACTTATGACTGTTTTTTTGCTCTAGGGTCCCAAATCTTCACTTCTTTGCATCTCATCAGCTGTGTTTGATTTTCTTTCCCATGTTACTTTTGATAAAGTTGTGCAAAAGTGCTTTCAACATTAAACAGTGAGCACACCAATGACTCAAATATCATCAAAGTAAGCTTTTTTGAGACTTACTTTGTACATTTCTGCCGAATGCGAGTCATTTTTAAGCAGGCTGCATAAAAATACTGTAATAAATGCAGTTCCCAGCAATGCAACATGGCATGAAATAACTGTTCGCTGCTTTTATTGTTGCTGCATGAAAGGTCATTTCAATTATTAGTCACGTGGCTCGTCTTTAACTTAAAGTTATATTGAGGGCTGTGAAACTTAAGAAAGACAGAAAGAAGGAAGGACGAGAGTCACACAAGTTCAGAATAAGAAGAAGAATGTGTAAATGTTGAGAGAATTTTCATTTTTTAGGTCAACTGCTCCTCTGATGTCTTGCCAGTTTTGTTCTCTGCAGTTTTCTTGCTTTTTCACTCACTGCCTATTTTTTTTCATTTTGTGATTGTTTTCTGACTTGCTTCGCAATTTGACTGTTTGCTATTTTTATTGACCTGACTTGTTTTGGTGAAGTTTGATTTAAGGAGGCATATCATACATTTTTTGAAAAATGTTTCCCCTGATGCCCACTTATAAAGTTTTTCAATGCCAAAACATCATAATGTTGTTTTTTTAGGACCATTTCACCCTATCTGACCCTTTTACATGGCGTCAAAAACTAAAGCATGCACTTAAGTATACTTCACTTATACTGACAGAAAAGTGTAAGTGTATTTGTCCTATACTTGTACTCAATCTTTTGATCGAGATATACTTAAACGTATAATGAAGTATTCTTGGCTTGTCATACTGCCTTTTAAACTTTTTGTTTGAAAATATTGATTTATAAAGAAAACAGATATTTTCCTAAATGAGTGTGTGAATTTTGTGTAGTCCCTTGGTAATGTACACGTAAATTTATTTAAAATTTATTTAAATCTTTTTCAACCATTGACAGAATTTTCAGGCAATCCATATCTATTCACTGTTATACAGTAGGGGGCGCTATTATGCATCTTCTGAAAGAGAAAAGAATCTCTGGATCAAAACACAGGAGAAAAACAAGCAGAAACAAACGACAGAAGCATTGTATGTTTATAAATGTATTGTAAAATACATATATGTAAATGTAAAATATCTCAAACATTAAACAGTATATGAATGAGATGTTGACCTAGGAAGGGTTAACAACTGTGCAGGTTTGGGTGTGTTGATCTATTTTATGTTTTGATTATCGTTCTGAATCCGATCCAGATGTAGACTTTACTGACTTTCTCTGGGGTTTTTTTTTCTAAACACCCACATTCAAGTGTTGAAAAAAAAAAAAGAATGCATGAAGCTAGAAGAACATGTTTTTGGTGTGTTTGTTTTAAGCTGAGGCTCTGTTCTTCCTTTTGATATACTGTGTGTTTATATATTTATACAAAATAATATTCTGGGGGCCATGAAAGTTTTGTGAAAATGATGATGGCGGTGGCTGGCAACTTAAAAACAAAAAACAAAAATGCTGGCAGGGAAAGAGTTAAAGTACAGTTAAAGGTATACATCATCTCACGGGCGTGGCTAAGGTCCGGCTGGGCTCTGGGTCCGGAGTGGGACTAGTGTTGTCCTCTTCCTCAATGTAGATGGTAAATGGTGAACTGTAAATAGCCAACATCCACTCCACAGATTGGCAAATGTCCCACAGACATCATCAGTCAGGCGTGCCTTCATGCCTCATTCAGGCTGGTCCAAAAAAAACACGCACAGGGTGTGAACGGGAAAGTGTGCAAAGCGCACAAGGTCTTAAGCAGGGGTGTCCAAACTCAGTCCTGGAGGGCCACTGTCCTGCAGAGTTTAGCTCCAACTTCTCACAACACACCTGCCTGGAAGTTTCCTGTATGCCTAAAAACCTTGATTAGCTGGTTCAGGTGTGTTTAATTGGGGTTGGAGCTAAACTTTCCAGGATAGTGGCCCTCCAGGAGCGGGATTGGACACCCCTGGTCTAAAGAGTCACTCGTGTTTTCCTCGAGGGCACAATCTTCCTACTCTAGATGAAGTAGGCAGACGACTGGTAAGTCCAATTTGTTGTTAAATTATAATAATATCATGAGTTCACACTTACAAATAATCAGATAGGGAAATTAGTATGCATATTTGGCGTGCTGTCCGAGGAGAGGACTCCGAGCTTGGTATTTGGCCCGAGCCCAGAGTACTCCCCCCGTATTCTGGTTTAGGAAGTAACCAGGCAAGTGTGAGGAGACGATGTGGTGGAGGGATGCTGAAACTGGCCAAAAGCACAGGTGAGTCGACTGCATCCATATATATAGGTTTCTGCTCATGCTGATTGGGCAGACATGTTGATTGCTGATGAATGACAGCTGGTTGGAGTGATGTGATGATTAGTTAGATCATTTGAACGTGTTCCTCCCGAATTTTGTTAATAAAACATCATATCTGGTTCAGAGCTCTGTCACGCCAATTGTCGGAATAATCGCACAAAGAATGAGCATATAAACAACACCGTCATTAATCTTCAGGAACTACAGGAACACACAGGAGATAAGGAATAATAATCATAAAAAACAAAGATAACAAACAACACCGAACAATGAAAGGTTGCCACACACTACGAGATAATTGGGATGATATTGTGCCTTTCCGACAATCCTAGATAAAGTCCCAATTATTTTGATGGTTTATAACATCAGACATCAGATAGCAAGCTGATGGAAGACGAAAGCATAACACGACTTCATAATTGTTCTTTTTTTCTATTAGTTTTGTGTAAAAAGCAGTCCAAACACTATCATCTGCATTTCTTCTTGCCTGTCATCCGCCATGTTTGTTTACTCCAAAGTCACGTTTGACCGTGAGCGTTTTTGCGAGATTTCTTGCGTTCACAGTCAGGAAACTGATTTGTAGCAAATTAGTGCAAAAGGGAAACATGAATAATGAATTATAAATGTTTGGAATTAAATTCATTTAGTTAAATTCATATTAAAATCAATGAATCTGTTCGTCCAGTGATCAAAGTAAAGATCGTCTAAGTCTCAAAAAGCTAATTCTGCGTTCATTCAGTCAATTTTCTTTTTGCATTCTAGAAATCTGGACTATTGGATCTAAATCTGTACACTGATCTCATGTTCATGGAGCCAGCTTCAGTGTGCTAGGATACATTAGAAGATGTTGTCTGTTGCTATGATGGGACTGTGGCATATTAAAGATGATGAATTGGTATCAGTTCTCCCTACACCAATATATTATCAGCAGCCTGATCTGTTGATCAATGCATGGATTGATGTTGTTTCCATCAGCTTCCTAACTCTGCAGTACAGCACAAGCGAAGAGTCACCCGACCACATGTTTTTCCAATCGTCTACTGTCCAATTCCGGTGAGCCTGTGCTCACCCTTGACACATTTGTTATTAGTTGTCAGGAGTGGAACCTGGTGTGTCTTCGCCGCTCTAGGTTTGATGTGCTGTGCATGCAGAGACGCACGTCGTGGTCCGGTCGCGCTCTTGTGATGTTTCTCATTTGCAATCCATTTCTGAACTGCCACTCACTGCATGCTTGTTCATTTATCTCAGTCTGTAAGCTTGAGACACTGATGTGTCTAGAAAGTCTTTATCACAATTACCGCATTACTGCAATTGTCAACTTTACAGAAAATCATGATGTTAATGTTTTGCAATATCTTATAATTGCATAGTCACTTCATTTTTAATGGCCCCTTTAACACATTATAGTTGAAAAGCTACTTATAGTCAACAGAATGTTCAAAAGGGACCATCAAAATAAACTGCTACCGATTTTTCATCAAGCTCAAATTGTGAATGAATGGTTGGGAAGGAGTCCAGAGCTTCAGTTCACTGAGAGTCTCTGGGATGTGCTGGAGGAGACTTTACAGAGTGCTCCACTCTTGCATTATCAACACAAGATCATGACATCACAACATTCATTTCCATCCAGAGGTGAATCAATTTTTGGTCAAGATCTTGCATTGAAAATATCCCACATCCCACCGCTAATGGCCAAATTCTACACAAACTGTTTCTCGGCTGGATAAAGCAAACCAGGGTCTCGCTAGTAAAGTTGTTTAATTGCACTCAGGGTAAAGAGGATTGCAGTGACGTACAGGAGTCGTACAGTAAGAATGTGAGGTTTTGTTATTATTGATGTGCAAACAAATGTTTATGTGCGCTCTCGACGCACTGATGGCACCTTGTATTTACACATTTCAGTACATTGTTTTTATCTGTCGTGTGTATGTTGCTATATTTAGTACTTCTGGGTTTTAGGCATCTCTGTGGTTCTGCTCAGTATCTCATCTTGACATGTCTAAAATGTAAACGAGCTCTAAAAAGCTCTAAACAAGCTATTTGTTGTTGCACTGTACCAACTTCCTCTCAAGGATAGTCTGTTCACTTGGCAGCCATATTTGTAACAGCTATTTCAGGCATCCAAGACCAAGTGAATCCTGAAAAGTATATATATTAAATAATATATCTGTCTCATAAATGTTGTTTCTTATGCTCAAATAGCATTAAAAAAGTTTATTTTTCAGGCAGGAGGATGTGCAATCATAAGCGCGAGTCTCAGGTTTCTATGGGATCCGGAGCCTCTAACGCCAGCTGCAGAGACGCAGTGATTTTATCAATCAGCAATTGGCTCTTTTACTCAGAAGGCGGGACTTATTCTGCCGCATCGCAGTTTCTCCCATTCATGAGTAGTAGGAGTGAACTGTGTTTCTATATCTATAGTCTTTGGCTGTACACTGAATTCTGAAAAGTTTTGTTGTTTTTTTTCATGGGTGCTTTGATGTGCATAAATATATGAATTGTATGGACTTTATTGTGAAATTATATTTCTATATTACATTTTATAATAGATATTATGAGTATGTGGTTAATCGCAATTACAATTTTATATATATTTTAAACTTATAGATTAAGAAAGTTTAATAATATAAGCATTAATCGAAATTAAGAACCACAATCTTACACATCCCCCTAAAACAAAACTGAGCCTTCGCAAAGACCCGCCCCCTTTAGTTACTGTTGCTATGTCCGGCAAGCCACACTTTCTCACGCCACACATCATGCTCTCACTCTTCATTTATAGCAGTAATTCTTAAAGTGTGGTCCGCGGACCACTAGTGGAAACAGTTCACTTGAAACAGTTGCATATTAAACTTAAATTTACTTTATCCTTCCTATTTTGTTGTTTTTGGGGGCCGTGTTAGAGTGGGATTCTGTTAGGTGGTCCTCAGAAAAAAATTGGAAGATAAAGTGGTCCAAAAGTTTGAGAAACACTGATTTATAGCATCAAATACACATGAATGAACATCAGAAGGAATGTTGTTTCAAGCGCGGAAAGACGTGATTCAAGTTCACCAACGTTAATCTACTAACTCCCCTGACCGCTTTGTCAGACAAAATGGCGGATTCGGGGTTATGATTGGTCAGATCGCCTGTCAATCAAACTGTTTGCGAAGGATCAATTTGGAAAGGAAAGTTTGCTAAAGAAAAAGATCAATTGCTTAAAGAGGAAAGTCTAAAGTTACACATGAGGAGCGATTTGTATTAAACAAGGTTCCATTTCGGTTCAGATCCTGCCTTCGAAGGCAGATGTCGATATGAGCAGTAGACAGCAGCGCAGCTTACTAGGTTTTGGAACAGAGCCCGTAGTATAGAAGACATAGTTCAGCATTGCTCTGACCTACCTGAAATTGAATATTGATTGAGAAGTGAGAAATGTCAACTACTTACTTCAAACAGACTTTCTGAAGCTTCTGTTGCAAGCAGCCAAATCCAGTTAGAAGATACAATGACAAAGGTGAATTTGCAATACTACTTCAGTGAAACATAGATTCAGTATATTTCACTGAAACCTAGTTTGTTTCAGATATAGGCCTGTTTTCTTGCAGTCCTTGCCATGTCTTTATCACTCATCGTGGTAGTTTCATGAAATTGTGTCCTCACTCCATTTCTTTTATCCCTGACTGAAATTATATGGTGGTCTAGATAACTTTCTCCCAGCAGCACCCTGTGCTACAAGTCTCACTCCATCAGCACCCTAGAAATACAATAAACAGCCTGACAAACATTTCTTTACTTGTTAGAAGAGCCTTTCATACGGACTAGACCACAGTCTCCCCATCAAACAAAAAAAATCTCAAGCTCGATGTGAGCTGCTACGGCACTCAGTGTTTGGGGACTTTGTGTTTGTTAGGATTACCTTAACAGTCACCAGTGGGCACTCCACTGCACCATCACTTCACCACCAGACTCCAATTCCCACAATGCATCACTCAGAGACATACACACACTACATTTCCCATAAGCCTTCACACCTGGACTGATTGCACACACACCTGCCATGAATCACTGTCACTATTTAAGCACCCTGCACACACACACACTATTGCGAAGTCTTGATTTGCTTTCTGTGGTCGATTCTGAGCGTTGTTTTCCCTGTTTTTACTCGATCGCTCGATGAAGAGCGTCACTGATGACTATTACAACATGTATTTGAGGCGTTGATCATTGTAGCCAATCACAGACATATCTGATGAGCGCGTGAACATAAAGGCCAATCAGAGGCCTTTACGAGTCACATTTTTAAAATTTAAATACCGACTTGGTACTTTTGACAACAATAAATTGTGTGGTTGGTAGGCCCTCCGTTGAACACCAGGGTAGGCATACACCAGCTGTTCGTAAGTTCGTTCTTAAACTAGATTGTAAAGTGCACACCAGAGGCTTAGAAACTATACTAGCTAGTTTGTAACTAATTCAGTACTTTACTCGGTTCCACCATTTGTTCTTGATGCTGAACGTAGATCTCAAGCTCTCTTTAAAGTAGTGTGGTCACATAATATGATGTTCACCTTTAATGATCCAACAGCAGACTTCAAATGAGCAGAAGTTGTGTTGAAATGCCAGTTTATTCTTCATTCTAACTTCTCTTGCCTCACGGTAAAAATAAGTTTACATTTAATATGATATACCTAATCATCAATAACTTAAGTGCTTTTATATATAAATAACATTCAGAAACTGTATTAGAAACTAAATTAACAAGTATCAATAAATACTGACACAAAAAAAGAAATTATATTTATTTATTACAACTGATTATTTATTTTATTTTATCTTACTTTATTTTTTTTTGACATGCACAACACATTACCTCAAAAAATGTAAGTAAAGCAACTCATTTTTTTAAAGTAAACAATAATTCTAAATAACAATTAAGAGAAACTGAAAAGCTTAAATTTCAATGTTACTTAAAATTATTGTTTAACGCACGTAATGTTTCTCATTCAATTATTTTGACGGTTGTAAAACCCTACAAAATTGAAATACTCAAAACGTTTAAGTAAGTAATTTAAAGATGATTTTAGTAGAACTTAAAATTATTTTGTGCTACTTTGTACTTGCAAATTACAATTTAATTGCAATATTGAAAAAACGAACACCTCATTTTTATGGTTTAGTGTTAGTATGCGCTTATGTATCTCAGAGATGCATGAACTGTTAAACAACATACAGTATATTATAGCCTTGAAGTTTTGTAGCTCATTCTCAATCTAACCACAGGCTCTACTCTTCCTGATGGTAACCTGACAAAACATCAACATCACAGAAACACCTTCCAATACCAAAATAACAACATTACACAATAACAACAATCTTCCCCTGTATTAATCTTGTGCACAAACACAAAAACATTACTTTCAATTTCGACATTTATTCTCCTTTCACAGTGTATTTTGATCAAATCTGAAAATTTGAATGGATTCTTCTGATAGCACTTTATGTCGTCCGTAAGCTTAAAAATAATAATTTAAGTATTAGGGTTTACTCAAAAAATGTTGAGCTACACAAAAGTAAAACAAGAACTTGTTCAGAAAATGTAATTGTAATTGTATATGACAATTGCATCTATGATTTAATTACAGTGTACTCAATCTTTATAAGTTACAGTGTAAGCTAGTGTAAAAATCAGCATTATCATATAAAGAATTGAAGTCTGTCAGGTAAAACAAGAAATAACAGATGCAGTTCAGTCAGTCTGCTAGTTTATTCTAACCATTACTCCTGATCGGAGGCTTCCCTAAATATTTAGTTTAATGGCACTACGCAAAAATATTTAGTACTGTGTAAGTTGTAACTTAGGGTGCGTCCGGACCAAAAAACAAAAACAAAACATATAGTCCTGGTCCTCTTAGCGTTCACACTGGCATTTTTAACAGCGAACCTGAAGTTACCGAACCAAAGGCATAGGGATACGGTCACGACCTGATTGGTCGGCTTTTATGACGTATATTTGGCGACGGAGCTCGCTTACCGAACATTCAAAACAACACTGTGTTCTGGATTAAACACCATCATTTTATGCTTTATTTTTAGCAGCTGAGAACTCACGAAGAGCTCATAAAATGTTCAAAACATTCAAAACAGCAGCAGGATTTCCTCCGTTGTTTGCAGAAACAGAAACTTCACCTCCTCGTTGCTCCACGTTTGTCCTCGACTCATTTTGGATACACCGATCTTCAAATCAGCTGACTTGTAGCGTCGCATCTTGTGACATCACGTCCTGTTTTTGGTTGGTTTACATGTCTTTGGTCCGTGTTGCGTTCATATATCAATCGAACCGCACCAGAGTTCGTTTGGAAGCGGACCGAGACCCATCTTTTTAGCGCTTGTTTGGTGCGCACCAGGGTTCAGATGGCAGCGTTCACACATGTTCAAACGAACCGCACTCACTGAGCAATCGCACCAGGGTTCGTTTTAATCCAACCAAACATGACAAGTGTGAACGCACACTTAGTGTCCATTTATGTCAAAACTAGACTAAGTTGTAACTTATTACTGGCTTGCAACTGGCCCCAGCAGCTCTGTTGCTGAAAAGTTCCAGAAAAAAAAATAATAATAGGTAATGAAGAAGGGATGAAAAAGCAGAAGTGCTTACAGTTTGAGATTAAACTTCAAATAATGCAACACTAAGAGCTAATTGTTTCTCATATGTCACTTATAATGGACAGAACTGTAGCTAGATAAAAACAAAGAGCTGCTTTTAAAGAGTGGCATAAGAAAAGAAAAAAATAAAGAAAAAAGACTGGCACAGTGATTCCTATCGAGTCTGGCCAACGGCCATTTTGTAAATATTGTTTGCTTCCTACCACCAGTGTTTACAGTGTTTGAATGTGGACTAGTTTATGTTGTAACTGGTACAAGCCAAGAATAAGCGGTACAATCAGAGAACTCAATGTAGCGAGCGGTTTGTGCACGAACACACACACGCGTCCATTCAGTACACAGATGGTGTAGGTGACGAGCAGAAATATCTTTTGCTTGCAAAAGCAACTGAGAAGAAACTCAGATAACCATCTGAGTGTTCTAGAGTTAACAGCTCACAACTGAGTGATGTGGATAAAGTCTGTATGTCTCTTGGCAGTTTGGAAGCGTCTGGTCTCTGGTGAGTGGTGCTAAAAGGTTAATGCTCTATCGTGTCTGAAAATAACGTACCACCAAACCTACACTCAGGCATTTTGCACCACAAGTGCAGTGCTGTACCAGGTGACTTACACGTTTACCACAGCAGAAAAAACATAGCCAACAAATGAATAACAGTGATGTAAACGTTATTATGTACTCCTATTAGTAGTTATATCATTTTAAAATACTGCCCTAAATAATCTAGAATTATGACAAATACGAGTTTACTTGGTGCACATGAACATGTAACTCGCATTTTGAAACTTGAATGCGATGAGACTTCAGAAGTGGGAATTATCAAATTTCCGAGAAGGCAGCATTTAATATATGATTCAGGGAAACATGTGACTATAACAACCAATGAGCAAACAGAACTAATGAACACATGACAAGACTTGAAGACGGACACTTTCTGCTTCCCGCATTAAAGTGAATTAAATGCAATATTTGTCAAATACACAGACGTTTCAGGGATATTTTTATTCAATAGCCTACTCTGTGCAATGCTTAATACAGTATCTGTACAAGAATAAGCTTATACTATTTAAATACCAGTGAAGTGGGGTGTTTTTATAAGTTTTATTTTGACAAACATGACACAAAATAATATTAACATTTACATTTATTCATTTAGCAGACGCTTTTATCCAAAGCGACTTACAAGGGGAGCAATCAGGGGTTAGGTGTCTTGCTCAAGGGCACTTTAGTCATGGTATCGAAGGTGGAGAGAGTGCTGTTCATTCACAATCCCCACCTTCAATTCCTGCCGGCGTGGGAATCGAACCAGCAACCTTCAGGTTACAAGCCCGACTCCCTCACCATTAGGCCACGACTACCTCCGTTGGAACAGGAAACATGACTAAGTGGAACTCCACAATAAAAGACATGAAAACATGAACATGAAACAAAACAGACGAGGCACTAAAGGACCTTTGATAGTACAGAGGATATCCAGCTTTTTTGCATTTGGCTTCTGAATTGAGGAATAATCTTCCTGATATGTTGGGCATCAGACACACTCTCTCTGTTTAAATCTAGATCTCTTTAACTAAGCCTTCACGTGATGCTTGTCATAAACTTACTTAAAATCCAGTTTGGAGCCTATGCATAGATTTCAGACAAATTACGATGGCTTCTGATGATGCTAACTTTGAGTTGGGATACAAAACTGTCAAATATTATCCTTATATTGTGATTATAATGAGCACAAGTTGTCATTGCTTCTTTACACATTCACTGTGTCTGCTTAATTAACTCAATAAATGACTAAGCACAAAACGCATTATAGCTGTATGTCTCTTCCATATGGACATTACTCGGACACACTCGTCTGATAACAGAATACCTCCTAAATTAGTTCACATCACTACTTCAGCAAGACCGCTCATGTGTAAAAACAAAACATTATCTCTTTAAAAACGCTGTAGTTTTAGTGAATCAGATGTATTATGTGAAGTCAGATACTCTGATCTGCAGCGAGTGGGCAAACATCAGATGCTCTCGCATGACAGCTTTGTTTTCGGTTTTCTTGCAGCGCTACCTAATTTAGTTTGCTGTCCAATTTTATTTTGCAGGGCGAAAATTGGACCTTGTTCATTTTCCTGCCTCAGTGGCTCCAGCAATAAAAATCCACAGTGAGATACAAAATGACAGTCATGTGAACCACACACACAATCACACACACACATCTAATCCAATGCAAATAAATAATTTTGGTAGAATAACAATAACTGCATCAAAGCATTGTGTAGCATGTTGACACATTTCTTCTCTAAACCTCCATAAAACATTGAAAGTCTTATATTAATTTTACAGTAAAAAACAAAAACAAAACAGTGTGTGTTTTCTTGTATATATGATTTATGAGGACACACATGTGTATAATGGGATAGGTATTACAATGTAAATATGGTTTACATACACCAAATGGCAAAAAAAGGGGGTAGAGTTAGTTTAGGGGGATAGAATATGAATAAATTAGATTGTCGAGGAAAAGTTAATTCAACTCAAATTGTGAAACTTGCACACAGACTGAAGTGGTTTAAGTCTTTGGTTCTTTTCATTGGTGTAGAACAACATGAGGGAGTGTGAATAATGACAGAAATGACATTTTTGGGTGAACTAACCCTTTAACTATACCACAATAATGGTATTTTATTTAAAAAAAAAAAAACATCTTTAAAAACCTATTTTTAAAACTTTGCATTTATAGCATTCAGCTATGCCGTCCCATTGCAAAGTCATGTCTTATTTTATACGCATCAAGGAATTTATTCGTGTTTCCATCATAGTTTATGCGCATGTTTTCATATCACATAAAAAAAAGTATCCTACTCATTTGAGCACATACGATTTTTATGCGCATTTTCAGAATTTATGCACAACTATTTTGTAAGCGGATGGAAACATAGCTACTGATTATGTTCACCTGTGTCTTGTTTAATTTCTTTTTCCTTGTATATTTAAGCCCTCAGTTGGATTCTTTTCTTGTCTACGCTGTTTAGCCTTCTATTATTAATAAACACTTTGGCTGAAAATATCATGCTTGCTCTCACTGTGACAGTTGTGCAAACTCTGTTTATCTTGAATCTGAATTATTCAAAGATGAGTCCTCAATCAAGACACCTTTAAATAACACAAATCTAAGAAATATTAGAGGTTTATTGCTGAAAACAATTTGGCAATAGAGTAAGAAAAAGGGGAGCTTAATTCAAGATGGTCACTGAATAAAAATTATACTATCAAAGTTTGAATGGATGTTTTGATATTTTTCCTGGAAAAAAATACTTGTTAAAAAAATGATTTTTGCATTGTTGAATGTGTCAGGGCAGCATCTGTCAGCTCATCGCCAAAATGTCCAGAAGATGAGTAATGATGCAAGTAGGAGTGTGTGAGAGAGAAATCCATATTTATCTAACACAATACAAACACACAGTGTGTGTGGGAGCAGCATGTTAATGGCCCAGAGCTGTTCTCACTGCCAGGAGTATGGCGATCAAATGGAAACGACTCCAAAACAGGTGCACTGAATGTTCAGAAGTAAGAAAGGATGTAAAATAATGATAATTAATCAAATCTTCTTTTGAGGTTCTTGATTTGGATGAAATAATGAAATCAAAGTTTGAAAATAAATCCAAGCTTTCAGCCTACAGACAGAGGAGGTGGAAAAAGACAAAACAAAAGAAGGTGGGAAATGAAAGTTTCTGGCAAACACATTTGAGCCCACACACTCTCATTCTGACGGTGGAAAGTGGTAATTTTTGTTGCATTACGATCCAGGGAAAATGCACGAGCTGAAAGCACAATATAGCCATGATCAATCACTGTCTGAACGCAGTAAAGAGGAATATCAAATAAAAAAATATGTTTTTAAAGTTTTCTTTAACCGTTCATTCACACTTTAGAAGTTCATAAAAAAAACAAAGGCGAAAACAAACATGATAAATTTAGAATCCGATATGGATTCAATTTTAAGGATATTTCCCATGGAAAAGATCCTGGGGAAAGCGAGGAGACTAGAGCCAGAAGACACGAGTGATTAAAGAAGATGAATGGAACTTTTCATGTGCAAGATTATGCAGAGCTTTGTAGATTACAAGAGTTTTATATTAACTTCTATAAAGCGAGGGGCACTGAAATGCTATATTGAAATGGTTAACAGTGCATTATTAATCAGGGACTAATTAATGTGGTGTACAAAAGATAGACAGGGGTTAGATCAGCCTACCTCCAGAGTTCAGATCCAACCCTGATCCAGCACACCTGTCTGAAATGATCAGTGCTCATGATGATCTTCATTAGCTGGTTCAGGTGCGTTTGATCAGGGTTCGAGCTGAAATTTACAGGAAGGTATAGATCTCCAGGAAGAGGATTGGGCACCCCTGCTGTAAGTCAATAGCTGCATTCCCATCACCCTTCAAATTATGCGAATGGAAAATATGGAAAAACAGCAATTTCGTAAAAACTCCCATATGTTGCAAAAAAGTGCAGATTTTGTGGTGTTTCAGGCAATGGACAAGTTGCACGTGGCCGCCATGTCGGATTTCCGTTCAGCGAGTGTACGCATAGATACTTCCGTTCTGTTTGGATTTATGCCGGTGCAGTCTGCCAGAGAAAGACGAAAACGATCTCTTATAGTTGTTTATAGAATCTGTTACATCACTTACAATACAACTAATAGTAATATACATATATATCACATTAGACAATGGCATTTAAACGCATGCATGGGTTAGATTAATGAGCAAAATCATGGGGCATACGCATATAAAATGATAATAATGCCTACTGTAATACGATTAGAGGAATAAAATGCCTCGTGAACATTTGCACGTTTGCCCTCCGATAGGCAAAAATGTATCTCCATAAATACTATTTTTTTTTAAACTTACCTTTACTTTACTTACCTTTAAGTACTTTTTAAGCTACTTCAATATGATCACTACATATTTTACATGTTTTCTTTGCATCATATTTTTCGATAAAAACGGGCTGTAAAAAGACTGCGATTAAATTTACATTTTTAACTGTAGTTATCACAAACAGTTTAATATAGGTAGGGCTACGTTTGTTTTTTCTGCTTATAGACCAGACAGATAATGATTTATGCAACAGAGGCTCTTTCTCGTCTCACTTGAAGTAAATAAATACAGTAATTAATAGAAACGTGAAATACAAACACTGAAAATTATATGCATTTAAATTACTTTGGCTACTAAATAATATCTGTAATGGAAACCCAGCTAATGATAACACCAAGTTAGGGGACAGTTCATGAATGTATGACAGTACAAACCTTCACATGGTTGTCAAAGTGGGTGAGGAGTGAGATGGAACTGGATCTGATGTGTTTGACTTTAGCAGTGACTTTGAAAGCCATGTTGTTCCAGGATAATACCAAAAGAAACTATATAGACAATAAAGAGCAGAGGACCGAGAACAGAGCCTTGAGGAACACCATCAGTAATGGGAGTATGGAGGATTTATGTCTTTGAAGAATGATGAAGTATTGTTTATCCGAAAGGTGAAGCCGGAAAGTTCAGTACCTTAAATGCCCAGAGTAGAAAGACAGACAAGGAGAGTTTCGTGACGGTAGCAAAACCCGAGCTGAGATCGAGTAGTAGAAGAAAGGTAAGAAATACAGAATCAGCAGATAAAAGGAGATCAGTGACAACCCTGAGCAATGCATACTCTGTGCAGTGAAGTGGACGAAAACCTGATTAAAGTGGTTCATGAAGATTATTAAGGTCTAAATGAGATTGCAGTTGTGAAGAAGCTACTTTTGCCGGAACCTCAGCAAATGGGAGATTAAAAACAGGTCTGTAGTACGTAAATATGGTAGGACCTGAGCATGGTTTCTGAGCAATGGAAAGACAACAGCACTTCTGAGATTATGAGGTACAACCCCAGTGGACAGACTTCTGTTGATCAGACGAGAAATGAGAGCAGAGACACGAGACAGACCGACCTAAAGAAGAGAGGACGTTACTAAAGCACAGCCAAAGAAAGGTCTGTTCTAATAGAGGCAAAGATAAATGGAAAAACTGATACTAATTGGAAATAATAAACTGTAACCATATAAATGTGCATAGTTAGGGGTTCAGGTTCTACACTCCTATTTTATTTAATTGATGGTTGTCGTAAGAGAAGTCACAGTACAGGACTGTGCTTCAAATCTTCATGCCAGAATTTCATTGGAGGTAAAACTGGTCATTAATCCCCAGATGGCAGACGGATGTGGGCCACTTCAGGCAATGATGCGGCACTGCAGGCCTTCTTATGGCCCGGACAAAATGTATGTGAGCCTTAAGTGGCCCACATGTAAAATGGCAAATATGGCCCAAATATTTTAAATCACATGTGGGCCTTTTTAGGCAAAGATGCGGCACTTGTGTAATCTGAATGTGAGCCTAAAGTGGCCCATATGATTAAAAAAAAATGAATATGGTCAAATATCACAAACCTAATGTGGACCATCTTTGGCAAAAAATGTGGCATAATCGACGATGACTAATCTGGGTGTAAACCAAATATGGCCCGCATTTGTTGCAGCAAATGTGGCCCAGTTATCTTAAAACATATCAGGGCAAGTTTTGGCAAACATGTGGGACAGTGGCGAATCTGAATGTGAACCTACACATGGTATAGCAAATATGGCCCGGATATATAATTCCAGCTTTGGACCACATTTGGCAAATGTACGGCACAGTCAGCACTGGCTAACCAGGGTGTGAGCCTAAACTGGCCCATATATAATGCAACAAATGTGGTCCAGTCATTTTAAAACATATATGGGCCAGTTTTGGCAAAGACGAGGCACAGCAACGACTGACATTTGAAACTAAAGTGGCCCACACATGGCATATAAAATATGTCATATTATGCAACACATGTGGCCCAGTTATATTAAAACATATTGCGGTGGTCATGATCGGCTGCAGCAATCAAAGACTTCAGATTTTGACCTAGAATCCTTTAGGATTCATAAAATGTGCATCAGATGGCCAAATCATGTCAAAACTGTATAGTGTGGAGCAGGATTAAAACTAAATAGGACCCAAAATACATTCAATATCGGTTTACTTGCAGCAAGGACAAAACATGCATTCTGCTGACTATTTATCCTCTGTGATTTATTTTTGGCTGCAGAAATTCATGGTAAACTTTAAAACCATATTCATTCTGCGTATTGCTGTGCCTTTAGGCCTTTTTGTATCCTATTTTGGTTCTGTGTTGGGTTGGCTGCCAATGTAAAATCATAAAATGTACAGACTGGAAATGACTATTGAACCAGTTTTAGGATGAGAGTCTCAAATATGTCTTTGTATTGCTGGAGGCTCAGTTATGGTAGTCAGTGATACATGCTTCAAAAATGGTCCATTCATTCCTCGCAGCAACATACTAACGCAAATGGGATTCTCTTCATTACAGAAACAGAATTCCACTCACTTGATTTACATAATTAAACGTAACAGGGTGTAATTAACCTAAAATGTACAACAAAACAGAATATGTCATATTCATTTCACAGTAAATTACAGACATGCAGAAAAACACTTACTAATTACTGACTACAAATGACATCAGAGAGGATTTAACATCAGAGAGGATAAAGACATGAATTCATTAAACATTCTAGAGGTCAAAACAAGCAGAAAAGTTTATACTTGTACAAGAAAGACATTTCTGGGTTTTGAATCACCCAACAACTCATTTAAGTCAAGTAAAGTACGTCAATTTAAGTCAAAAGGCATTCTTGACATCCACCCTAGCTGTTCTTTGCATGTTCAAGAGAGTTTGCGGAAGAAGTAGCAATGTGTGAACGAATCATTCTTTTGATTTAGATCTGTTGAGTGAATCTCATTCACAGTCTGGATAAAAATTAATTTGAAACCTTTGATGTGCTTTAGGGAGATTGCCTGGATGGCGTTCATGAAGTCAGGTCATGAAGTGCTTCAACACAAACACACACATGCACACAAACCCCTCAGCAAGGGGAAGATTAATAACACCTGGCTTTTAAAATGGAAAACTGTTCCACTCTGCTGCGCTTTCCTAAAGCCCTTTAATTAGAACAGCGAAAGGATCTCAGCAGAGAGAGCCTGCTTCATAAGCAGAAAATGATAAAACACCCAATACTTTATCCAAGATCCTCTGCTCCACACACTCCGTTTCACTCAGAACATGCAACATGCACTGAAAACATTGATCCAAAACATTCTCAATAAAACCTGTCCTTAGGGAAATCTTTATTGATCAGATTGCAGTGACATGTGGTGGAGGTAGAATTCAAGCCATTTTCATTTGATGTTTAAACTGTTTACAGGCTGAAAAGGTCAAAGTTTATCTAGTTAGCATTAGCAGTTAGCCCCTGCTGTCAAATGCAGTAAATAAAACAAAAAATCTTTAATCACGATTCGCGATTCACAAGTAGACAGGTAGGCAACATGTTTAGAATGCAACATATACACTCACTTAAAGGATTATTAGGAACACCTATTCAATTTCTCATTAATGCAATTATCTAATCAACCAATCACATGGCAGTTTCTTCAATGCATTTAGGGGTGTGGTCCTGGTCAAGACAATCTCCTGAACTCCAAACTGAATGTCAGAATGGGAAAGAAAGGTGATTTAAGCAATTTTGAGCGTGGCATGGTTGTTGGTACCAGACGGGCCGGTCTGAGTATTTCACAATCTGCTCAGTTACTGGGATTTTCATGCACAACCATTTCTAGGGTTTACAAAGAATGGTGTGAAAAGGGAAAAACATCCGGTATGCGGCAGTCCTGTGGGCCAAAATGCCTTGTTGATGCTAGAGGTCAGAGGAGAATGGGCCGACTGATTCAAGCTGATAGAAGAGCAACTTTGACTGAAATAACCACTCGTTACAACCGAGGTCTGCAGCAAAGCATTTGTGAAGCCACAACACGCACAACCTTGAGGCGGATGGGCTACAACAGCAGAAGACCCCACCGGGTACCACTCATCTCCACTACAAATAGGAAAAAGAGGCTACAATTTGCACGAGCTCACCAAAATTGGATAGTTGAAGACTGGAAAAATGTTGCCTGGTCTGATGAGTCTCGATTTCTGTAGAGACATTCAGATGGTAGAGTCAGAATTTGGCGTAAACAGAATGAGAACATGGATCCATCATGCCTTGTTACCACTGTGCAGGCTGGTGGTGGTGGTGTAATGGTGTGGGGGTGTTTTCTTGGCACACTTTAGGCCCTTTAGTGCCAATTGGGCATCGTTTAAATGCCACGGCCTACCTGAGCATTGTTTCTGACCATGTCCATCCCTTCATGACCACCATGTACCCATCCTCTGATGGCTACTTCCAGCAGGATAATGCACCATGTCACAAAGCTCGAATCATTTCAAATTGGTTTCTTGAACATGACAATGAGTTCACTGTACTAAAATGGCCCCCACAGTCACCAGATCTCAACCCAATAGAGCATCTTTGGGATGTGGTGGAACGGGAGCTTCGTGCCCTGGATGTGCATCCCACAAATCTCCATCAACTGCAAGATGCTCTCCTATCAATATGGGCCAACATTTCTAAAGAATGCTTTCAGCACCTTGTTGAATCAATGCCACGTAGAATTAAGGCAGTTCTGAAGACGAAAGGGGGTCAAACACAGTATTAGTATGGTGTTCCTAATAATCCTTTAGGTGAGTGTATACAGAGTAATGTTTTGAAAGAGTCATATCTTTATGTTTCTGCGTGGAATCTGAAAAATGATTTGGCATATATTAGCCATTTCTCTCACATTGTTCGTGTGCTTGACTGAAAGTGCAATATACTCATACATTTTAACAGTTTAAAGTTGTTTCTTACATTAGTTAATGCACTATGAATTAACATGCTATTAATTAATATATTGTACAGTGATATGTATTTATTATATATAATAACAGTGACCTTAACTTCTACCAAAGTCATTTTCTGGTAAGATATCTATACTTTTACTCAAGTATGGCTTTGCTTTATCCACCACATAAAAGATTATTGTCTCACACCCTCGACCTGAAAGAGTTATCAGGACTCCAGCAGTGTTTATCAGAGAAAAGTTCCAGTGAAAGGAATTTGCAGCAACATCCATCACTGTAAAAATAAATAAATAAAACAGAAAATGGGTAATTAAGAAGGAATCAAAGCACAGAAGTGCTTACAAAGCTGAGATTAAACCTCAAACAATTCAATACTGAGAGCTAATTATTTCTTATATGTTACTTCTAACGGACAGAACTGTAGATGGATAAAAACAAAGAGCCGCTTTTAAACGGCGCCAAGGAAAAAGTTTTACATCTGCAATTTTGTAATTTGTAATTCAACATTTCCATTCCATTAAAACTGTCATGCAGAACAGAATAGAAGCAGGTTTTGGAGGTTAACTATGAAAAGCTTAATTGAAAAGCTGAATATTTGACAATTATGTGCAGTGTCATTGACATGCAAAAACAGAATGATAACAATAGATTGCAAATGATTGCACACAAAGATCTGGGCTGGGAGAACAATATAACTCACAGATTATAGGAATATTCACAAAGACTGCTTTCAGAGGTCACGTTTAAAAGGATCTTGCAAATGACTGACAGTGACAAAAAAGGCATTGTTCCAAATTATAAAGTCTTTATTTAATAAAACATTCAGGAGGTCACTCAAGAAAAACAAGAGAAAAGCTAAGCACATTATGTAAATGTGAAGAAGAACTGACAATGAAACTAAGGAAACATTTCTCACAAGATTGGGTTGATTTTTACAGGTCAAGTAATGTCATTG
This sequence comes from Zacco platypus, assembly GCA_038088235.1. Lineage (NCBI taxonomy): Eukaryota > Metazoa > Chordata > Actinopteri > Cypriniformes > Xenocyprididae > Zacco > Zacco platypus. The sequence continues at coordinate 1,676,917 of CM076067.1, forward strand.
CAGGCTTTAAGAGGATCATGTTGAACACAACTAGTTTAATACTAGTCATGTCAGATGGGACAGGAACTCTTTTATATGACAAATGGGGTTCGGCAAGGTTGAAAATGGTCACCTCTTCTTTTTAATTTGTATATGGATGATCTTTCTATAACTTTAACTATATCTTTCAAAAAGATACAGCATTCTTGAACCTTGCATTTCAATAGTGCACTTTAGACATTTTACTGATTATAAGTACACTCAAAAAAATATTTCAGTCAAAACATAAGTTTTATGTAATTTAATTACATAGCAATTTTCCATCCATTTGGATTACATAGTTTTAACATAAACAAACTAATAAACTTAATGTGATTCATATTTGTCAGTCATACGTAAATGAAATGGGTAAGATTTATGTAATAGTTCACAGAAAAATGCCCAGGTTAATGAACACTGTTTAGTGGTCATGTGTGTGTGCACTACTGAGTTAAAGTACCATTGGAGCAGTGTCAGAGTTAATGAGATCATTAAGTGATGATTGAGCATTAATGATGAACACCTGCTGTTAACAAGCAGAATCACTGAAGGACAGAGAAACACAAGAACTACAACTGATGAAATCAACTGAAGATAAAAGACATTTAATCTCTCGCTATTCATATACTCAACTATTACATAAATCTTACCTATTTCATTTACATATGACTGACAAATATGAATCGCATTAAGTTTATTAGTTTGTTTATGTTTAAACGATGTAATTCAAATGGATGGAAAATTGCTATGTAATTAAATTACATAAAACTTATGTTTAGACTGAAATATTTTTTTGAGTGAATGTTACACCTACATGTCAACTAACTCTCATTAGAGTATTAGTAGACTGTTAGGTTAGGGTTAGGGTTGGTAGAATAAGTTGACATGTAGTTGTAAAGATATTTATAGTCAGTAGAGGGTCCAAAGTGGACTATTGAAATGAAGTGTAACCCCTCAACACTGCATGACCTGAGCACAGATAGTAAAGCGGCTCCAGAGGTGTGGTGTCAGGTCTGCATGCTCTGCCAAGTATCATGGGACAAGATTATGAAGACCTTCACAACATAAGCTAGTAGATAATGCCTTAAGCCTCAGACAATACAGTCATGAACCACACACAGTTTGCCTGACACATATTGTACACAAAATTGGTAATTACTTCAGATTGCACAGCTTTTTCTGTCTGTTTGGATACAAAGATGTGTATAAACTTGAGAAAGAACTGTCCAGCAATTGTTTCTGTGCAATTGCCCTTACAAACATGGGAAGCACACATAATCACTAGAAATGTGCACCACAACTAGTAATTTCATTAATTATTAAATGGAAATTTTATAACTGAGGACTAAGAGGACAAGCGGTCCATTCGAAATAGCCAAAACAGTTGATCAAACAGTCAAATCCCATACGGAATGCAGCTGAAAAATAGGTCATACACAAGTGATGTGCATTATGATCATTGTACATTAAAAACCCCATTATGCTTTTTTGAATATTACCTCTCACGCCATGTATAATATAACTGTTTGTGAATGTAAAAGGTTTTAGGGTAAAGTTTTAAAGATCAAAGACAAATAAAAGTAATATCTCTTAAAAGAAAGAATCGATTCTGAACTGCCAAAACGAGTCGTCAGCAATTTCAGTCTCACTTCCACTTTCATGTCCCACTGTAAAACACTGTAGTTGTAGCTAAGACATGGAAGAATTTAGTTTGTGTTGTCGACATGATGAGAAGATGCCGTTTTCTAAGCTAAAAATCTACTTTGCACGCACTTTTAAAGGATGAGGACTCGAGGGCTGGAATTGATACGGAAAATTCTACACCATTGTTCACATCGCTGTGAATCTGAGGCAGTCTCGGGAACTCAAATATGGTACTGGGCATTTTGCTTCCAACATATGCTGTAAGCGACAGACCAATCACAACAGATTGGGTGACATGGTGAGAAAAAAAAAGCTGATGCTGCAATGTATATTTTGATGAAATTAAAGTGATTTTTGACCTTGGATGCATGTAAACCTGTTGTAGGAGACTCCAGAACAAAATTAGGAGTGATGCATGAAAACGAACGTAGGTAAAGTCTGAGATAAAATTAAATTATTTAGTTTTTTGCTCCAGATATACACTTTTCAAAATAATGTATTATTTTTGAAAATAAATATATTCAAAATAATATTTTATTTTTTAAAACATTAACATGACAGTAATTTGAACTTAGCTTTTGTAAAAATGTTACAGCAAAACATAAATATGCAAAGAAATGGAAATGACTTGCATTTCTAATGTTGACTAGCAGTATTATTTAGTCTTGCACATCTTAATAATCGCCCTTATTATATGCATGAAGAAAAAAACAGAAACGCATGTATATAATATTCTACTCAACAAAAGTTGAAAACTTAAAGAAGGGTGCACACATTTCCACACACAAGTTTGGCTTGAGTTAAGGTTTTCACTTCCTATACTCCAGCTTAACCTGACTGAACTTGACCTAAAGCAATGGCTTGAGAATACTGACAGACAGGATTGATAGATCTCCTTGTTTTTACTGGTGTTGAGAGTTAGAAAGTTAAATCAATTCATGCAGTGGGAAAAATGTTGCAGAGATCACTAGAACTGATGTGCCTAAACTGAACCAAACCATGACCCTGGAGAATATGTCCAGCTGGAAAGAGAAACGAATGAATATTCAGGAGAAAGTAGTAGAGAGAAGGTGAAGGGCACAATCGATTTTGTTTTTGAAGAAAGCAGAAGATGATTCATATAGTTCATCAGAGTTATTGGAGCAGTCCTGCTCTCTGCTAGAGCCAATGTGTTTTTAAAAAGGAAAAAGAAGATGATTCTCAAGCTTGTCTAAATGGGATCATGTTAAAATAGAGATTCAGGGCAGAAGACTGGTGAGGTCAAAGAGACAGAGGCACACAAGCCAGCAGAGAAAAAAGGATTGAGATCAGGCTTCTAAGATAACATATTTGCTACTTTGAACACATGACACTAACATAATGCAACAAACATGAGCAACATCAAATCTAAATCACCCTAATCTTAATCTTAATCTTAATCTCACAGGGACTTTTTCCTCTGTAAATTATATGCTTAAAAACAACACAATTAACAATATTTTACTGCAAAAGTGAATCTATTATTTTGCTAGTTACAGTATTGTTTATGTCACCATGTAATGAACCTTATATGTCCCCAGGGATCAATGGGAGAGTTGTTCCTCACGACAGTAGGTGTACTGTTGCCTTCTGTCGCCCACGCTCTTCATCTAGAGAACCATTGTCGCACAGTCAGCATTGGAGGAAGAAACATCACCAATCTCATTGATGGACTAGCTTGTAGTGAACCAAGATAGTCCTGGAACACGAGATCCAGATCAAACTCCTCCCACTTTACATATCCCCAAACCTACCAGTCTCCACCCCATGGATCTAAACCTACCCATCTCCACCTCCTAGATCCAGATCCAACTCCTCCCACTTTACATATCCCCAAACCTACTGTCTCCACCCCATGGATCTAAACCTTCCCATCTCCACCTCCTAGATACAGATCCAACTCCTCCCACTTTACATATCCCTAAACCTACCTGTCTCCGCCCCCTGGATCTCATGTTCTGCAGTGAGGGGATACTGGAAAAACCTGGATGGCATGGAGATAAGCAATGAAAAAACCTACTGTCTCCACCCCATGGATCTAAACCTACCCATCTCCACCTCCTAGATCCAGATCCAACTCCTCCCACTTTACATATCCCTAAACCTACCTGTCTCCACCCCATGGATCTAAACCTACCCATCTCCACCTCCTAGATCCAGATCCAACTCCTCCCACTTTACATATCCCTAAACCATATCTCCAGGATCTCATGTTCAGCAGTGAGGGGATACTGGAAAAACCTGGATGGCATGGAGATAAGCAATGAAAAAACCTACTGTCTCCACCCCATGGATCTAAACCTACCCATCTCCACCTCCTAGATCCAGATCCAATGCCTCCCACTTTACATATCCCTAAACCTACCTGTCTCCGCCCCCTGGATCTCGTGTTCTGCAGTGAGGGGATACTGGAAAAACCTGGATGGCATGGAGATAAGCAATGAAAAAAAAGTTGATGACAAATAGTGACAAGCAGATCACTGGCAAGATTGAAGTCAGAGGACAAGAACTGGAAATTGTCATTTCAAATATTTGGGCTCGATCATCAGTGAAGAGGGGTCAAAACCAGAAGAGCAAACAACAGCAGCTATGTCAAAGCTGAAACCTGTATGGAGAGACAAAATATAAAATCAGACTCGTTCTCTCAGTCTTCTTATGTGACTCCTGGACCCTCACAGCAGAGATGCAACGAAGAATCCAGGCACTTGAAATGAAACTTACAAGGACTGTATTGCAAATGAAACGGTGAGAAACAACATCAGGCGCAAAGCAGGCCAGTATGAAGACCTCCTTAGAAAGAAAAAGCTGAAATGGTACGGACATGTCGTCAGAGCCAAAAACCTGTCCACAACAATCCTCCGAGGTGGCAGAAGACGAGGCAGAAAGAGAAAGAAGTGGGCTGACAACATTACAGAATGAACCATGGAAATCTTTGCAGACAGGCACTAGCACATGACCAAGACAAGTGGAGGGACCTGGTGAGATGTTCAACAGCCCAGCGACCTGACGACCATACCAGGTCATGAGGCTGGTGATGATGATGATGATGATGATGATGATGATATGTCCCAGTAAATTATATTGTTTCTCCTTACTTTTTGTCACAGCTTCACCAGGCTGTCCCCTTCAGTCTCAGTCTACAGATTAAGTTTCAAATGATTATTAAACAGAAAGCACAAACTATACAAAAGCGGCAGCCTTTCCGGCGCACCCAGTGTCCGAATTCACTCATTGGTTTTCAATCACTCCTTCAAGTGAGCTGTATTAGTGGAGTAGAGTAGGGAATAGTGAATGCTATGGACTCTCACACTCATTATTGTCTGGACTCGAATGTGTATACAACTCTCTCCAGTTATACTTGGTTTTTCCTGTTGTATTACCATCTCATCTGTTTTATTATTCACCTGCACTGCCTCTCTCCATCTCTTTGCTGTCCAGTACTCTCGATTCTGTTTTCATCTCACCTGTTGTTTCAATAAATGAGTGTACACCAGTCTCGTACTGTTCGTGACACTTTGTACAGTTGTGTTCAAAATTATTCAACCCCCACTGAAATTGATTGTTTTGGCCGGTTTGACATTGATTTTGATCATTCAGTCATCCTGCTTACAATTAAATCAAAGAGGCACGTGTAGGTCAGACAAATATAACATAACATTTATAATGAAATAACCACAAATGTCTTTTCTCTGCTCACATCATTATCAGTTTTATTCAACCCCCAAGTGACATTCAATCTTAATACTTAGTACAACATCCTTTTACAGTTATAACAGCTTTTAAACGTGAAGCATAGCTTGACACAAGTGTCTTGCAGCGAGCTACGGGTATCTTCGCCCATTCATCATGGGCAAAAGCCTCCAGTTCAGTCACATTCTTAGGCTTGCGCACTGCAACTGCTTTCTTTAAGTCCCACCAGAGGTTCTCAATCGGATTTAAGTCTGGTGACTCCGATGGCCATTTCAAAATGTTCCAGCCTTTAATCTGCAACCATGCTCTAGTGGACTTGGAGGTATGCTTGGGATCATTGTCCTGTTGAAAGGTCCAACGTCTCCCAAGCCTCAGGTTTGTGACGGACTGCATCACATTGTCCTCCAATATCTCCTGGTACTGAAGAGAATTCATGGTACCTTGCACACGCTGAAGCTTCCCAGTACCTGCAGAAGCAAAACAGCCCCAAAGCATGATTGACCCCCCGCCATGCTTCACAGTAGGCAAGGTGTTCTTTTCTTCATAGGCCTTGTTCTTCCTCCTCCAAACATAGCGTTGATCCATGGGCCCAAACAGTTCTAATTTTGTTTCATCAGTCCACAGAACACTATCCCAAAACTTCTGTGGTTTGTCCACATGACTTTTGGCATACTGCAGTCGACTCTTCTTATTCTTTGGAGACAGCAAGGGGGTGCGCCTGGGAGTTCTGGCATGGAGGCCTTCATTACGCAGGATGCGCCGTATTGTCTGAGCAGAAACTTCAGTACCTACATCTGACAAATCTTTTCTCAGTTCCTCAGCAGTCACACGGGGACTTTTCTCCACTCTACGCTTCAGGTAGCGCACAGCAGTCGAAGTCAGCATCTTCTTTCTGCCACGACCAGGTAGCGTTTCAACAGTGCCCTTTGCCTTGAATTTGCGAATGATGCTTCCTATGGTGTCTCTTGGTATGTTTAACATCTTTGCAATCTTCTTATAGCCATTGCCCTTCCTGTGAAGAGTAATCACCTCTTCTCTTGTCTTCCTGGACCATTCTCTTGACTTCACCATGTTTGTAACCACACCAGTAAATGTCTAGAAGGAGCTGAGTATCACAGTCATTTTAAAGCTGCCTAATTGGTGCTTATTAGGCTTTATTGCTGCTCCCTGACATCCACAGGTGCTTTCAATACCTGATTGAAAACACTTCAATGGACCTCTGTTCTTCAGAGTGGTAGTCTTTAAGGGGTTGAATAATTGTGTCAATGAAGAATTCACAAAAGAAACATTTACTACTGTATTACAAAACCAATTGATGTCATTTTAGTTGCATATGCTTCTTTAAGAAGTCCTTGTAGGATTTCATTCTGAATTCAATTACAAATGTACTCTAAATTCTCTAAAACCATTTACAGCATTGGGGGGTTGAATAATTTTGAACACAACTGTATATACACAAATATTTTTGTTGTATTTTACAGTATAATTTCATGTATTTTCCTTTTAATATCTAATGTAATTTTTCATTCGGTACATTAATGTACAATGAAACAATTGTCTGTTTTTTGATGTACCATTTCATGGTGTTTGTCTATTAAAATTATGGTTTAATTTGAGTTATAATAGAGCTAATATAATCTGAATAGGGCTTAAATGTGTGCCCATGTAATGGGAATAAAAATCACCATGAAATTACAGGTACAGACATGAAATGTTGAACGGTTTGTCGACGAACGGCGCAGGCAAGTCTGAGCAGTGCATTAGGGTCAGAAAAGACGTTCTTACCAAAAACAGGAAGGATCTTTTTTCATTAACTCTCATTCTTTCTTTTTATTCATTTATTCATTGATTGACATTTCTCTCTCCTTGTCACCGCTGGTGCTCGGCTCTCTGTTCTCTCTGGACACAAACACATTGGAGAGCAGGTCAGGTGTGAACGCACTCGTGCGACTCCTGCTGCCTGAGGTCTGTGATTATTTCAGCACAGAGCAGCAGGTCAGAGAAATCCAATAGCTCAGCTTTGGGTGACCTTTATGAGCGCTCCAGGCCTGTGTTCTCTCTACCAGACCTCTGCTGGGATCTTTCAATGCCATTTTAATACAATCACCACATTGGACACGTTCTCAGAACTTTCAAACTGGCAGTCATTAAACCTCTTTAAAGAAAGCTAATTTGCATGCTTTTGAATGGATCGATTATAGACCTATTTACAATCAGAGTTTTAATAAACAAAAATTTCTTGGAAAAGCTGTCTATACCTAACTGTGCTCACAAAAACTTTCAGTGGGGTTTTAGGCTTCATCAGAACACAGACTGTCTAGGGCTGTATTGAGTTTTAATATTAGAGCTGTTTTTGGTGCAATGTAGATCATATTCTTCTTTGCTTAAAAATCAAAGTAGTATTGGGCGAAAATGTTTAGATTCCTACGACTGCATTGTTTGTATAAGTAAAAAGTGTGGTGCGCCACAAGTCTCGGTCTTGGGCCCATTGCTATTGCTCTCCGTTTGCTCTTTTTAAGTGATATAATTCTGAAGCATGACATTAATTTTCACTGTCAAGAGCACATGAAATTTTACTAATTGATATGTTACAGATATTAAAGATGGAAAACTGAAAATTGGACCAAAAGCTTCTAGAACTGTAATCTGTGTCTAAATGTATCCCTTGTTATGTCATACTCTGCTGTTAAAGGCCTGGGAGTTATGTTTGATTGTTATTTATAAGATGAAAGCCACATTTCTAATGTAGTGTATTTGTTTGAACTAATATTAAGGCAATTCAGTATTTCCTATGCTTTTAGTGACTCACAGAACAAAACAATCAAAAATGTAATGTGGGATGAACGTATAAATCAGAAAGAGCAGTATCAAAGTCATTCTCGTCCTTGTTCTTCTTCGAAGGTTAATGTTTTTATTCAACATTAGTAATCCGATAAACGTAACATGAGTCATCAACTTTTATGGGTCAGCATTTGGAGGAAAAAACATTAGCATAATCTTCAAAAGGATTTCAAGCGTGGGAACTAGATCTCTTTCCTGACGCAATCAAAAGTGTAGCGAGGGCATAATTTCTGTGGCAGGATGTTGAGAGAAAAAGAATTGACACTTTAATGCATCAAGAATATCATTTTCTTTGAGGGCACATAGGAAAACATAGTAATTATACTGATGGAGTATCTTTTTCAGCAAGTTAGTTAGCTATACACTAAGGAACTATACACAACTATAGAATATATACAGCAGTTTGAATACTTATATTTAATAGCTTCAAACTAAAAAGTGATAAACAGCAGTATTGAGTTTAATATTTACCCTGCCAGAGAAGCAGGGGTTGCATCTGCGGTCAGCTGGTTTAATCTGGTGTCAGTCACAGCGTGAGCTGATGTTTGTCCTATTCCTGTCCTTTCAGCTTCCTGGGATATTAATACTTGTTTTTGTCTTGATTTGTACTCATCTGTGACAAACAACCGAACACCACACCACAAATTTAGCATACAGTGCATCTGAGCGCTGGAAAAAAACAAAAACACAAAATCATAACTCTAAGTTCTGATTAACAATAAAAAATAAAATACATTTACTTACATGATTAGACATTTTAATGATTTTAATAATAAACATTTGGCACACTGGTGGTTAAATGTAAATTACATTATGAACATGTTATAGTTGCGAAACATTATAAACTGAGTTCTTCAACTGAGTCCACCCATATTATTATTGTTTTTTTTTACTTCTGTGGAGGACTAGGCATGCCGCTTAAAAACTAAGGAATTAAGTTATAAATTTAATATTTCTAAAATTAATAGGGAAATAAATAAAATGACTTTTTATATGGAGATATTAATAGACATGTTTACTACTTTAAAATGTAAATAACATAATGCATTATTTTAAATTGAAAAATAAATAGACTTAATTAGTTAATAAATAAATAGCAAAACCATTTATTTGATTTATTTGGTAAATTCACAAATCGTGCTGAATGCACATTTCAAACTGCATTTTAAAAAGACATTTGATTCATGTTAATTTAATTTGTTTTAATTATTTGTAAAACATTTATTAAATAAACATGTATATTCACTGTCTATTATTAACATCACCATTTAACAGTGGTGTATAAAGTATTTGAAAGCCATACTTGAGTAAAGGTGTAGATATCTTACCAGAAAATGACTTTAGTAGAAGTAAAAGTCACTGTTTAGAATATTACTTGAGTAAAAATTTTAAAGTATGTGATATTTTTTGTACTTAAGTATGAAAAGTATTTTTTTTATATATATTAAACATACTAAAGTATTGAAAGTAAAAGTACAAGTAAATGCAAAATACAAAAGGAGCAGAAAAATATTATTAAACATTGTTTTATATTGAGCAGCAAGATTCTCTATTTCTTACATTTTATTTGCTTTTAATTTAAAAAAAATGGCAAAATGTTTATTGTAAGTTTTAAATCTAAACAATACTAATATATTACCTTGATCATTCATGTTAATTCATAGTGCATTATAACTAATGTAAGAGCCAACATTAAAATGTTCAAATGTAAATGTTGAAATTAACAATGAACAACCCTTTCATTTACCTTTAATGTTACAAATGAACTCTTACTGTAAAGTGTTTCCATTTCATATAAATCCAAACAATAATGCTTAAAATGGCCATATTTACGCACAAAGGCACATTATATGTACTTTCACTCGTTATTTGCTTCTATTTTAGAACACTTGATGATTATCTACTTAAAATTAGTGTTAAAGTGCGGATAAAAAAATAACTGAAATCGAATACATTTCTGATTTGTTTCTGTCGGCTGCATGTGTCACGATCATCAGCTGAAGTGCCCATGACCACCACAGGAGGGCACTTCATCCTGGACTTTCACCCACTCTCACTTATTCACATGAACTACATTTCCCATAAGCCCCGTACCCAGTCACTGATTACCGCATCAGCTGCACCTCATCACCCACACCACATATAAGCACCATTCTCACACCTCACTAACCGCGAAGTCTTGATTAGGCTCCCTGTCAGTTCTGAGAGTTATTTCCCGTGTCTTGTTTTCCTGGTTCTGTTTCCTGCCTGTCTGTCCCGGTTTTTTGTACCCTGTTTGACTCACTGCTTTGGATTACTGGCCTATACCGACCCCTCGCCTGTTTACTGACCACGAACCTGCTTACCTCCGCTGTTTGCCACTGTTTGACCCTGCCTGTTACGACCATTCTGTTTTCCAATAAAGCCTGTAATTGGATCTCATGCCTCTGACTCGCCCTTCATTACAGCATAACGAATGCATAAAATCAAACAAATGGATAAAACTAATGCAAATAACAATCGTGACATTAAACAGTTGGTGTTTTTGAGGTACTACTATTGTCAGCATCCTCTCAGCCTCGACGTACTATTACTTTGTTACATTACACCTCTGCCATTTAAAAAGAGATTAACTTCCGATTTTCATGTTTGAGTTATTAAATTGACAACTTATTGCTTCATTTTATTTTTAGGTGTCACTCGTCATCTTCCATCCACGTCCGTTTGATCTAGTAACTGGCACAGAACACAAACGTGAATCACTTTGCCCATGAATAACACTATAGGAGCTACAGACGGTGTCTTCCTCCTCTGCTGTGAAAGGAGTTGAATCCACTGCATCCAGAGCTCAGTATAAACATATTCTCTTTGTCCATTTCAGAGATTTGCAGAACGCCATACAACTACCTGGAGCTAAACCACTTTTAGCTCTAGTTTGCCAACAGGCATTGAGCAGTGAGTGTGACAATTACCCAGCTAGTCACAAATGTGATATCTGTTCATGAGAATTGTTTGATTTGGAATGGGAGGGACACAAACCAGTTTCCATCTTCGAAGCGTGTCGGCAATTCACAATCCCACTTTCTTCTTTCTGGTTTAAAGCCCTGTGTGAATTCTCTGATATAAGTGTGGAAGTCGATATGAACTCATGGGTTCAAGCAGATTTTTGACGTCCGGCTTTTCAGCGTCAGAATACGAGAACACTCCAAGGACATGCTGAGACAGGAAAGTGAAAACAGAAAGACTACAATCTTCCACTCATTGTTTCCTGTTCATTGATTGTCTAAAGTCCATTTCCTCCCTTTACATCAGCAGGAGCTTGTGTTTGTGTCCGTGACTCAGGACAGCATGAGACCATGGACTCATCCCACAGTCGACATCTAACTCTAAACTCTCAATCAATGAAGTTCTGATGCAGGGGTAGGCAGGGTTGGGGTGTAACGAAATACTATTATTATTTAAAATACAAAATTTGAGTAACTGTATTTCATTACGGTTACATTTTAAATGGGTGGTAATCAGATTACAGTTACATCTGAAAAGTGTTTTAGATTACCAAAGTGATTACTTTGAGTTTTAATGTCATTTAAACAGCAATTGGTGATTCTCTGACTCTGACCGTCTGAAAAAGAGGAGTTAAGATTCATGTTTTCCACTGTTTTCATGTTTTGTGAGTCATTTTATAATTCACTCACTGCAACCTTTTCTCACAATTTGTTTTTTTCCCTCACAATTGTGAGTTTGTGTTTCACAATTCTGACTTCTTTTTCTCACAATTGCAAGTTATAAAGTCAGAATTGGGAGATATAAACTTGCAATACTGACTTTTTTTTTTTGCAATTGTGAATTTAGTATGTGAGTTTATATCTCATAATTGTGACTTTTCTCAATATTGTGAGTTTATATCTCATAATTCTGACTTTTCTCAATATTGTGAGTTTATATCTCATAATTCTGACTTTTCTCAATATTGTCAGTTTATATCTCATAATTCTGACTTTTCTCAATATTGTGAGTTTATATCTCATAATTCTGACTTTTCTCAATATTGTCAGTTTATTTCTCATAATTCTGACTTTATAACTCGCACTTGCAACTTTATTTCACGCAATTCTGAGGGAAAAAGTCAGAATTGTGAGATAAAATCTTTCAATGATCTTTTTTGTGTTTGTTCCACACTTATTAGTATTCCAAAGTATTCTAAAGTATTTAGATTAAGTTACTAAACTTGAGTAATGTAACGAAATACGTTACAAATTACTTTTTAAAGCATGTATTTGGTAATCTGTAGCGAAATACATTTTAAAAGTAACCGACCCAGCCGTGGGTGTAGGTGATATGACCAAAATCCTATATCACCATTTTGAATTTTGAATTAATTTTATGAATCTGATTTTCTCCCAATTTTTATTTTCTTATTTACGTTCACTTAAATCATAACCAACTGTATATATGTGAATACGACTTAGGCATTTTGACTCACCTGTGTGTATTTGACTGTTTACATGCAATAATCTATCAGACACTGTGTTTTATGTTTGTGATTATCTTTGTGTCTGTCAGCACACAGTTGCAAACGCATGGAAAATAAAGCTCTCGATCTAAACGCTGGCAGTTACATTCAAACTCAAAACGAAATGATTCATGAACAGCCGGTCTAATGAGATGAGAACAGACAGATGAACTGAACAAAACACAGGGCTTCAATGCCAATGCAAACTAGGAAATGGAAATGAACAACAGGGGCCCGTTTCAGAGTATTTTAACCCTGAAATGAGGGGAACTCATAGTCAGAGTCAGTTACTATGGTAACTTACTCTGTGAACGTAACCTGGTCAGGAGCAGGTGTTCTTCGGTGAAACCAGAGTTTCTTTCAGTCTCATCCCCCTTTTAAAGTTCATTTATTCATGTTGCAAAAAGGCTTTTCTTACTGGGTATTTTTGTCTTATTTAAAGTACAAATATCTACAAATTATTAAATCAAGGGTAACACTTTACAGTAAGGTTCATTAGTTAAACATTAACTAATGAACAATACATTTGTTACTGTATTTACTAATCTTTGTTAAAGTTAGTTTGTTCATGTTAGTTCACAGTGCATTAACTAATGTTCTGAACCTTATTGTAACGTGTTACCAGAACATTATATAAGATGTCTTGTTTCCTGGGGGGGTAGTATGAGAGTAGTAGCGAGTATGACGAATAGAACTAACTTGTGATGCGATTGACCCGGTTCGGTTTTGCCGACCTCGCTCTTCTCCCTTTTCCCGTCACAAATCACATCGGAAAGGCATTTATTTACAAAAAAAATGAAGAAAATGTTCTAAAAGTTGAAGTAAAATGTCAATCGAGTGTTTAATAATGATAGAAGTATTTATAATTTTAAGAAATATAATCATTATTTGTCCATCTTGTTAATGTACAGCAATACAGATGTATATATAGTGTGTCAGGATAAAGTCTAAATAGTATCTAATTACTATTTACAGTTATTGCAAAGAACTGCTACTTTGACATGTTAAATATCACAATTTTCTATTTTCAGCATCTACAGCTATTTGCACTTACTGTAAATAGCATCTGTTGCTAAGAAAATATGCTGTTTCCACTTGTGTAAAGAGCCGCTTCCTTATTTTTCTAACCCCATTGGCAAATAATTTTCACAATAAAAAAATGCACTTAAATTGTTTTTCTAATGGGGTTCAATGAGAACGGGAAGGAGGAGGCGGGAACCGGCGAACGTTAATAACTTTTAATCAAATAAATAAACAAATAATAAAACGAAAGTAAAATGGCGGCAGTTCCTCACGGCGACTGCCGCCCACACAAACAAAATAAAACACAACATAAAGTCCTCTCTCGTCCTTCACTGTCGTCGCTCCCCTTTTATGCTTCCGGAGCTCCTCCGTGAGAGATACGAGACCGGTGTAGCGCGCAGCTGACGCTCATTATCACTCGCGTCACCGGCCTCGTGGTTCCCTCACGGCTCTCACCCGCCCTGCTAATGAAAATGAATATTAGTTCAATAACTTAGCGTTCAGCCAGTTTTCACTTCTGATATTATAACAGTGATGAGAATTAAACTTGTATTGACTCGGATGTCTTTTTATTGGGTGCTCCAACAATAGCGGAGCTCTATTGATGATGGATTTTCATAGTCGTGGTGCACGCACTGAACTCAGAGTTGACTGAACTAACTCAATTCAGCTGTTCTGAAACAGAAAACTCAGAGTTTCTCAAGTCAACTCAGAGTTGGTTGAACCTCTTTCTTGAAACGGGTGCAACAACTCCAACAATCAATGAAAACTCATGGTAATAAACTCAAACACAGGAAACTGAACTTTTAACACTAACAAACATGCAACACCCACCTAAAGCAGACAGACAGATCATCCATTACATCAGCCTTTGTGAAGATTTCAGACACACACACTCCAAAAAATGTTTAATACGCAACAAGCCGCCGCAGGCCTGCTGTAAAGAAGATTAGCAACATTAAAACACAGGCAACTCCTCAGTGCCTCTTACGTAATACGATAGCTAAGAGTGATATTTTTAGGTTTTACAATATTGAAATAAACCTCCAGTGAAAATTAGAGGACCAAATACACTGTTGAAAGTTTTTTGACTTGTGTTGATGGCATTATTTTCTTTCAATGCCCTGAAAGAAAGAAATGATGATGTGACAAAAATAGAATTTGGTTACTGCATCTTGTAAAATGTGTCTGGAAAAAAAACATCATGAAAAATATTAAACAGACACTCATTTCAGTGCATACAAGAGACGGATGGATAGAAAACCAATACAGCAATAAATCACCAATGAAAGATGTTTTATTTGGACGAGCTCCACAACAGCAAATGAGATTGTTGTGCTTTAGCGAGAGGGTTCAGCCCAGCTGATCAAATACACAGAGGGAAACAACAAAAACAACAACAACAAAACAACCCATAATCCTTTGCTTTCAAATATAATGTGTGGGATAACAAAGGAATACATTATGAATGCAAATAACCTGCTGGCTGTTTACCGAAATCCCACACTGCCTAAAGAGACAAAGAAAAAAACAGGAAAATAATTTTTGTAGGCTCATTGTATATACTCAGTGTTGTAGCAGGTAGTAATTATCGAAGACGATTCCTGTTCCAGCGCTCAAACACAGATTTCAGACGAGTCGAGTCGTAAAAGCTCCGTCAGCGCACTTCTGCGGTGTGATCGTTACATGCACAATTTCACGGTGAAAAACGGCTTTATAACTGTCACACTCGCAGAAACGACAGCAATTACATAGACCAGCAATCACTCTAAACACACGGTACAGATGCGCACAAAGTGAAAAAGAAAGGAGGAGAAAAACCGGTCTGGTTATTCAAAGCATTAAAAAACATCATTATTTACTCACCGTCATGTCATTTCAGTACTGTATGGCTGTCTGTTCTTCAAACTAAATGTCTCTTGAGCTGTCAAGCTCAAAAAGCAGTCCTGTGCAATTCTTCTGAAGTCACAGTTTCAGCGAGGAAGGGACTGAAATTTAAATTGCACTGAAAATCTTGCCCTCCATCACAGCTCTCAAAACTCATTTGTGTGATGAGAAACAAACCAATGAACCTTGTGGAAAAGAAGTGTACTTCAAATATTGGAAGTATATTTAAAAACTGCATTGTAAAACTCAGAATACTCAAAACATTTAAGTAAAGTCATGTTAGTAGAACTTAAATTTTTTGTGACAAGTGGGGCGGGGCCGAGAGCTGTGGAAGAGGAGCGAGGCGAGTGTGCTGCACAGGTGTCTCTCATTAACACTCCCGTCACTCCCACAGCTCGTCCAACTCATCATGATGTTAATTACATACAGTTCATTTACATAAACATCACATTCAGATCTCGGTTAAACGTTAAGTAGCAAATAACACATGCTATTAGAACTATTACTAACTACAACATACAGTATATGTGGTCTTAAAGATTTGAAGCCTGACCACAGGCTAATGGACACAATGGTGACCCTACAAAACTAACATAACAGAACCCAACATTAATCTCCCTATGTGTGCAAAAACACACAAAATAACACTTTATTTATAAAATCTGATGCTGGGAATTAGAAATCTGCTGCAACTCAACTCAATCATATTAAGTTCAGCTTACTGCAGTGCAATGATGAGTTCACACAACTTTTTTCGATTAAGTACAACGAACTTTTATTATTATTGTGAGTGAAACAAACACTCATTTACTTAATTTCACTGTTCGGTTTTACACTTTCAGATAATAAGATATTCATGAACTAAAAGGCCACTTAAGTGAACTTAAAGAGAGCACACTTTCTTTACATACTTGGGTACACTTTTAAAAAGTGCACTTAATAAAAAGATTTACTTTAAAGTACACTTTGTCTTAATGACACTTTGGAATACAGGATGTGCGCCCCAATTCATGCACTTAAGCACTATAATTTTTTATTTTTAAGCTTAAATAGTGCAAGTAATGCGTTCACACTGAAAATTCTAAAAAGAAAAAGTGCCCGGAAAAAACAAAGTGTGGAATGTTGGACACGTAATGCACTCAACTGTCGTAGCTTTAATCATGTAGCGGAGGGGAAGGGGCTGTCAGACTCTGATGTCAAATGACGAAATAACAATATAAAATTCACACACTACCCGGATGAGTGCATAGTGCGTCGTTCGGGATTTTTCTCCATATAGTGGAATTCTGAAGCGAACTAATCCTTTAAGTGGGTCATTAGTGGTAAGTGGTAAAGCACTCTAAAGTTCAATTGCATTTTATATAAATTTAAACTATAATACATTTTCATTAAAATGCAATTAAGTGTCTGAAAACATTACATTCTGTTCCCACTTACTGTAATAAGTATGCTAAAAAGTCCTTTTTTTCACAAGCAATTGTTTGATGGCATTGTTGTCAATGCCAAAATGAATCTTTGATGAGATATCAGAGCTGAAACGAGACTTTATGGGAATAATGGACTTAAAATGTCATATACTTTTATGATTGGTATATTGAATCTTTCATTGCTTGGAAAAGAGAATATTAGACTCGTGTGTAATGCCTTCTTTTGTGAAATAAAGTTAAATGAGTTTGTAACGTGAAGGTGAGTGAGTTTTACAGTTCTTCAACCCTTCTCAGGGTTTAGCGAATCCATATTTTCACTCTTCAATCACAGTAAGCGGCGCATAATCACACACACACAGCCTGACGTTACTGATTAATGATCATTAAAGAGGGTTAAAGTACTTACTGCAATTCACCAGACACTGTTGCATTAATTTGACACTGTCCATAAATAGCTCTCAGAGAAGGCAAACATCTGTTCCCATTGTTCAGACCTGACCGAAAGCAGTGTTGCAAGAGATGTTTATAAACCAGGACAAACTTATCTCAGTCCAAAACACATGAGAGAAGCAAATAATGAGACGGAGAAAATATCCACACCATTCCCCATCCAGGGTTGGGTCGGTTACTTTAAAAAAGTATTTGACTACAGATTACAAAATACATGCTTTAAAAAGTAATTTGTAACGTATTTCGTTACATTACTCAAGTTTAGTAACTTAATCTAAATACTTTAGAATACTTTGTAATACTAATAAGTGTGTAACAAACACAAAAAAGGTCATTGCAAGTTTTTATCTCACAATTCTGACTTTTTCCCTCAGAATTGTGTGATATAAAGTTGCAATTGTGAGTTATAAAGTCAGAATTATGAGATATAAACTCGCAACATTGAGAAAAGTCAGAATTATGAGATATAAACTCACAATATTGAGAAAAGTCAGAATTATGAGATATAAACTCACAACATTGAGAAAAGTCAGAATTATGAGATATAAACTCACAATATTGAGAAAAGTCAGAATTATGAGATATAAACTCACAACATTGAGAAAAGTAAAAATTATGAGATATAAACTGACAATATTGAGAAAAGTCAGAATTATGAGATATAAACTGACAATATTGAGAAAAGTCAGAATTATGAGATATAAACTCGCAATATTGAGAAAAGTCAGAATTATGAGATATAAACTCACAATATTGAGAAAAGTCAGAATTATGAGATATAAACTCACAATATTGAGAAAAGTCAGAATTATGAGATATAAACTAACAATATTGAGAAAAGTCAGAATTATGAGATATAAACTCATATACTAAATTCACAATTGCAAGAAAAAAAGTCAGTATTGCAAGTTTATTTCTCCCAATTCTGACTTTATAACTTGTAATTGTGAGTTTAAATCTCGCAATTCTGAGAAAAAGAAGTCAGAATTGTGAAATACAAACTCACAATTGTGAGGGAAAAAACAAATTGTGAGAAAAAGTCGCAGTGACGAGTGAATTATAAAATGACTCACAAAACATGAAAACAGTGGAAAACATGAAACTTAACTCCTCTTTTTCAGACGGTCAGAGTCAGAGAATCACCAATCGCTGTTTAAATGACATTAAAACTAAAAGTAATCACTTTGGTAATCTAAAACACTTTTCAGATGTAACTGTAATCTGATTACCACCCATTTAAAATGAAACTGTAATGAAATACAGTGACTCACATTTTGTATTTTAAATACGTAACTAAGTTACTTGTATTTCGTTTCTCCCCAACCCTGTCCCCATCATCCACATCTGATCCACACACTGATTAGTTCATCATTTACTCACCCTCATGTTGTTCCAAACTCAAGACTTTCCTTCATCTTCGAAGCACAAATGAAGATACTTTTTAAAATAAACCCTGAGAGATTTCTGTCCTTCCACTGAAAGCTTCATTATTTCTTGCACATCAGGACAGAGCACGACTGAGCTTCATTTATCATTCTCGATGTGCTTCATGTGTGTCTGTTCTGTGTTTCTTGTTGGACTTTTACTTTAAGGGTCAAACCAGATTTGACAATGTATGTGTGTTATTTTTACAGTGTCTTTATAAGCTTTTTGAAGCTTGATTTAATGTAATGTACTTTCAATGCAGGGACAGAAATCTCTAAGGTTTCATTAAAAATATCTTCATATGTGTTTTGAAGATGAACAAAGTCACAACACTTTATTTTGATGCTCCAACAGACATTTTACTGACTCTAACTTTGCAACTACACACCAACCGATTCCACTAACCCAAACCTTACAGTCTACTAACACTCAAATGAGAGTTTGTTCACAAGTTACTTGAATGTCTAAAGTGGATCATCGAAAAATAAACGCTTGGATGAAGGTCTTTTGTCTTGTGAAACTTGATTGACTTTCTTACTTAAATGGGACACATCATGAAAATCTGACTTTTTCTGTGTTTAAGTGCTATAATCGGGTCCCCAGTGCATCTACCAACACAGAACATGTGAAAAACGATAACTCACTATGGCAAGCCGTTTTGACTTTTATTCATTTTCAGGATATGAACTTGTGATATCAACAATTACATTTTCACTAGTTAAAATGTTCATTCTTGATATCAATAATTCAGTTTCCACTAGTATAAACTATAATTGTTGATATCAAGAATTGTATTTTCACTAGTGAAATCTCACCATAGGCTGCCATTCAAATTCAATTGTTGATATCAAGAATTCATTTCTTACTAGTTGAAATTCCAGTTTCACATATTAGAAATACAAATGCAAGTCATTTTACACCGACGGTCAGTAAAACAGAATTTGCGCAGAAGTTGATTCTCAAAGATGGATCGAAACCAACTGTTCATGATGCAACGCTCGTTTGCATTTAAAGGTATACACACAAAAAAGGGGCTTAATAGATAATCTGTAAGTGGAACACAATAATAGAAATGTTCAGCAGTGGAAAAAACTGCTTAAATGTTCGTCTGCTTGGCACACAACGCAATCACATGGCTTCAGAAGACAATGCCGGGAAGAAATATGCTGTCATATTAAGTTTTATGTCTATTTAAGCTCTTTTAAGTATGGAAAAGAGCAGCATGAATGGAAGACAGAAGGTGTGAATGTGAACCGTCCTCACCAGGGCCCGAATTCATCCACACGATGTCCTGATTCACGAGCTCGGGAGCTGATTGAGACGCACCATGTGTGATGGAGGCAGGGAGAGAAATCGAATTCTGCAGAACATTAACCTTCTTTATCGGCCTCAAGACCAGCTCACCCTGAACACCTGCTTCATTACCTCTGATCAGATATTCACACTCTCCTCTTCAGCTTGATTGGATCGGATGACTGGGTGTGTGTGAGCTCTGCACTGACACAACATGATATAAAAACACAACATAGTACACCATAAATATACGCTTCAAATCTACAGTGCAAACCATGGACGCACGGAAAAACGAAAACGCTCCCGCTTACATTGTAGACACGTTTTTTGATTATAATGGGAACGTTTGTCTCATCGCTCACACTCAGTGTAGACAAGTGTTCGTTTCACTGCGAAGGGCTTGTGTTTTAGTTTAATCAGCTGTTGAGATGATGAATCAGGGCAGATTAGCCCTGCTGCTTCTGATACTGTCAATCAAAGCTGTTCAATCTCTCATCCTCATCTCAATATTCATGTGATTTAAATTAATCAGAGAGACTCTTATCAAGAGAGAGATGTGTCACATCAGAGGATGTCTGAGCACTTCAGAATCCCCATCATCCTCATCAAACTGCCAATGTGAGGCGATTAAGAGAGATGGGTGATTTGAGTTTGAGAAGTGATCTAAAATTGAAAATTATTTACTCACCCTTACATCCCGTGGGACTTCTGTGAATCAGACATTCTCCAAGGTGCTTTCCGTTATTTTCATGTTGATTTTTGGATGAACAATTGCTTTGTGAGTCAAACTGCTTTGGATAATAAAGAAAAAGAAAGAAACGAACAGAGAGAGAGAAAACCAGACACTTACAGTCTTTGGCAGTGAACGGAGAAAGCGGGGATTGATATATTTAGGGATCCTCTATTTCAGCACACAGATGGAGAGGTAAGGTTATGCATAAGAAGTTCATCAGAAATTTCATCATGCCAGCTCAAAAAAACATCCTCTGCTAGTCTGATTCCTGTTATGCTACTTTGGGATTGAAAGACAGAGTTTAAGCTGTACATCAGGCTGATACTGAATAAAAATGCACAGCCAATTAACAAATTGGCAATAATACCTTTAAGAAGCTCTTATTTCTGGTTCTGGTTCAAGCAACATTCGGGATAACAATTCAAATTCTTAGTGTTTTTCCAGTAGTTTCCATAAGTAAATTATCTGAGCAGAGAGCTTATTGTTCATTCACACGTTCTGAGCTTTTATACGTTCAACGTGTTTGTAACGTGTAGTCTCGGAAGAAGGTACGAAGAAGATAGCTTAAACACTGACACACAAACTTTAACGACGAACCATGACAGGACTGACACAGATGGAAAAAATACACAGGAATACACGAGGATAATGAGGCACAGGTGACAGACATAATCACAGACGAGACACAGCTGAGCTAAATGAACTAATAATGACAACTACTGACAAACGGGGAATCAAAACAAGGACCACATGACAATTGACAGGACTAGAACTCAAAACAAGGAACATGTGACCAAAGACAGGACTGGGAAACAGACAAACAGACACACGACTATGACGGTGTTAATTATGTTAATGAAAACTATGACGCAAAATGTTCATCCACAAGCTGTTTTCCCATGACTAAGACAAGTTCATTAAACGATAACTGTGACTACATCAACATGCAATATCATCGATGAAAAAAGATTTAAATAATGGAGGAAAAAATGACAATATATTACAGTTATGTGCAAGCCTCTACTACGAGCTTTCATGCTTTAAATCCCTCAATCAGAGCTTTTCTGTTAAAATGATACATTTTCTGCATTGTGTTTTACTTAATCTTTGCGATTTGGCAAGCATGCGCCCTCGCTCACTCTACTGCCTATAATACATCAGGAAACGTATGTTTAAGCACCCCTGAATGAGGTAAAATAAACCATGCCTATCAGTTTGTGCTTATATAGATTAAAAAAAATAAAAAATTCTCAAATGACAATCATTGCGATTATAATTTTGAGCAAAATAATCAAGTTTAACCATTATGCAGCATAAGAGAAATGTTTTCATTGACTAAAACTAGATTGAAATGCCCAGACATTTGTAGACTAAACTAAAAAGTACATTTGCCAAAGGACTAAGACAAAAATTAATTAGCACTAATTCAAGGTATACATTTTATCCATTCATTTATTCCCAAAATATTTAAATATTGAGCTTGAGAGCCCTTGATTTCCAGCAGAGGGCACTCCTTCTGTCTTTGGTACCTCACCATGGACTGCATTTCCCAGAACCCATCTCCCACCATTGTGCCTGATTACATCCACCTGTGTCTCATTATCCGTGTTAACTCTGCCTGTATGAGCCCTGTGTTTTCTGTCATTCGTTGCGAAGTCTTGTATGTTGTTACACTGCATGAACATTATCCTGTGTTTTTTTGATTATCTGCCTGTGTTTTCTGCCCAGTTCCTCATTTGGATTGTTTCCCCATGTGTTTGACCTTTAGCCTGCTATATAGATTATGATTCTGGATGGTCCCAATAAAGCTGCATTTGGATATTCAACCCAAGTCTCAGAGCAGTCTGGGAAGAACGGGAAGGAAATTGTTAAAAATACTAATTCTACATATTAACTCCATTGTGTAACACATGCCCTGAACACACACTTGTATTCTCATTCATGCCTGTTTTCAACAGGTCAGTGTTTGGTTCAACATACTTCCTCATTAGCACAGAGTACGTCAAGAATAATTAGTTCAGTGAGGTGCTCAAATCCACACCAAAGAGCCGTGTGTCTGTCTCTCTCTCTCGATCACACACTCACTATTCTGTTAAATCATGTACCGAGGTCGTGCCAATCAGATGTGTCCCCACAGGCATAAGCGTTTAGAGCATGTCTCTGTGTTTGACTCTTCTAATGAACAGTCAGCTACATTTAGAAAAACATCTCGCCTGCCTTTACTGCCTATTTCCGGGGGATTTAATTAAAAATACCCAGAGGTGAAAAACGAATCAGAGTTGCTTGAGAAGTTGACAATTTTCTCAGAAGTTACATAAAATAGTTAAA
Source organism: Zacco platypus (assembly GCA_038088235.1). Lineage (NCBI taxonomy): Eukaryota > Metazoa > Chordata > Actinopteri > Cypriniformes > Xenocyprididae > Zacco > Zacco platypus. Next base: position 1,700,186 of record CM076067.1, read on the forward strand.
TACACGGTTCTCTGGAGTACCTGATTCCACCGGTCAGTGCATTACATAACTAAAGTGGGTAAAAAAAAATGCACTTAATATTCTTTACAACACTAATTAAATTTCACATAAATACAGCGAGGTTCCAATAAGTAATTAAAAAATAAAACATTCGGTACAAACTGAAATATGTATGAGCACTAAGAAGATTATTTTTATACTCTCTTGAAAGACGCTCAAGTGTGTCTTTTTCACAAGGGTCATTTGAGGTGTGTGTGTGTGTGAAGTGTGTGTGTGGGAGGACACTCTGGACGTAAGCGCTATCTTCAGGCTGTCCTCTGGGTGATAAATAAAAGCTTTTCTATTGCTAAGTTACTCTGCTTTTCACTGCACACTGCAAAAAGACACTTGTTGGGTAAGAGAAGTGGGCGAGAGGTTGGCTGTATACAGCATCAGCCGTCAGCCTCTTCTGCAGCAACACGACAGGAGCCGAAGAGCTAATGATGCACAATAAAGTGGGTGATAAGAGACACACAATCCATAGAAATCAGAATATAATCTACAAAAAATGCTGACGGTAGACTCAAACTCAATAGACTGATCCATAAACACTATCGAACGTGCAGGAGAGAGATGGGCTGAAGCCAAGGGGTCGCGGTCTGGCTTGTTATCCGTCACGCTATGTTGGTGTTTTGCTGTTGTTTTCATGGTCTTTTAGCGCTCCGATTGATCAGGCGCTGATCGTTGTCAGCCGATAATAGTTTAATATAGTTTTATCGGAGGTCTTTATAAAGGCTTCAGATTATGCAAAACTTCCTATGCGCAGCTAAAATTGTCTGGCAGTTCCACCAGGTGTCTGAAAAGGACAATGTCTTTACAGAGAGCGGAGACAACAGAAACCTTAAAGCAATGACAGCAAGACACTTAACATCCAAATCAGCTAGATCAGTAATTGTCGTTTACTGTTGCTAAACTGCAGGACGTACTCGATAATAAAAAGAGTTAATAAGGGGCCGTTCACATATCGCGCTTAAAAAAGCACGGAAAGCGTGGCCGCGTCACTTCCTCCTTCTTTTTTAAGCGTTCGGGAGCTCGTGCTCCTGTGGCGTCTGTCGTTGCTATGCAACCATGAACATCTTTCTCCACGACTATGTGGAAGTTTCAATGGATTTCCATCGCTGAAAAGCCCTTGCAGAAGCTCTAGATTTATTTATGGAGAAGAAAAAACAAACTCCCGCAGTGTTTGGGTTCACCACGGAGGACTTCACAAACTCATCCAAGAGCTCCGTCTGGACGATGAGAGATTCAAAGTCTATTTCAGAGTTGACAAGGACCAGTTTGATGATCTTTTAAGAAAAATTGGCCCAAGCATCACCAAACAGAGCTTCTGCCGTGAAACCATCTCTCCTGCACAACGACTGTGTTCGTCTGAGGTGATCAGGCTACCGTTACGGTAAGGGAAAGGGTTGATTGGATGATTCTTGTCACATGACCTCACATGACATGATTCTGAAAAGTTGAGACGTTTTCATCTCGCCGCGGCACAGGCGCACCTGAAAAAACGTTACCGCATCGCTTTCATTTTGATCGCATTCGCTCTTAAAGTGACTGATAAAAGACAAAGAGAAAATGGTGACACTTTACAATAAGCTTTCATTAGTTAATTACTTTAGTTAAAGGTGTAATATGTAGTTTTTTTCTCCTATTCAAAACAAAGGTGTATCTTGATGACGCCGAGTTTGAGCGAGGAATCTTGGGACATGTGGTCTTCACCTCACAGCCGGTGGAAAAGAATCGGGATGAGACTCGAGCAGAAATGTGATTATTACCGTCACTGTAGTCTGAAGCAGAGCAGGAGCGAGTGTTGTGGAGCTGAACGAGACGCTGGAGCGACTGATAATGAGAGACGAACGACACACGCCTCCAGAGCAGCGGGACTTTTATTATGACACAGTCGCCGCTTCCGCTTCTCCGGTCATGAGTGTGAGGAAACGCAGCTCTGTTGATCATATTAGACACATTTGAGTGTGTTGAAGATGATGTTATAACGTTACTCTGAGCGTTCGCTCGCGGCTGCTGTGAGACACTTGTTAAAAATAAAGCAGCATCTGATGATGATGTTAAATACTGGACAAAACAGTGTTTTTCTCTGAGGCGTGGTAAAGCATGGTACTCGCAGAAAATCAATGAGACTAAACGTGTTGAGCTAGAACAATAATTAGTTTTCAGTCTATAAATGTATCAAAACAGATGTTCCCTTGTCTAATAAAACATGCAATATATTAAAGTCTTTGGTGTTTCCATGTTTCCTATCACTTCCAAACCGAGTGATAGGACGCCATCTACAGGCGACTCCCTCACACGTCCCGGATCCTTGGTTAAAATTGCGATTTTCTCTCGGTTTACAAATAGTTGGAAACATTTGGGATATTGTAAGTACTCAACTGAACAAAATATATAACACTGGCCTAGAGGTTTTTGGATATTTTACGACAAAAAGGTTACATATTGCAGCTTTAACATGAATTTAACATGAATGAACAATACTTCTACAGCATTTATTAAAATAAATTCATGTTAATTTCAACATTTACTCATACATTTTTAAAATCAAGAGTTGTATTAGTTAATGCACTGTGAACTTACATGAACAAACAATGAACAACATTATTTTTATTAACTAACGTTAACAAAGATTAAATACTGTAATAAATGTATTGCTCATGTTAGTTCATACATTAATGATAACAAATGAAAGCTTACTGTAGAGTGTTACAGAGAAAATCTCTCACTGATTTTTAGTAGATTAAGTAGGATTAATCTATATTCCATTTATACAGTGAAGACTAAGCAACTTTCTGTTAATAAAGACTGTTCAGTATTTTTCATTTTTATTAGTTATTTCACAGGAATGCTATATTTGTTAAGCTCTAAACTGTTCCTCTGAGAGAGGGAATGGAATATGTTGTACATGTTGCTTGCCAATAAATAAAGAGATGTCAATTCATGATACTTCAATATCTAGTGATGGACGATTTCAAAACACTGATTCATGAAGCTTTACGAATCTTTTGTTTTGAATCAGTGGTTCGTGTATCAAACTGCCAAAATCATGTGAACAATTGAAATTTCAAATCACTTATGATGTACCGAAGTCTTGTTTACTGAAATCACGTGATTTTGTCAGTTTGATACATGATCTGAACCACTGATTCGAAACAAAAGATTCGTAAAAACTTCATGAATCAGTGTTTTGAAATCGTCCATCACTAGATATTGTTGAAAAGTTGTTATTTTGTTTTGTTTTTTGGCGCACAAAAAGTATTGTCGTCTCTTTATAATATTAGGGTTGATCCACTGTAGTCACATGACCTGTTTTAAATATTGTAACACAGTTGTAAATATGGGAAGGAGGAGGCGGGAACCGGCGAACGTTCAACAACTTTAATAACAAAATAAACAAACAATAAAACGAAAGTAAAAGGGCGGCCAGTTCCTCACGGCGACTGCCGCCCACACAAACAAAATAAAACACAACATAACTTCCAGGCCTGGTCCTCTCTCGTCCTTCACGGTTGTCGCTCCTCTTTTATGCTTCCGGAGCTCCTCCGTGAGAGACACGAGACCGGTGTAGCGCGCAGCTGACGCTCATTATCACTCGCGTCACCGGCCTCGCGCCGTTCCCTCACGGCTCTCGCCCGCCCTGCTCGTCACAAATATGTTCATTATCTTGCTGTCAATAGAGACTCACTGAACCATCGGATTTCATCAAAAATATCTTCATTTGTGTTCTGAAGATGAACAAATGACATGAGGGAGAGGAATTAATGACAGAAATATCATTTTTGGGTGAACTAACACTTTAACAACAATGTATTTTATTTTGGTGATCAGTTTCAGTGATCATATCGGCTGTTTTATTTTGTGTAAAGACAACAGCATTGTCAAAACGATCCGTGAAAACGACTAAAATAGCTGTATTCTGCTGCCAAGCCAGTAGTTGGCGATGTAAAAAAACACTTTAAAAAACACTTTGTAAAGAAACACTACACACTGAACTTGTAATACACATGCGCATGACGTCAATGTTTTCACAAATTCACATTTTTGGAGTTTACATGGAGATGATAATGGTGTTGTTTTCAAAAACGGACACTTTGAAACCTATTTTCAGGCCCCGAAAAATGCTATTGTGATGTAAATGAACAGCCAAAACACATAAAAAGTTTTACATTTCTGTCGTGTAATCTCTTTATTTCCTGTGTTTCCTTCCATTGTCACGGTTTCTAGCTTGTGTTGATTTGTTGTCATGGTGATAAGATAATAGTTCATTATCTTGTGTTTATGTATTCTCTTCTGTTCTCCGAGGCTTGAGCTGGATGTGTAGATTAGGACAATTCAAACGGGTTTTCTTTCCTTTGGTTTTCTGTTAGAAACAACATTATCTATCCTACTTCCTCACTGAGACTGGACTGGTCATGTCTCTAAACACCAAATCTCTGATGATACTGTATTCACATTTAATCTGAGGATTTTATAATGAGATCTTAATTTCAATAAATGGTCTTTTTGGGCTCGGGAGGAAATTATGAGTTGTAAAACTTCCAGAATGTAATACACCTTTTTGTTATTTCAAAAGAGCATCTTATATTTCTCATTCTATAACTTTAAAACACTGAAATTAAGTTTTTGGAAAAACATCTGCATAATTAAATAATAATTCATAAGCCTTTCAGCACAAAGCAAAGAACAGAATCGAAAACACACATTTTTTCTCATTTGAAAATGTCAATTAAATCTCCGGTTATTGATACAGAGCTCCAGAAACCTTGAGCTGTTTGGTGTTTTATGCAAGTTATAATATCTGTAATAACCTGCAGATGAGACAATCATATCTCCAAACAAATAAAACATCACACTTTATATTTAACCTCAGGGAGTAACATTCGCCATCTCTCCGAACATCCTCCGAGATTTGCGGCTGATGATAATGGCTGCTTCGGGGTAGAACATAATATTGTACGTGCCGTACGGTCACGACGGATGATTTGAGTCGATTTCATCCTTAATAGCGGCAGAACACATTTATACCGGCAGAGCCGAGATCTGAAGACTTCTGAAGACTGCTGGCATCTGTGGAGTGAATTTGCAGGATGAGAGAGCGGCAGAAGAGCTGAAGAACACGCTGACTCATCCTAACTATAGTGTTGGACATCTGATAAAAATCCTGTTTAATAAACCATACATCTATACTGTTGTCCCACAGAAATAGATTAGCATTAAAACAAGCATCTATCGCCCATTGCTGGTGATTTTAATTCTGCGTATTAAACTCCCGTGTGAGATTCGACATTCCTAGTGTGGCTTTCTGATGACTTATTACTTTTCTAGGCAATCAGGCGTCTGATAATCTCTTCTCCAGAATATCAAAAGACACGTCCCAACTGTGCTCTCACGCCACACATCATGTTCTCACGAAGTGAAAAATACATCGAAAGAGGACACTGACAACGTATGAAAACAAATATCGTAATTTTTTAAAGCAGTTTAATCAATAAATAGCGTCTAGTGTGTGTTTAATGTGTGGTGACAGATCGCTGTAGCTCCTCGTGAAGCGATCATCTCTTCATACTAGTTCATTTATAGCATCAAATAAACATGAATGAACATCAGAAGGAATGTTGTTTCAAGACGTGATTCAAGTTCACCAACGTTAATCTACTAACTCCCCTGACCACTTTGACGGACAAAATGGCGGATTCGGGGTTATGATTGGTCAGATCGCCTGTCAATCAAACTGTTTGCAAAGGGTCAGGTTGTATGCCGTTTTTTTTTTTAGTATAAATAGTATGTTTGCATGGAAAATTCCAAAAATGAAAATATGTACTTGACATATCTTGATGATGCACTTAATTATCTCAATAAATGAGGAAATATTGGACACTTCATGCACTCGACGGTCACAGCTTTCCTTGAATAGAGGAGGGGCAAACACTCTCCAATGTTGAATGACAAAATTAATTACTGTATAAAATTCAAACAGTTGATGGTTGAGCGCACAGTGATTTGAGACACAACTATAGAGACTTGGGTTGGGCCAGTAGGAAACCACCCAAAAAGCTAAAAAACATTCAGATCATTTTTTGAAACCATGCAGCGAAAACGACTCATTTAGAAATCATCATGATTGTACGTCGAAGTTCATTAACATATAATCACCTATATTTACATATAATAATAATTAATGACCAGCCCGATGAAAAACAGTATGACCCGCATCAGTGCGCCAATAAAACTGAAATGTCATTTACATACAGAGAGAGGATGAAAAAATGTGAATGTTTTTATTCATTTATGATAAATCTTACCAATTAAATAGTTCATTCAGTTCTTATAACTAATGATTAATTCACAAAATTCGGCTCTGGTTGCATGCATTTCTCACACGATTCAGAACACGGTTTTACATGTTGGAATTTAGTGACGTGTTTTTATGATATTTTGTGTTGCTTTGGCTCCTTTTTGAGGTTTGAAAGTTTGAGTCTCTATATGCACGTGCACACTGTCTGTAATGAAGAGTTTAGATCCAAATGCAGCTTTATTCAGAGACGTAGTCAGACAGGCAATGCTCAACTCAATAGCAAACAGAAGTAGCAGGGAGAAGGCAGACTCGTAGTAATAATCCAGGCTGAGGTCAAACAGGCAGGCAGATAAACATTGATGACAAGAAACGGGCAGGATCAGAAAACACGCTCGGAATTGTAACACAAGGATTAGCAATACTTCGCAGTGAGGGAGTGTGTGAGAGGTGCTTTTATAGTGAAGGATGTGAGTGTAAGGAAATCTACGTAATGTGCTTCAGCTGGCTGGGGTGATCAGTGACTGGGTGAGAGGATTGTGGGAGATGTAGTTCATGGAATGAGAGGGCGACATCTGGTGGTGAGTGGATGCAAGATGATAGACCGGATTCATAACACTGTCCGTTCACCTTTTAGTGCGTAAATCCATCCCGTACACACACAGTTCAGTAAAATACTGGAGTGACAACCACATTCTACAGCTGAATGAACTCCTAAAAAATACAGGTAGTGACAACCGCATTTACAGAAACTCTGTGCAGTGTGTACGACACCGAACTGAACAACTGTTGTGAATGACGTGTTTTCAAACGCGTCTCTCTTCTGAATGCGAGGCGATTCACAGGGAAAGCACGAGCCTGGTGAACGACAGCTGTGTTTAGTCAAATTGCTGAAAATAACGAGCGTTTTGTCACTGTAATATTACTTTGGTCACAATGACGGATACCAAACATGCAAGACGCCAGACTAATTTTAACTTCGGTTTTCCTACGTGAGAGAGACTTTTACTTTGTAACAAGCTGCGAAAATAACTTTAGAATAATGACACTGACATTTAGCCTGACAACATATCTGTAACCGAGACGAACTCCGTGATTCCCTCCTCTGGCCATCGGAGGGCACTGTCCCCTGAATATTGACTTTTTCCCTCTTCCTCCTTGCTATTGTTGTTCACTACATTTCCCATAAGCCCCGTACCTTGGTACTGATTACTGCTTCAGCTGTTGGACATTAGTGTGGACTATAAAAGTTATTGCCACCCAGACCTACACTGCGAGGTCTTGTTTCCATCCCGGTTCAATTCTAAGCGTTTATTCCTGTTATTGTTATTATTTGTTGCCGACTGTCTGGATTACCGTTTCTGAGCCTTTGCCTTTCATTTGCCTGGACTTTACCCTGTGATCGTTATCTGCCTGTTAACCCACTACGAGTCTGTCTCACCTCTACTGTTCCTGTTTGCCGTTGTTGACCATTGCCTGTTGTACCCTGCTATTTATATTATTAAAGCTGCTTATGGATCCTACTCAGAGTGACGAGTCATTACAATATCATCCGACCTCAGATACTGAATTTGGACAACACCCACGTTTCTAAACCGGTCCTAAGATACCTTCATCAGATGTATGCTACGCTTCCTTTGATATCCCATAATCCTCTGCTTTCCATTGTGTGACAGTTGAGCGAAAAAATAAAGATGGCATCTGAACGTTTGTAGTCAGTTTGTGTGTAAATGACCAACGTTTTCCACTTTTGATGTCATTTCTAGCGGGAAATTACTAGCAATATTTATTTATCACCAAAGCTGGCTCTGTTTTGCTGTAGATCATTAAACCGTTGCCCTGCCTCAGTCAGACAGAGTCAGTGCCTGATAAGCCTTTCGGACGCAGCCGGTGTGTTTGTCACACAGGTCAGATCAGAGGTTGGTGAACACAGCCGGGTACTTGTAGGACAGCTGACAGAACTTCCCTGTGATTGGTACCAGATCAAGAGCGGGTGTCTGTCGCTCTCCTCGCTGTCTCTCTCAATCAAAGAGGCTTTTCATCTCCTCTGTGGATGTCACTCTGCTTTCTGTGTACCTTTCATTTCCAGCACATAAACGCATGTACAACCCCACGACTCTTCATATCCCCTCCCACATCCACCGCATGAAAGCTGCAAGGTGGATGGGAATTCATTTTTCTCTTTTGATTTTCTCCTATCATGGATAAATCCGTTGCTCGGCTTGGCTCTTCATGCCTCGTTCTATGCCAAACGGCACATCAGAGAGGAACAGAGGATAGGTAGAGCGCTGAGAACGAGGGGCGAAGGAAGAAAGTTGCTTTCCCCAGTCTGCCATTCAGGAGTTTCAGAGACACCGGAGGAAGCTCTCCACACTCCAATCCCATTTTCATTCCCCTGCCTTCAGGGGCCACAGACACACCGCCAAATGCTTAATGAAACCAACACCGTCAAGAATCGACGCGGTTGCCAGAAGGACAGAGCGGCCATTTGGAGATTATTGAACTGCTGTTCTCACACACACTGCAGTCACCTAAAGAAAAAGACATGCTGATTCAGTCGGACAAACACTATTCAGGTGCGACGCGATATCTGAACAGTGGACGAATATCTACTGCGTAAATAGTATTACTTATTTATTATGAAAGATTATGACGTGGCTCATCCAATCATAAATATTAATTTTAGTAGCGGAGTACACAGAGTTGGGGAGTAACGAAACACAAGTAACTTAGTGACGTATTTAAAATACAAAATTTGAGTCACTGTATTTCATTACAGTTTCATTTTAAATGGGTGGTAATCAGATTACAGTTACATCTGAAAAGTGTTTTAGATTACCAAAGTGATTACTTTGAGTTTTAATGTCATTTAAACAGCGATTGGTGATTCTCTGACTCTGACCGTCTGAAAAAGAGGAGTTAAGTTTCATGTTTTCCACTGTTTTCATGTTTTGTGAGTCATTTTATAATTCACTCACTGCATCTTTTTCTCACAATTTGTTTTTCCCTCACAATTGTGAGTTTGTGTTTCACAATTCTGACTTCTTTTTCTCAGAATTGCGAGATTTAAACTCACAATCGCAAGTTATAAAGTCAGAATTGGGATATAAACTTGCAATACTGACTTTTTTTCTTGCAATTGTGAATTTAGTATGTGAGTTTATATCTCATAATTCTGACTTTTCTCAATATTGTGAGTTTATATCTCATAATTATGACTTTTCTCAATATTGCGAGTTTATATCTCATAATTTTAACTTTTCTCAATATTGTGAGTTTATAGCTCATAATTCTGACTTTATAACTCACAATTGCAACTTTATATCACTCAATTCTGAGGGAAAAAGTCAGAATTGTGAGATAAAAACTTGCAATGACCTTTTTTGTGTTTGTTCCACACTTATTAGTATTCCAAAGTATTCTAAAGTATTTAGATTAAGTTACTAAACTTGAGTAATGTAACGAAATACGTTACAAATGACTTTTTAAAGCATGTATTTTGTAATCTGTAGTGAAATACATTTTAAAAGTAACCGACCCAGCCCTGGGAGTACATATAATCACACATTATTGCTTTTATTATAAAAAAAGATAACGGCATATTACAAATACTAAAGCGGGTACATAAAAACCCGAGTACAAATTTGTGGTTTTGCTTTATGCTGTAAACATACAATATGGATTAAAATTTGAGCTGTCAGGTCGGATTCAGTGGGAAATTCCAGGCTTGCAGTCATGTCCGTAAACAGAAAAGAAGGATTTGACGCTTTTGAAACGCCACAGGCCGACGGCACTGCTGGTCAGAGCGGTGCAATGAAAAACGTATGATTTTTCATAAGATTTTTTTTTTTAACTTATAAAAATTACGTATAATGACACCTTTTGCAAATCTATTAAATGTAACCTACAAATAAATACGGTTGTGTAAAGTTTGTGTTCTTTTATTAACGTATAGCACTTGTTTTGTGTTATAAGGCCTTGACAAACTCTGTTAATATCATCCTCCTTTTCTGTATTAACTCTTAAGCTTTAAAACTCATTAGATAAACCGCCAAAGCACTGACATAAAAAACTACTCCTCGAATAACATTTCCAACACAGACAGCTATAGAAAGTCCAACTCTAAAGCGGATTTTGCTGATTGAGATGTTTTAAACATGAAGAAATACATTGTCTTCATGAAGACTGTTTTAGGGTGCGTTCACACTTGTAGTTCGGTTGGTTCGGTTCGTTTGGTCCAGACCAAAAAACAAAAACAAAGCATATAGTCCTGGTCCTCTTAGCGTTCACACTGGCATTTTTAACAGCGAACCTAAAGTTACCGAACCAAAGGCATAGAGATACGGTCACGACCTGATTGGTCGACTTTTATGAGGTATATTTGGCGACGGAGCTCGCTTACCGAACATTCAAAACAACGCTGTGTTCTGGATTAAACACCATCATTTTATCCGTGAACATATGCTTTATTTTTACCAGCTGAGAACTCACGAAGAGCTCATGAAATGTTCAAAACATATAAAAAAACAGCAGCAGGATTTCCTCCGTTGTGTGCAGAAACAGAAACTTCACCTCCTCGTTGCTCCACGTTTGCCCTCGACTCATTTTGGATACACCGATCTTCGTCAAATCAGCTGACTTGTAGCGTCGCATCTTGTGACATCACGTCCTGTTTTTGGTTGGTTTACATGTCTTTGGTCCGTGTCGCGTTAATATATCAATCGAACCGCACCAGAGTTCGTTTGGAAGCGGACCGAGACCCATCTTTTTAGCGGTCTCGGTCCACACCAGGGTTCTGATGGCAGCGTTCACATGTTCAAACGAACCGCACTCACTGAGCAATCACACCAGGGTTCGTTTTAAACGAACCAAACATGACAAGTGTGAACACACCCTAAATTATCATTGGTGCATTATCAATGCCCGTTTGCGTTGTCGTAGCTATAAATGGAAGCTTGTTTCCATTTAAAAAAAAATAAACTTTTTTATCTCACAATTGCAGGTTCACATCTTGAAATTCAAATTTTTTTTCTCACAATTCCATGAGGAAAAATTTTAACTCGCAACTGAAAGTAATAAAGTCCGAATTGTGAGATATACACATGCAATTCTGACTTTTTTCCACAGACTGAGGGGAAAGAAAAACTTTTTTCCTCAGAATTGCGAGTATATATCTAGCAATTCTGACTTCATAACACCCAATTGTGAGTTATAAAGTCAGAATTGTGAGATAAAAAGTCACAATTATCTTCTAAATTGTTTTATTGTGTGGCAGAAACAAGCTTCCATACATCCACACATGGGTTTGTAGCGCAATTAGTTGTACCCTTTACTGCACTTTGCCTTCTTATTTCCCTACAGTGGCTAATTAATTGGAGTCTCACACATTCACAGAAAATATTTTACTTCTGCCTTGAAAACTAAGGCGGATAAAATCGACTGTTATTCCTCAAGAGGCGTTAATTATTGTAATTTATTTTTATTACTTTGCAATATAATGGTTATACTTTTCTGAAACGAGGCAGCCTAAATGACATCTGCAGCCTTTGAAACAAAGCACAGTATTTTTTTTTTTTAAATGGAACATTGCAGTGTTTATAAAATGAATGATTTTAGCACAAATATACTGCATCGACCAATCAGCATTCAGAACTGGATCTGTGCGTTTTATAATATTCAGTAAGATCACCAGCCTCTGCGCTTTATTTTCTGGTGGGCTGCACTACAATGAGCAGCACATCTCTGCAGCCTGTAGTTCACTTATGTTAACCAGAGACACAGATTAGAGTTATTGAATATTAAAGAGCCGAGGGGTCACTCGTCAGAAACTTCAGTCACACGCTGAGCAACATTTTGCTCATGGTCTAGATTTCATCCTCACTGGCAGATGCTCCCCTGTGCCCTCCGGTTTCAGAAACTAAGAAAGTGTACGTGAGATTGCCGAGGGGCCTGGGTGGAGATGGGTCGTGCTAGCTTTAAATGAGTGCTGTATATGCATTATTAAAGAGCAGAGAGCCCAGAAATGAGAGCACAGCATGCAGGCTCAATGCCAAACCTGCCCACACGCACAGATACAACAGCACTGCCGAAATCAATCAGGGCCCGAGCAACAACACACAACATGATGTTAGATCAATGATCTGTTCACCAATAACACAATTATATGGGTTTAATAAATGCTGTAAGTATGAGCGAATCATAATTATAATTGCTGACTACTGGACCAGAGCATTTTATAGTAACTGAGATTAGTGGGATGAAATTTAACCCTATTTATTTAAAGGCTGGATGTCCTCCAATTTTTTTTTATAACTAAATGAAAACAAAACAGAGATTATTACTTTTGGTCCGACAGACACTTTTAATCTTGGTCCACTGGCCTCATATAATAAAGCGGTGGTGAAGAATCTGGTGGTGAAGTTATTTGACAAAGCTTTTAAATTTGATAAGCAAATAAATGCTGTTGTCAAGTCCAGCTTTTTCCAACTGAGACTTCAAGACTTTTCTTTCGTTTAAGGACCTTGAGAAAGTTATTCATGCCTTTATTTTTTCAAGGCTGGATTATTGTAATTCTCTGTATATTGGAGTTAGTCAGAAAGCGTTGTCACGTTTGCAGCTGCCAGGATGCTGACAGGCACGCGGAAACGAGAGCATGTTACGCCTGTTTCATCCTCCCTTCATTGGCTGCCGGTACGTTTCCGAATAGAGTTCCAGCTTTTGCTGTTCGTTTTTAAATCTTTATTTGGGTTGGTGCCACCTTACCTTGTAGACCTTTTAAAACATCACTCTTCTTCTAGATCTCTTAGGTCCTCTGACCTTTTCGGTAGCGGCACTTAGATTATGGAATCTTCTTTTTTTGCATGTTAGAGCACCTCCCACTATTTGCAGTTTTAAAACTCATTTAAAAACTCTAAATTGTACTGGGGATCGAATCTTTTCTTGCATTGAATTTCTGTGCTTTCTTTGATCTCACTTTTGTGTTTTCTCTTTTTAATTTATTTATGTTTTTGTACAGCACATTGGGCAACTGCTGTTGTATAAATTGTGTTTCATAAATAAATAAATGAAATGAAATGAATGAATGAACTATTTGCTTATTAGCATGCATATTACTAGGAAATTGGCTGTTTATTAGTACTTTTGAAGCACATATTATTCTTATTCTGCAGACCTTATTCTTATACCTAACCTTAACTACCTTACTAACTATTAATAAGAAGTAAATTAGGAGTTTATTGAGGCAAAAATCATAGTTAATAGTGAATTTGTGTTCCCCATTCTAAAATGTTCACATTTGAGTAGCGAAGTCATGTTACAACGTCAGGTACATTCAAGTCACTTTCGTTGGAGCAAGGTGGTACCTTTTATTAATAAAAATACATCAAGGTTTTTTTTTTTTAAACTCTACTTTTCGAAAATGAAGAGCAAAGAATGAGCATCAGGTGTGTTTTACTTTTTATGTTTTTAATTTATGAAAATTTACCATCATCTAGAGACGTTGCATCCATTGATTCTGCCATGTTTGTCACTGACACGCCCCCAACTCAGAGTTTCCCACTTGTAACGACCAACTCAAAAATATGATTTCTCCAATATGACTTGAACGCACCAAATCAGGGGTCTCCAAAAACTCCTGCAGTGTTCAGCTCCAAGCCCAATTAAACAGGACCGAGTTTGGAGATCATCAAATCATATCAGCCTGCATCATATGGTGCGGTCACGCTAAGCAAAACTTAAATATTACAGGCAAAGAAGGACCATTGTCAATAGTGTAGCGATACCTGAAGCACCACTTACTTAGAGGTCTCTTGCAAACTCAGCAGCTTAATACTGGTCAATGTGGTGGCGACAAGTAACAAGTCATTGAATCATTCACTCGACCATTTTGTTCGGAAACACATTAATTCAAGAAGGAATTAAGCAACTGTCTTTATCAATCGTTCACCCGTCTGATTTGTTCAAAAGCTTTAATTCATTCAGGAATGCCATTACTGCGTGTTGCTCAGAGAAAAAGCGGTTAACACTGCTTTGACTTTAATTATTTACTCTTTTTTGGAACAAAACAAGATGTTAGGTTAAATTATTCCTTGAAGTGCTTTACGAAAACATTTATCATGGAAGTCAGTTTAATGTTTCAGATACATAAAGATGATGTAATGGGCATGCAACACTGAGAAAGATTGTCTAAATAAACATGTCAAGTTGAAGCTCAAACTTTGAGTTTTGCCAACAAACTCCAGGCTCTGAAAGTTGCTTATAATGTCAGAAGAAAAATGAAGCTGTAAAATCGCCTAGCAGTGAGACTAATAGATGGGCAGCAACATTGCTGAGGTCAGACGGCCGCTTTCTGACAGTGCCCGAGATGACAAAGATGAATCTGCCTCCCGCTTCCAACAACTAATGATAACGTCAAACCCCGTACAGAGGGACAGGCGTGATTTACTGAAGAGTAACACCAAAGTAATGTCTCTAATTCTTCCGGGAACTTCTGGACCGTACAGAGAAGGGGAGGAAACAGGCTTTGCCACTAATTAGTTCCTCTCTTTCGTTCTCTCTTAGTTCCAGCTCATTTCCTCTCTCTGCTTACAGTACAACACAAACACACCCTCGGAAATTAATTCATTTCAGGGCCAAAGACAGAAGAAAAGCGCCCCAAAATGAAGATGTCCATCTTTGTACGGTGATCGAAGCAGAAGTTTAGTAGCTGATGCTATTTGACTCTAATAATGAATCACAAAAAAAGTTAAATATTAAGGCAGACTATTATTTAATTTCAAAGCATGGATGATACAGATACTAAACCATTCATTTCATTGGATTATCATGTCATGCATTAATGACACAGATGTTATTTTAAAAATTAAATGATTGTTTGTAATCAGTTTCAATTCTGTGTTCTGGTGCATTTAGTGCCCAATCTTTTGTCTACAATAAGAAAGGACTGAAGTGGCTGGTAGGATCACATGCACCGCCAATATGTAAGAGATCACATTAAAGGGTTAGTGTCACTGTTATGCCTGCTTTAGTTCAGTCTTGTCATGTTTAGTTCATGTCTGTCGTGTCTACACCTGTCATCGTTAATCCCTGATTAGTTTACCTTCCTCCACCTGTACCTGATTAGTTCCCTCTGTATTTATACTCCCTGTTCTGTTCTTCCTGTGTCGGTTGTTTGTGCTATGCACACTGTGATGTTACCTGTTACCTTGAGTTTGATTAAACAAGTCTGTTTGGAATTTCTCCGTCTTCTGTGGGATCCTGCACGTTACAGAACAACCGACCTCTCAACGCAAGAAAAAGAAAAGGATGGACTCACCCGCGGCACGATTGCTTCTCCGACCGGAGGCCAGGCCATACCTAGGCTACCTGATGGGAATGCTCCGGGATGGCGGCCGCTCTGCCTCGGCCTGGAAGCCCGGGGCATGTACCGAGGTTGGAGCGTGACATGATGACTTCAGGGCCCCGGAGTCGATGCACGCAGGTCGGTTCATCGCAGAGCCAGGAGCTGGCCACAACCTCCTCAACCTGTGGGCCACGGATCCTTTCCCCACCCCTGTTTCTTCATCATCGCTTCCGGTCCCATCCGGAACCCCTCAGTTGGTTCCCTTGCCTGTCTTCACGATCCCGTCTCCATCGCTGGTCACAGCCAGCGCCCTGGATCCGTGGCCACCGCTGCTGTCAGCAAGCTCCTCGGCTCTGCCCCCACCGCACAGTCTGTGCGGCTCCTCATCGGCGCCTCGGGCTTCCCCTCCACCAGCACGGCTTGAGGCGGAGTCCTTGGCTCCTCTTCGGGCCTCCAGGCCCGTGTCGCCACCTCGACCAGTCGACCAGTCAGCCTGTCACCATCACCTCGGCCCACGCCTCCCTCGTCACCTCCTCAGCCCGTCTGCCTGGAAGCTCCGCTGGGTTCCCTCGTCTCTCCAGGTCGGCCTCCGGGGGTCGACGCTCAGCCTCCGCCACGGACTTCCGGGTTGGCGGCTGCACCTCCACCCGTCACCCCTACACCGTCAGCGAACTCCTCCTCATCATCAGTCACCACAGCATCGCCCCGGTCATCCAGGCCATCGTCGGCACCTCGGTTACGTGCGCCAGTGGTTCAGCACCAAGCTTCTGGGCCGGCAGTGTCGCCGAGGTCCGTCAGCCGGGAAGTTCCGCGGATTCCTCTGCCAAGCACTATGGTTCCGCCGCCGTCAATTGGCCCCAGGGCGTCATCCCGCCCTATAGTCTGGACTCCTCTCTGGCTCCTCCCACCGTCTACTCCACCGTCTACTCCACCGTGGTGCCAATTTGTGTTCTTCAGAACACAAATTAAGATATTTTTGATGAAATAATGCGGTGAGATTTCCCAACCTCCAAAAATTTCCAAACCTCTTCCAGAAGCTCGAACATGCTGTGTAACACTCGAGAATGAACCTCATTGGTTCCGCAGCACGT
The DNA here is from genome assembly GCA_038088235.1 of Zacco platypus. Taxonomy (NCBI): domain Eukaryota; kingdom Metazoa; phylum Chordata; class Actinopteri; order Cypriniformes; family Xenocyprididae; genus Zacco; species Zacco platypus. The sequence goes on from CM076067.1 coordinate 1,716,954, forward strand.
TTGAGCTTCTGGAAGAGGTTTGTTCATGTGCATTATTCAGGTTAGGTTGAACTTCTGCTTATGTTCACTAATCAATGTTTACATGCGAGTAAAAGCCTAAATTAAAAGTTTTCATCATAACAAGCAATCGATTCTCCTCAGAAAATTTGGACAAAACCGCTTGATTCATATGGATAACTTTCAAACTTTTTGAAGCGTCAAAGTGGTAGTTACATAGGCAGTCAGTGGAGGGAGATTTGACAACATTCTGTCATCAAAAATATCTTCATTTGTGTTCTGAAGATGAAAGGCTTACGGGTGTAGAACGACATGATGGAGAGGAATTAATGACAGAAATTTCATTTTGGGGTGAACTAACTCTTTAAGATCGTCAGCTCAATCATAAATAATGAATGTCGATTCCTCAAAAAAGTGAATTACATTCAATTATTAAAGATTTTTAAAATCAAGTACTTTGATCAGTAATAGCGATTTTTTGATGTGTCAGCTCCAAGTGCAGGGTTTCTCAACTCTGGCCATCAAGGTCTACATTTTTTATTCCAACCTTGAACAAACTCTAATCAAACTCACCTGCCTGTAGCTTTCTAGTACTCTTGAAGACTTTGATTATCTTCAGGTTCAGGTGTGTTTGATTAAGGTTGAAGTTGAACTCTGCAGGAAAGTGGACTTCGAGAGTCAGAGTTGAGAATCCCTGCAGTACTGAAAATTCTTGTGATTCTCCATTGCTATCATTTTGTCTGGTGTGATTGGTCACATGACAAAGAAATCAGAGAGCCAATAACACAGGATGCTGTGTTTGCTTTTTGCATCACAGTCTTCCAAGTGTATTTTTGCATAGTGCAAATGAGTGTGGCACTTTTTTCAGGAAAGCCTTTCTTTCAGTGCTATATGTGGAGAAAAGCACACAGCACACCACCCAAAACACACCATACCAACTGTGAAGCATGGTGGCGGCAGCATTATGCTGTGGGGGTGTTTCACTTCAGTAGGGACAGGCAATTAGTCAGGATTGAAGGGAAATGGATGCTGCCAAGTACATCCAAACTCTTGAGGAAAACCTCTGCTAGACAGCTGAAGATGGGCAGGTCATTCACCTTCTAACACGACAACAATCCAAAACATAAGGCCAAAAGAACAACGCAATGGCTGAAGGATAGGAAGGTGAATGTCCTTGAGTGGCCAAGTCAGAGTCCTGACTTAAATCCCATAGAAAATCTGTGGATGGACTTGAAGAGAGTTTCACAGAATTTCACATAACTTGAGCAATTCTGCAAGGACGAATGGGCAAATATTCTTCTCCAATCTAGGTGTGCAAAGCTAGTACAGACATATCCAAAAACGATTAATGGCTGTAATTAAAGCAAAATGTTGCTCTATGAAGTATTAAATCAGTGGACTTTTCTAAGCTTGTTATTCTAGTTTTTCAGTTTTTGATCAGTTTTCAGCACTGTTGCTTTTTCTTTCATTACTTGATGGTGTAAGGCAAAATTGCAAACTTTTTTTTTGTTTTTTTTTGAAGTTTTGATTTCAAGCTGTGCAACAAATGAAGCAGCTATTTCAAAGGGGTATGATTATTTTCTACAGGCACTGTGCTATTTACAGTTATTTCCCTCATGAATTTGTTTGACAAACTGTCAGCTTAAGACAGCCACAAGTATTAAATGTCATTAAATGTCAAAATAATGCCAATATCATACACTCCACACACCCGAATGGAAGTTTCTAGAGATCCTGAAGACCTTTATTTGCTGCTTTACTTGTTTATTTGATAATAATGCATTTTATTTAATGGTGCCTTTCAAAACACCCAAGGTGTGTAAACATGAAGAAGTTGAGTAAGGTATCGGGTGCAAGATTATGAAGTGCCTTATAAGTAAGTAGCAAGATCTTGAATTCAACTCTATACTTTACTGGAAGCCGGTGCAATTCCTGAAGAACTGGAGAAATGTGCTCAGTAGAAGGGGTTAGAGGGAACACCAGTGAGAAGAGCATTACAGTAGTCTGTACGTGAAGTGACTAGTAAGTGAATAAGAACTGCTGCATTTTTAGTTGAGAGATAGAGGAGGAGACGGTTAATATTATGCAAGTGGAAGTATGCAGTCCATGTGATATTATTAATTTGAGTTTCAAAGGATAGTGTGCTATGCATGATAACACCCAAACTTTTAACCTGCGAGGAAGGTTTGCATCATTGTCAATATACAAAGAAAAACAGTTAGATTTAGATGAAACAGATCTAGTGCAAACAAGGAAGGCCTCAGTTTTGTTGTCATTTAGCTTCAGGAAGTTAGCTGAAAGAAAAGAACTAGTAGGTTTGGCAGACAGGTAAAATTGGGTGTCATCTGCATAACAATGAAAATGAATACCATGTTTCCTCAAAATACAACCAAGAGGGAGCATACAAATAATGAACAGAAGCGGGCCAAAAACAGAACCCTGGGGAACACCAGTTTTTAATTGAATACACTGAGTGCGTCCAGAAAGATACGACCTAAACCAAGACAGAGGAGGGCCAGTGATCCCAATAAAAGCTAACCTGTCGAGAAGTATCTTAGGAGAGACAGAATCAAAGGCAGCGCTCAGGTCAAGAAGGACAAGTATGGGTAAAAGCCCAGCGTCAGCTGCCAGTAGATCATTGGTTCTGACAAGAGCAGTCTCAGTGCTATGGTGGAGATGAAAACCAGATTGAAATTGTTCAAACAAATTATTATGAGAAAGATGTTCATGAATTTGAATTGCAATACAAGGTTACACTTTATTTTAAGGTGTCAGTAGTACAGTGTAATTATACATTTACGTAGGTTTTGGTGTAGGGTTAATCACATGTAATTATGCATAATTTACTATAGTAAATATATGTAACATTTGTAACAATGACACTGTAAAATAAAGTGTTACCCAATACATTTTTCAATTACCTTATAGGTAAACCATAAATTTGAAATTGGGCAAAAATTACCCAAATTAATTGGATCAGCCCCTGGTTTCTTAAGTATGGGAGTAATAATAGCAGATTTAAGAGACGGAGACACAGAACCAGAGACAAGTGAAGCGTGAACAATTTTACTAATCAATTATTATTAATTTGGGTTGGAGCTCATGCTGCTTTCAAGTGCAGCTGGAAAACACATTCCTTCAAGTCGGGCTTTTGATGTGCATTTAAGTCGGAAACATCTTTAAAAGTGAACATTATTCTGAATTCAAAATTATGAAACTTATTCATCATGTATTTGTACATGGTATGAAAACCGATTAAACCGTGATTGTCTATCAGATGCCCTGTACATCTCACCTTAAAATCATTCATTATTTACCACAGACTTCCTTTCTGCTCACTGATTTTGATATATAGATGATAGATAAGTGATATTTGTGTTATAGGTCAGTTTTTCCACCATGTTTCAAATCAGCATGCCTCTCTCAACTTCTGCAACTCCTGTATCATCAAGTATTCAGTTTCCTACTTATAAATATGACTTCACTTGGTCATTCTTGTGCTTCGTATTCATGATTATGATATTTCTGACTCCACTTGAAAGGCAAATTAACTTCAGGAGCAGGATCGGACAGCTCTGCTCCAAATGCCCTGCAAATACCCGAGGGCCTGGCGACTGCGGTCACAGAGTACTGTAAGACATGTTCCTAGGTCAATATATTTTCTTGATCCTGGACAACATTTGTCTGAAAATTTTATCCTAATCTTATCCATAGCCCTAAACCAATAACCAGGGCTAGGTAGGTTACTTGTAAAATGTATTTAAAAAGTAATTTGTAACGTATTTCGTTACATTACTCAAGTTTAGTAACTTAATCTAAATACTTTAGAATACTTTGGAATACTAATAAGTGTGGAACAAACACAAAAAAGGTCATTGCAAGTTTTTATCTCACAATTCTGACTTTTTCCCTCAGAATTGCGTGATATAAAGTTGCAATTGTGAGTTATAAAGTCAGAATTATGAGATATAAACTCACATACTAAATTCACAATTGCAAGAAAAAAAGTCAGTATTGCAAGTTTATATCTCCCAATTCTGACTTTATAACTTGCAATTCTGAGAAAAAGAAGTCAGAATTGTGAAATACAAACTCACAATTGTGAGGGGAAAAACAAATTGTGAGAAAAAGTTGCAGTGACGAGTGAATTATAAAATGACTCACAAAACATGAAAACAGTGGAAAACATGAAACTTAACTCCTCTTTTTCAGACGGTCAGAGTCAGAGAATCACCAATCGCTGTTTAAATGACATTAAAACTCAAAGTAATCACTTTGGTAATCTAAAACACTTTTCAGATGTAACTGTAATCTGATTACCACCCATTTAAAATGTAACTGTAATGAAATACAGTCACTCAAATTTTGTATTTTAAATACGTAACTAAGTTACTTGTATTTCGTTACTCCACAACCCTGCCAATAACCTATCCCTAAAATCAGAGGGAATGATCGGTGGATAACTCTGATGCAGAAGCTCCTAACCCTGGATGTGAGCCTCAACTCGACAGAAACTATAATCTTGTCCCTCAAATCTGATTTGGTTGATTGGGAATGTTGTTTCAGGAGCACATTGTACTTGGTGAAAAAGGTTCACCGGCCTGGAATATTCCACATTCTGTATCCTAAAGGGATCTGGTGTTAGAAGGAGAGTGGTCAAAAAGGGGGATTTGTGAAGTCATTACATTCTGATGAAATATTATCAGGATGAACGTTTTTAATGATACTTGGAATAATGCACTGATATACCTTTCATTATAAGACCAGCAATGTATTAAATAGGGTAAATTTCGCATTCATGTTGAATTCGGTGAGAGCAGTCACACACCGCAACAATAAATGGATATTAGACTTTTTACCCCCCAAAAAATCACTCTCCAGAGAATTGTGCTGTGAAAGAAAATGAAGCAGGGTGAAAAGCTCCTGCGTTCAGCTCAGGTTGGTCTGAGGCAGACTGAAGCTTGTGATGGAGCAGGTTAATATGAGGAGCTACAGCAGCCCGGCGGACTAATATAAATCTAGCCAAGATGGGTAAACTGTGCCACTTTTTATGTTCATATCGCAAACAAGGTTATAGTGAAATATGAAATATTGCTCCTTTGAGTCTGCGGAAGCTTGTTTTGTACATACATTTGTGGGAAAAAAACCTTTTTCATTTTGTTTGAATGGTGGGCTTCTGTTTGCAAGTGCTCGCTCAGATTTTTAGAAACAAATTTGGCCCTGACACTCCTGCCCTCGAGCTTTTCAATTCACCAGTGTAATAGTATTTCCTGCCTTCGGAGGCAAAACGCACTGCTACTATTAGTTGAGCCACTGACATTTACCTCACAGCGGCCATTTTACAGGGAAAAATGCTTATTTTTAATTCACGGCTAATATTCTTGACATTTTACGTGCCATGTAGAAAAATTACTTTGACGTGCAAAAACAGATTTTTGTATATGTTTGTATACCAAAATGTTACATGTAGTTACTATAGTAATAACTATCACCAGTGTTGGGGAGTAACGAAATACAAGTAACTTAGTAACGTATTTAAAATACAAAATTTGAGTCACTGTATTTCATTACAGTTTCATTTTAAATGGGTGGTAATCAGATTACAGTTACATCTGAAAAGTGTTTTAGATTACCAAAGTGATTACTTTGAGTTTTAATGTCATTTAAACAGCGATTGGTGATTCTCTGACTCTGACCGTCTGAAAAAGAGGAGTTAAGTTTCATCAACATTTTAATACTTTTAAGAGGATCATAAAAATGTTGTTATTTTTATTTAGTTCTGTCCTGAACAAGACAAAATGACTGAATTTATAAAAATAAATTGCCCAACTGTCAACTGAACTGTCCTGTCATGACCTGATGATCCACGACTGTTTTCATGTTTTGTGAGTCATTTTATAATTCACTCACTGCAACTTTTTCTCACAATTAGTTTTTTTCCCTCACAATTGTGAGTTTGTGTTTCACAATTCTGACTTCTTTTTCTCAGAATTGAGAGATTTAAACTCACAATTGCAAGTTATAAAGTCAGAATTGGGAGAAATAAACTTGCAATACTGACTTTTTTTCTTGCAATTGTGAATTTAGTATGAGAGTTTATATCTCATAATTCTGACTTTTCTCAATATTGTGAGTTTATATCTCATAATTGTGACTTTTCTCAATATTGTGAGTTTATATCTCATAATTGTGACTTTTCTCAATATTGTAAGTTTATATCTCATAATTCTGACTTTTTATCACACAATTCTGAGGGAAAAAGTCAGAATTGTGAGATAAAAACTTGCAATGACCTTTTTTGTGTTTGTTCCACACTTATTAGTATTCCAAAGTATTCTAAAGTATTTAGATTAAGTTACTAAACTTGAGTAATGTAACGAAATACGTTACAAATTATTGTATTTTGTAATCTGTAGTGAAATACATTTTAAAAGTAACATACCCAGCCCTGACTATAAATTATGCATAATTACATCTGACTGACCCCAAAACCTATAGCAAGCACAAGCTGTTAATTAATAATACTCAGTATTACACTGTATAATTACAGTGTAACAAATACATAATAAAGTGTAACACTTTATTTTACAGTTTCATTGTTACATGTATTTACTATAGTAATAATTAGAAATTATGCATAATTACATGCAATTAAACCAAACCCTCATCCTAACCCTATAGTAAGTTCATGTAGTTAGTTGTCATTACTCAGTACTTAAATGTATAATTACACTGTAATACTGATCCTTAAAATAAAGTGTAACCGGTTTATGGTTAGTTGCTTGTAATTATGCATAATTTACTGTTATTGCTATATTAAGTACATATATAAGTGTCACCAACATTTTATCATTTGAAACAACACTGAGTTGTGCTCAACAAAATTTGGAAAAAGTCAATAGGGTGAATTATGATTTCATTTTGACTAACAAGACTTGAAATGACAATTCTAGTTCAAAAACAGTTGTAGTTTGCCTGCAGAATGTTTCCAGATCCTCATAATTCAATGCGTTTTCCTGAATTATGTTTCGTACTCAAACCCAAATATTGTTGCTCAAACCAAGTTAATATTTTCTTTTAAATAACTGAATCAAGTATTTCACTTGGAACATAATATTTTATAATATCTTATGTCATTTTTGGAACTCGACAGCATTCGCTTTAATCGTATGGAAAAGAGCAGCATGTACACTTTACGCAATATCTCCTTTTGCGTTCCAAAGAAAGAAAGAAGATTTCTGTGAGAACCGTCCCCAGTTCAATAAGACAAAGACACTCATTATAAAAACTTTATTTTGAATAAAACGTATGGAACCTCATTACATGTAGTGTGGTCGGTTTACTCGATCTATCTCGGGTCAGAACAGCACAGCGTCGGTGACAGTGACTTCACTAGGTCAGAATCAACTTCAGAACAATGTTTCGCAGGTGTTACAGTAATGTTAAAATCTAACACTTCACTGAAGGTAGCACACCACAAATACACCATGTAGAAAAATGAAAGGACTGCTGGGAAAACAAGGGAAAAGCTCAACGGGCAGCTTCCTCGCATAGCAAGTGCGGCTTCGTGGAATGACCGATGGGACGATGGTTTTGTTTTGGAAATGGAGAGCGAAATCAATCGACAGTCACACCGATGAACAAACCAATGAGTGATGGATAATGTCTGAGGTAGCAAGGCAATCATGGCTTTCTCTAATTTTATTTTTTAAACATTTATTTATAAAACTATACTACACAAAGATAAATCATCTTGGGCCAAACGTCCTGAAAATCCATATTTCCTACATTTGTCTTTATAATATAATCTTTCTACATGATTTTTGAGAAATAACAGCATCTTTCGGCCACTCGTCTCTCCTGGAATGGATGCTTCATAGGCACAAAAGGGCATTTTCGACGCACGACGACGCTTGTGTTGTACATCATCTGTGCGTGCGCTCTAGAAATGCAGTGAGGGTTCGGATGCGCTGCCGCCAGTGGCACAAACTGTCAAAATGATGCTTTAAAGGGAGATTTCACGGCAAACACTGTCAAAACAGGCTAAAACTTCAACGGAACAATGCTGGGGGCAACATGCGCTAACAGTTTAGCATTACGAGACCGATTCGTCTTCATATCCACTGATGTTTACGACGTTTTCCAAAAGACAACAGCAGCTGATGTGAGCTGCGTTTAAGATGTGTGGTTCCTTGGTGAACAGAGAAATAAAAGCATACAGGTTACATGATAAATGGCCCCCATAACCCTAAATAATCATCCGAGTATTAAAACGATGGGCAGATACACCTCACGTACAATCTACATGTGATCAAATGTACACTTGCATAGTACAGACAGACGCAGTAGTAATAGCCATTGAGTGAACTGTGTGGTTCTGTTCCAGAGTCTTTGGGTTCGAGGGTTAACGCCTCTGTCTAAGGGAACAGCCGGGAATCTGCATCTCTGGAATGGGAATCTTCTGGTCATGTCGAGTCAGTTCCGCTGAAAGCCTTCACATCACCTGGACACAGACGTGAACATATAGTGAGTGTCTAATGCATAAACAATGTTGAACTAGGCTGAACATGAGATGTATCATGGAAGAGTTTGGAAGAGCATGAGTTTAAACACAGTGAGTGTCACTGAGTTTGTGTTCACCACAGATCTTATTTGAGGCAGTTCACTAATAACCCATTCAGAAAACCACTGACTTTGAGACAAAATGGAACCATAAGTTCCTGTTTCATGGTTTTAGGACTCTTGCAGCACTCTTATGACTTTGCACAGTTACAGTTTGGATTTCATGTGGTCACAAAACATAGTTAATTATGCTGGAAGTGAATAATGACTGCTGATTCAGTGAGTGAATCATTGCACTTATTCAAACAAATTACTCATGAGTTTGGGACTGATTTGTGAGTCTGTCTGAACTTCATTAAAGTAGCAGTTCAGAACCGAAAACTACGGAGGCTTGTTTCCGCCACTGAATAAAAAATAAAAAAGGTAATTGTGACTTTTTATCTCAAAATTTGGTATTTTTCCCTCGCAATTGCGAGTTTACATCTTGCAATTCTTACTCTTTTCTCAGAATCGCATGATATGAAGTCAGAATTGCGTGTTATAAAGTCAAAATTGAATTATAAAGTCAGAATTGCAAGTTATAAAGTCAGAATTGCGAGATATAAAGTCAGAATTGCAAGTTATAAAGTCAGAATTGCGAGTTATAAAGTCAGAATTGAGATATAAAGTCAGGATTGAGAGTTATAAAGTCAGGATTGAGATATAAAGTCAGAATTACGAGTTATAAAGTGAGAATTGAGAGTTATAAAGTCAGAATTGAGATATAAAGTCAGGATTGAGATATAAAGTCAGGATTGAGATATAAAGTCAGAATTGAGAGTTATAAAGTCAGAATTGAGAGTTATAAAGTCAGAATTGAGATATAAAGTCAGAATTGAGATATAAAGTCAGAATTGAGAGTTATAAAGTCAGAATTGAGATATAAAGTCAGAATTGAGAGTTATAAAGTCAGAATTGAGAGTTATAAAGTCAGAATTGATATATAAAGTCAGGATTGAGATATAAAGTCAGAATTGAGATATAAAGTCAGAATTGAGATATAAAGTCAGGATTGAGATATAAAGTCAGAATTGATATATAAAGTCAGGATTGAGATATAAAGTCAGGATTGAGAGTTATAAAGTCAGAATTGAGATATAAAGTCAGAATTGAGATATAAAGTCAGAATTGAGATATAAAGTCAGGATTGAGTTATAAAGTCAGGATTGAGATATAAAGTCAGGATTGAGTTATAAAGTCAGAATTGAGATATAAAGTCAGGATTGAGTTATAAAGTCAGGATTGAGATATAAAGTCAGAATTGCGAGTTATAAAGTTGAAATTGTGAGTTATAAAGTCCAAATTGAGTTATAAAGTCAGAATTGAGAGTTATAAAGTCAGAATTGAGATATAAAATCAGAATTACGAGTTATAAAGTCAGAATTGAGAGTTATAAAGTCAGAATTGAGAGTTATAAAGTCAGAATTGAGAGTTATAAAGTCAGAATTGAGATATAAAGTCAGAATTGAGATATAAAGTCAGGATTGAGATATAAAGTCAGAATTGAGATATAAAGTCAGGATTGAGATATAAAGTCAGGATTGAGAGTTATAAAGTCAGAATTGAGATATAAAGTCAGGATTGAGTTATAAAGTTGAAATTGTGAGTTATAAAGTCCAAATTGAGTTATAAAGTCAGAATTGAGAGTTATAAAGTCAGAATTGAGTTATAAAGTCAGAAATGAGATATAAAGTCAGAATTGAGAGTTACAAAGTCAAAATCGAGATATAAAGTCAGAATTGAGATATAAAGTCAGAATTGAGAGTTATAAAGTCAGAATTGAGATATAAAGACAGAATTGTGAGATAAAAAGGTCACAATTAACTTTTAAATTGTTTTATTCCATGGCAGAAACAAGCTTCCATAGATGACAGAACCAAACCTTTTGAAAAAAATTTGGCTCGATTTTTTTTTTTTATGGAAACTTTCCTGAATAAGAACTGATTTCCAATTCCCAACCTTTGATGGGATGCATCCAACCAAGATTTTCAAATAAACCCAGTCAATAAATCATCACAGAAATGTAACATATGGAGATGCCAGTCTATTGGCTGTGATGGATCTTTGCATACAAGCTCATCACTAAGATGTTTACATCCAATGATGACTCATAAAAACAAACACCAACTAAAAATTAATTTCTCATTAACAGAAACATGATTGATAGCGTTTCCATCTGAGCTGGTTCAAGCAAACTAATGAAGCAGGGGAACAAATATGTCCAGAGCTTTCAGAGACCCATTTACAAGTAGACGGGATAAGAAAACAGGTGCAAAGGATTGTGGGTAAAATGGAGTTACAACTTCAGCTATTTCCTTTCTCTCTGTGATCAGTAAGAATGACTGGAGTAGAGCGGCATGATTCTGGATAAATTGAGAATTTTTTTAAATTTATAGACATGATTCTCCCACAATTCTGAACAGACAAACTAAACAAAATAACAGAATTTACTAGAGCTTTGCGGCATGTTTTAAAAATATTTAATTAATTTGAATTATTTATTTAAAAAACAGATGAATCAGCGTTTTTGAACGAATCTCTTGAGTGAATGATTCAATGACATACATTTTTAACAGTCACTTGTCGCCACCTACTGGTGTAAAAATGATCGATTTATTCGAGCTTCAAGTTACTTTCTAAAGGGGATTTACTCTCTATTTTGATCTCAGTGTTTATATCTGAACTATAAACTTTATTTGCAGTTCTTCTGTGATAACATGACAATTTATAACACAGAAATAATGAAACCGTGTGGTTGTTTCATACATGACAGCCGCTCTCTCTGGATCAGCGGCAGCGCCGTCTCAGATCCGAATGATCCGGTTTGATTTCAAAGGTTTAATTGACACAGCAGAATCATTTAGGAATAAGACTGCGTGGGAGTTCAAATCAAGATTGTGATGTTTTAACAATTAATCGTGCAGCTCTACTGTGGAGTGTTTTTACTGTGACGTCCTACCTTCGGCCTTGAGGACACGCTTGATGCTGCAGAACCCAGAAAGGAAAGACAAAGAGAGAGAGACAGTTAGGACAATACAACAGACAGTCGTGACAAGAACAATACATGCAGGCTCTCCACAATGGCGCAACGTTTAATTTACAGCGTTCAAGCTCAGACTCATGGGACTGCTCTTCTGAACACTGAGCGACGCTCTTTAATGAACTCTACGGGGAGACGACAGCAAATACGAGCGAGACGACTCCTAACGCTCGTATCACCCGTGCCTCTGTCCTTCATTAAACTTTCTCAACAAACAAAGAACATGGAAATGGGCCCATATCTTCTCCCAGACTGAATCTCACCACACACAAGGGCCCAGTGCAGTAAAACGATGTGCCAAGATCAATATATTTAGAGTTTCTAGCAAACAATACAAGGCAAAGTCTGGGCGGAATTTAAATTAAGCTCCACAATAACAACGAAATCGAATCAGTAACTTTGAGGTAATAAAAACACTCGTTTAAGTCAAGTCACTGCATAAAACGGAGTATCTAACGCCTTCAGAATCCGATTTTCTTTGAAGCTTCATTCACAATCAAAGCTCTCGTTCTGAGAGTGGCTTCTTTGGCCGACTGACCGCTGTCTGAACTGAGGGAGTCTGGGATATCTGTCAAAAATGGAGGCACCAAATTTTTACCTAAAATTTCAGATGTTTGTCGGGCTTGTAACCTGAAGGTTGCTGGTTCGATTCCCATGCCGGCAGGAATTGAAGGTGGGGATTGTGAATGAACAGCACTCTCTCCACCTTCAACACCATGACTAAAGTGCCCTTGAGCAAGACACCTGACCCCTAATTGCTCCCCTTGTAAGTCGCTTTGGATGAAAGCGTCTGCCAAATGAATAAAAATGCAAAAAAAAGCTTCGCAATTATCTTAAAGGATTCAATGATAAGTGAAGGAAAACGAGAGCAAATATGCGTACTGTCCATCCTAAATACGAGGGCTAGTCTGTAATACAGAGCACTGAATTACATAACAGGATGACATCTGGTTGCGAAATGCAAATTTGAGATTTTGAGACAGTCAGAATGGCTGGTGGATGAGCAAAAATATCCATCACTGCACAAAAAACACCTGCATTCGTATGGCGGCATACCCCGAGTCTCTCCCGACTTTTGCTAGTACTGCAAAAACAGCGTGGATAACGAAACAAACAACATTTGAGACGCTTTGTGCGTTGGACAATGTTTGAATCGAGCTGTAATGACAATAAAATGTAATATTTTCATATTCCAGGTTCAAAATCGTCAGCAGCGCCTCATAATTATTCATGTGACTGTCTCATAACTATTCATGACATCACGTCACACGGTCCTGAGAGGAGCGCTTCAAACGCTCGGCAGGCACTTCAGTGAGTTACTTCGCAGAAACACTCGACAGTCCCCGGGGTTCGTCCTCCCATGTGATGCTGATGGAGCAACAGGCATTCAATCAACCAAGTTACGCAACGAGCAGTTGTCACGTGACAGTGATTTATAAAGGCGACATCAAAGAATAACAGTTATTAAGAAAGCACATTCACATATTTTTTTGGATGCATATGAAAATGGCTTAGTGCATTAAATTATAGATATAAAACGAGCTGTGTGTAGTTGTGTAATGCACTCGCATCATTCAGGGCATTTTGGTGAGTGCAATTGTGAATACAGCAGCATTTATGAGAAACTTTGATGCCATCGACTCCATTAAATCAGATTCTCTCCTCCGCTCATACTCTTCTCACTAGCCGTGTTTACATGGAGCCTAATGATCGGATTGTCATCAGACTAGTAAGAAGAGTCTCATTAACCACGACAATCGAAAATAATTGGTCAAATCTGAAATCTTAAACCTTTTCGAATCTATTCAATAGGCCATATAAACACTTGATCGCGTTGAAAACCGAAACTGGACCGTTCTGCGCATGTGCAATGATGTATGACAATATTCTCCTTCCGCTCGTTGCACATAAAGTAGTGCGAGACAGTTGTCCCATGTCTCACTTCGGACTCGTACACAGACTCCTTATTTTGGAGGTGAGACGAGCCATTTTTACCGCTCGATTAGCACCACGACACATGCTCGTCGTCTGCTTTTTAAAACGAAGAAAAGAAGCAGTAGGAGAATGATTAGTGCCAACAGCAGGAAACTGTTCATGAAGTGTGCGCATGATCATTCCTGATTTGAAGCGTGTGGCATATAAATGCACTTTATTTAGCATTGATTTCACTCCGATTGAAACAAAAGGTGTGCATGTAAGCATTGAGAACTGGAGGGTTTCATAAAACTACAAACCAAAAAGCTAAGTAAAATGATGGTAGCTAAACGCTAATGCTAAAGGGCGATTTATACTCCTGAGGCGGACCTACGCCTTTGACGTGCAACACACAGACTGCTGGTAGGCAGTGTCTGCGGTCATGCTGAGTATCAAGGCAAAAGCTTCAGCAGCGGTGGCGGCAAATAGGCAACAGCTGTGTCCGAAACCGCTCCCTATCCACTATATAGTGCACTATATTGGGTGTCGGCCATTTTGTAGTGCTGTCCGAATTCTGAGTGAACGACTTCATTCCCTACATTCGCTCACTATTTTTACCCACAATCCTCTCTGATTTTGAGTGTACATTCGATGTACACTCGTTAAAGTGCCGTTACCCAAAATCCAACGCGATAAGACGATCGAGCGCGAAAGAAAAATAAATATGGCGGACGGCAATACGGGAAGCGGCAACTTCTACAAATGTAAGTGTAATTTTTTATTAATTAGAACATCTTTGTAAAGATATACTTATTATCATATGATAATTTGGTGGATTTTTCTCATATGTTAGTGAACTGTTGTACAGTGTATTTAACCTACGTCTTAGAAAATGATGTATTGACGAATTTTTATTTGCTTTAGTGACGGATGAGGATGTTAGGAAGCCAATTTTAAACAGTAATATACAATTCATGAAGCTAAACAGGACATATTACAGATGGGTATAGGAAATGGCACATGCTATTAACGTCAGCGTCCAAATTCGCTCACTCATTTTCGTTCACTCTTTGCTGATATAGTGCGCTCAACTGCCGTGCACTATATAGGGGTTAGTGAACGAGTGAACGAGTGGGCGGTTTCAGACACAGCTAACGTCTTTTGTTGTAGTTTGATGGCGCGAATCCCCAGTTTCTCCACAGAAGTTGAAAACGCTCCACTACAGTTTTTTGACCTGAGGGAGGGGTTCTAGCCGACCAATCACAGCGCTTGCGGTCCGCGTTGTTACTTTTTTGAAACGCAAAATATTATGCAAATGCAAACACTGCACCAATAATGTTAGCATGTTAGCATGTTTCAGTTGTGGCTTACAATATACTTAAAAGGACGTACCGGAGAAGTAGCTACTTTTAGTATATAGTAGAGCGTGCAGAAGAGGAGTTTGGCTTTGACCGCTAACTTTTTCAGCAGGTCTGGTTCTGGAAGGATTTTTCTCATTCATTTTCTTCATAGGCATTTAAAAAATAATGAACTGGAAAGTTTTAAGCCCAAGACCAAACCAACTATCGCGGTTTTGAGCATGTGCCAACTTGTCTACACCAATCAATAGTCAATATTAACTTTGTGAGCGTTACTTCATTGCATTTTGAGCCGAATGTAGTTTCTTCTTTAAACTGGTTCAGCTTGCAGCTACACTGCAAAAAACTGCCTTTCTTAGTGTTTTTGTCTCATTTCCAGTCCCAAAATTCTTAAATCCGGATGATTTTACTAGATAAGTAAAATGACATAAGACGCTTTTTCTTGTTTTATGGAGAAAAAAAGATCAAAATGAATTATCTGCCAATGGGGTACGAAAAATAATCTTGTTTCATTTTACGTATCTAGTAAAAGCATCTGGATTTAACAATTTTTAGATATTTGGACTGGAAATGAGACAAAAATACTAAGCATGAAAAGCATTTTTTGCAGTGTAGCTACAAGCTGAACCAGTTTAATGAAGATCAGCAAACTACATTTGGTTTAAAATGCAATGAAGTACCGCTAACAAAGTTAACATTGACTACTGATTGGTCTCTTAAGGATTATGGGTAGTGTAATACAGCAGTGTAATTTGGCTTTTCATTTTCAAAAATGATTTCTATATGAAGAAAATGGAATTTTACTTCCAGACTCTGACTGTTTCGCTCTTCCGGGACGCAGCCAAAGACTTCACTACACACCGGGAAACAGTGAAGGAAGGAGTTCAAAGCCCCAGAAGACAGCAGAGTATTAGCTGGCATGCTGAGAGACGGCGTGAGAGCGGGAAAGTCAGAGCGTTAGACTTACGAGAGCATGCAGGAAAACTGTGGTTAATCTGTTCCATAACCTCAGCCAGATCAGAGTTACTGTTAGCACACTGACGGAGAAACTCATCTGAGAACACACACAGAATACACTCCACAGATTATTATATAAAGAAGTCAATCAGAGCCCTCAGGATCGTCACCCTGCGGCGCGTGTGTGCGTGTGTGTGTGTGTGTGTGTGTGTGTGTACCTGAGAACTCGGGCTGTCCTGCTGTATCCTGATGGAGAGAGCCGGAAGAGGACGTGCCATTTAACTCAGGCTAGAAAGAGAGACAGGCATGGTTTAAAAACTACAAAACTAGTGCGATGTGTATCTATGATAATATCACAATCTAACGATGCTGTATGGAGGAGCAGGAGTAACACATAAAAATAAAACGAAGAATCAATTAATTAATTTAATAATTCAAAGATAAAAATGCATATAAATAAATCACTTTTATATGGGCAAATAAATAGACATATTTAAAGTTGTTTATTTAATTCATTTTTTAAAACGTAGATTAATAAGACAATAAATAGTACATTATTAAATCATTTTAATTCCGTATTTAAATCGCTTTTTAAATCGCTTTTTAAAAAAGAATTTGGCAAATGCTTTTCTAAAATGCCATTGGACAGTACAGACGTGGGAGCAAGCAATCAGCTTTCGCCTCAATTTGAAGAGCCGACTCTCAGTTCGAGCAACGCGATCAAGCAAAATGTCAGGCGAATCTGAACGTGTTTTTAGAGGCATTGTAGAGGATTTGTTAGCTTTAGCTGATTTTTGCGAAAGAAATTCTCCTCTCGATTATCATTTCATACGTAAAAGAGTTTTTCAGTTGAGGGAAGACGAGGATAATTGTGTTTGTACAATAAATGGACGGATTTGGGTCAATAAATGGTCATTCAGCGACTCCGCGGCCCTCACGCTATGGTTGAACTTCCAAGCGTTCTCGAACAACACCAGTCGCTGGATGTACCGGCAGAAGAGACAGCAGGATGTATTCTTCATTTTATTTTTATGTGGCACTCCTGGTCCTCCATAATACTGAAGCTAATATAATCGTGTAGGTCTGTCTCTATGCAAAAACAACACGCCTCGAGAGAGTGAATGCTCTCACTGTGTGATGGAGTCTAGAAGAATGCAGTTAGAAAGACCCCAAAATTCTTCTATTTCTATATATAGTTAAGCAACATCACACAAGAGATGTTTTTCCCTGAATATCAGCAAAATTGCAATGTGATATTCATTTTATACAGCAATGCAATAAACAAGAAGTTAATATTGTGAGTTACATCTTCGACAAAACTGTCTGTTTTAGACCAGTTCGGTCCTAGAGAGCCGCTGTCCTGCAGAGTTCAGCTCCAACCTTCATCAAACACAGCTGAACAAGCTCTTCAGGATTAAACACCACCGGCCGCTGAGGGCTTTCAGGGTTGGAGCTAAACTCTGCAGGACAGCGGCTCTCTAGGACCGAACTTGCCTACCCCTGAACTCAAGCTGTGTCTGAAACCACTATATAGTCCACTATATCAGGTGTCGGCCTTTTTGTAGTGAAAACGACTGCATTCCCTACATTCGTTCACAACTTTATACCCACAATTCTCTCTGATTTTGATTGTACATTCGATGTACACTCGCTGAAGCACTATTTCCCAAAATCCAATGCGGAGAGGACCGAGAGCGTGAGCGAGTGTTAGATTACTTTATTATTTCTGCTTTAACATTCATGTTAGTCTATTGTTTTACCCTTTTTATTAATCGTGACTTCAATAAACCCAACTAATTTAGAGAGACATTATTATATAGATTAAATATAAATTATTATTATATTAGATATAGATAATTTTTTAAATGAAATTATACTAATAAGGTAAAAATATGGGCCTATATATTATTTTTTATTAAGATATATTATGTAGGCATTAACTCAATGTTACTAACAGCAAGGTGTTTTAATAATTTCTGGCATTGTTGTTAACTCATTAAACTTTAAGAGATGATAATTTAGTGCATGACTTAAAAATATTCGTTAATCATCTATAGTGTATTCATTCTAAAGTAACGTGATCATAACGGTCAGGGCGCTCTATGACCACGTCATCTGTGTGTGTGAGTTTCTAACGAACTAAAAAAGAAAAAAAACCTTTATTAAAAATAACAAATGATATAATGTACACTTGTTAATGTGTGTTTATTTTTGCATTAAGCATGACAAACCAATTATACAATCGAAGAAATTCACTCACTTCATGCAGATATAGTGCAATCAAAAGCCGCACACTATAGAGACTAGTGAACGAGTGAGTGGTTTCGGACACAGCTTCAGTATCAATCACTGATTCAATAATCCATCCATAAAAACATCCACTTGGACCAATCAGTTGAATGAACGACTCAGTGACTCACTCATCAAGAAAGTGACTCTTAATATGAACCTAAAACTCCACCTTTACTGTCGTTTGGCAAATAAATTGCATTGCCTATTAATTGCAGAGTCCACGAATCGCTTGGGTATGCGGAACATCCGCACACCACTGATATAAATATATATATATATATATATATATACACACGTACATATTATAGTACGTATAATCAGTTCTTCCTCACATAATTTATTTGGCATGTGTGAGAAGTCATTAGTCTTCCTCTAGGTCAAAGCAAGGTGTCCAGAAATGTCAGACTGACATTCTTCTTTGTCTTTTTGGATATCAAGTTATATTGTGTTTATTTAGCTAAGAGCCTTTGACAAGACCATCTGCCTAAACTGAGGCTCAGGGCAGTGAATCAGGCCCTCAGGAGACCCAATAAATTACCGTTACTCTAAATCAGGCCTCATTGAACGCCTGCGCTTGATTCACGACACTGTTGGCGGGTGTCGGACGCGCTGGCATTGCCCGTTAGACCATGAAGCTCATTGAAGGGTGAAACAATAGCGAGGCAGAGCTGGAACTGAACCGGAGACAGGTGAATGTGAGTCTCAGCTCCACACCTCAGGGACCGTCTGATGCATATTCAAAAAGCACTAAGTGGACAGTTCTTGGCCAGAATAAGACGTCAAAAAATGCCGCCCAGGTTGACGACTCAGTAGTTTGTGTGTTACCTGATGCAACAGCTGCCGTAGCCGATATAGCTGCGATTCCAGCTGCTTGTTATGGTCCTCCAGTATCTGCATGCGGGCCTCGAGTCGTCCCTTGTGCTGTCGCAGGAGTTTAGCTTCAGCTAACAGGTCAGCCTCCTCAGGGGCTCCGCTCACAGCTGCGGCTCCGGCGCCGGACTGACCGTGCTGCTGCCGCAACTGTTCGTACTCCCTCTGCAGGGTCCTGGCCACGGACACACAGAGAGAACGTTTATATGCCGAAAATAAAGGTGGGTTTCTGTCTGTTTGTTTATTGTGAGTTTGAGTTATGACTGTTGGATGCTGCAACTGTTCTTTTATGTTCTGGCTTTGAAAGGCAATGAAGAAAAGTGAACCCACAGGGACCAGCAGCCGATTGTTAGAACACAGCCTACTGCCAAACACCACTAGATATACAACTAAACAGATGCAAATCATAACCAATTATGGTGAAGCACTTCCAGTAACTATAACATTCACTAAATTAATAGTGAAACAATTCATTTTTGTTCTAACAACAAGTGAGCAATTAAACTTAAGGCCCGTTTACACCGCGAACTATAAAGATAACGATAACTATAACGTTCTGATCATTATGAGTTTTTTCCTCTGTCGCTTTAATGCTCTTTTTAATGTATCTTGAGCTGGAAAAAATCATTCAGAAAGTGATTCCTGTTCCTCTGTGAGGTTATCATTATAGCATTATAGTTGTGTTGTGTGTACATTTTTTTTGCACGTTTTTAATTTAATTTTGCTTTTATAGTTATATATGCATTATATATAGTTACAATAACAAAATGGTTGAGGTGTCATCCTTCATACCATCACACAATGGTAGTTCAAGGGTCGAGAAACAAGAATCAAGAAATAAAGAAACATTCTCAAGAAAAATTCCCAAAAGGGGACCAAACACGGCAAAAAACATTAGAGCTTTGGTGTAAGTCACAGGTTTTCTAAGGTAGGGACGTGGCAATTTGACTCAACCACATATTGACGGAGGGGACGACAACAAAAGTATACATTTCCTCACCAAAAAGGTGGTTGAGGTGTCATTCAGCTTTACAGTTCAAGAGGTAGATACTCGGGAATAGAGCCAAAGATTTACCAATGAACAACTTTATGCATCTCTTTCCAGTAAGTCTCGACCATATCACCATCCCAAAACACATGTATTACCGTACTAATATCAGACTTACACTTGAAACACAATTTGGAAACATTAGGAAAAATCGAACCGATGTTAAAGAAGTCTTGAAGTTTCGCTCATGACTCGATATTGATGCCGGATCTCTCCTCGTTCCAAAGTGTTTCTCCCATACCAGTTTCAGAGGATCATAGGAGTCGTCGACGACATTAGATAACAGTATAAAAACAGAAATCTTTCTTTTGAGAGAAAATGAAGAGTACAATTGTTTTTCGAAGCGTATTCTCTCGTCCGTTAGAAGTAATTCTAGAAAATGTCGTAATTGCAAAACATTTGTAGAAATCATTGTGTAAATGGTTTCAGACTGCCCTTGTCAAGCTCCAAAATTCCCCTCCGCCTCCATGACCGAAGACCAAATGTGTTGGATAGCAGGGTCAGGGTTGAATGAAATAGGAGATTTTAAAGATAGGATTCATGGAATATACTTCAAAACAACGTTTGATACTGTAAAAATATTGGACACTGAGAGATTTTATGTACTACAAATATTTTATTTGGGAAACATCTCAAAGCCTCAAACCCTGCCCAAAGTGAATCCGTTGTTTTAGAAACCAATTTATCATATTTTTAATCTGGGCGAAGCAAAAATATAACTGGAAGTTAGGGAGTGCAAATCCTCCTAGTTCTCTGGGTTTTAGTCTATGCTTTTGACTTTTGATATAATGGAATTGAACGATTTAAAGAAAGCGGCAGTCAAACAACAAGGCAGACTTTGAAATTAAAAGTTCAACCTAGGTAAATGTTCATCCTTATTACATTAATCTTGCCCAGAAACAAAATGGGGAGATTTGACCAGTTGGACAAATTTTGGCAACTAATTAGCTTTGAATAAATCACATAAATTGTGATCTTTATTCCCAAATATTGAAAACCTGAGGGAGCGGAGTGAAACGGCTTCTAGGGGAGCAAACAAATATAAGACCTGAGATTGATTTAGATTCATCTTAAACCCAGAAAATGTACTACACAGTAAAATCCCCAGAGTTAAATCCACTCTGCTCAGATAACATTTGGTCCCTCTCTAAATAGTGTTAAAGTAACACTGAAGCAGAGTTGTTCAGTTGTTCAGGAAATTAGTTGAAGTCAGTTGTTGTTCTTGTGTTTCTCTTTTCTTCAGTGATTCTGCTTGTTAACAGCAGGTGTTCATCATTAATGTTCAATCATCACTTAATTAATTGCTTAATTATCTCATTAACTTTAACTCTGCTTCAGAGTTACTTTAACACTATTTAGAGAGGGACCAAATGTTATCTGAGCAGAGTTGATTTAACTCTGGGGATTTTACTGTGTATATTCTCCAATAATCAAAAGAATTGTGTCAACGGAAGTCTCAGGATATTTAAAATATAATAACACATGAATTTTAATAACTAAATCTTTATCGTTATCATAGATATTGCCCTTGGCGCTGTATCATTTTTCAAAATCAGAGGCTGTCCGTACAGTATATCACCTCAGAATGTACAGAATATTTGGAGTTGTTCGACCATTTGAACAACTGTTTGTAAAAGTGTAAATACGGTTTGGACTTTCTTTTACGTGACAAGCGGGTGTCAGAAACGTCAAGTTACATATATATATATATATATATATATATATATATATATATATATATATATATATATATATATATATATATATATATATATATATATATATATATATATATACATATATACACACACAAGCGCCATCTACTATCACAGAGTGAAAATCTACCGTTTTTACACATTGGTCCAAACAGACGAATCAGATCAAATTGTCATGCCGAACATTTGTGTTGGTATGAACAGGCCTTAAGACTGCACACAGGCGCCAAACTGATACACTCAAATACCATTTAAAAACATTAATGAGATCATGGCCAGTTTTAATGCTGTTTTGACATGTTATGAAATGAGTTAGTCTTGCATAAGCTGAAGTGTTGTAGATATGGCTGCAGTTGAACTGACTTTCCTTGACAGGGACTTTGCAGCAGATCGATCATCTTAAAGTGTCATGAAACCTCCCTGTTTTTAGCACTGGTTGTTCATGCCTCAGATTTGAAAAAGACTCAAGAAATGGGTGTGTAAGGCTGTAGAAAAGTGGAAGTGCAGAAGTTGGGAAGAAAGGAGACAACAACCAATAAAACACAGACCTAAAACCAGGGCCCAAAACGAACTTTTTGCCACCCCTGGCAATACATATTTGTTTTACCAGCCATCACACCAAAATTTTAGATACCAAAGAAAATTCATAATTCTCTATTTCAATTTGAATACCACAGGTAAAATACTAGCCTAACTAATGTAAATTTAAAACATTATTACAGACAAGTAAACAGTCAGCAGTAAAATAAGAACAAATAATCAAATTGTAAGAAATGGCACACATAAATACAGCAGAACAAATATATAAATGAAATAGTGATTTTCAGCTTTTCAGGTAGATCTCACAGTAGTTTTCAGATACAGAAATTGATAAATTCAATATAGATTAATATTTAATAAAGTTACAAAAGTTTTTCATTCCAGAGCAGTGAGTGACTTTGTCTTTTGCCGTTTGATTAACATTAAAAACACAAACAGCGGCAGGAATATTAGGAACGCGAACGCACAGATCCAACATACTGATACACGTCTCGTCTTTCTCGACGGTTTAATTTCACTTAAGACATAACCGACTATGTTTACTAGGATACTTGTTAACATCATTTTGTGTGAATTTATCCAATGAAAGAGGTCTCGGTTTATTTTTCAACTAATTGAATTAATTCCCTTTTTGCGTTTATGAACAAGGCTTAAACTTTCGTGATGATGCAGCACTGCTCCATCGACTGTCCCGAGCTTCATTCACGTTTGTTCGAGTTCATGCTCTCACAACGTTGCATTGTTAGAATTCATAAAAATGTTACCGGCCAAATCGCGATTCACACCATTTCATATACTTGCCAACGCCGATTTTTACTCGCATTTGGTGCTTGGCAAATGTTAATTTTATCACACAGTAACCTACCTCTGCTCCTCCTCCAGTCGTGCTATGATTCGCTCCAGTTCGCCTCGCTCCTCCCTCTCCACAGCCTGCAGAATCTGGGCGGGGCTCTGGAGCAGGTAGGAGGGGCTTTGAATGTTATGGGCGGGGCTCCTGGAGATGTGAGCGGGGGTTTGGGGCTGGCTGAAGGATGAGCCCTCCCCTCCCAAAGTCTGACAGTACTGCAGGATTAAAGTGTGTTCCTCATCCCTACAGAACGAGAGAGAGAGAGAATGAGTTAGAAACATTCAACGTTATGATAGAAAAAAACCTCCTCAAAGTGTATATGATATTCTGGTCTCTAGATACGACCAGAAATCCACCAGAAAAATAATAAAATTGCTGTAAGAACTGAGATCGAATCAGACAGAGAAGAGTCACTCAAACTGACCAAGAGGCAGAACTCCACAGAGAGTCCGAGTCAACACCCAGAACCAATAAATCAGAAGATCCTGTCATTCTGCCACCATCCAGGCTGAGACAGACTAACTCAAAACACAGAACTTGTAAGAGATAACTACTTACATGTCAATGGTTAGGCATTTTAAACAAAGACAAATGAGTTCGAAGATGGCACATCTTAACTCTCACTAGGAAAGTCACGAGTTAACGCCGAAGACAGAGACGTAAAGCAGACATCCTTGTGAGACCTCTTGAACGCAGGACTGAAATCCTCTTGAACTCCAACAGAGACATCAAAATTCATCAGATTATCTTAAAATGATGCTAAGAAGACTTATAATCTAATAACCTTTCAGTGCACAATTCTACATAATGTCCATTTGACTATCATGTCACTAAATGTTTATGTCCTTTTTAGCATTTATTAATGGCTCTTAGGAAGTAAGGAGTGATTGGTATCGACGTGAATGTTTTCCTTTTCTTGAATTATGATATGATTCAATTCAGTGTGAAATGTATTGCACTCTCATTATAAAATTCAAATCTAAATCAAACCCTGCTAGTGCGGGAAAGTTAAGAGACCGTGTGACTAATAAGTCAACATGTAACTGATGTGAGAGGAGGAGAAACAGTTCTACCCTGAACTAAAGAATGTCTAACATGTCAGAAATCCTCCAAGGGTTGGACAAACATCTGAGTTTAAAAACTCGGGACACAAACAAGCCTTCTAACTGCTTTCATCTTACTTATTTTTCTTTTCTTTCTTTACTTTTGAGTCTCTCGCTTTTTAAAGTTAAGTTTAGCTGCAAACTTCAACTCTCTCTATATATACATATATACGCAGGGTTGGGGAGAAACGAAATACAAGTAACTTAGTTACGTATTTAAAATACAAAATTTGAGTAACTGTGTTTCATTACAGTTACATTTTAAATGGGTGGTAATCAGATTACAGTTACATCTGAAAAGTGTTTTAGATTACCAAAGTGATTACTTTGAGTTTTAATGTCATTTAAACAGCGATTGGTGATTCTCTGACTCTGACCGTCTGAAAAAGAGGAGTTAAGTTTCATGTTTTCCACTGTTTTCATGTTTTGTGAGTCATTTTATAATTCACTCGTCACTGCAACTTTTTCTCACAATTTGTTTTTTTCCCTCACAATTGTGAGTTTGTGTTTCACAATTCTGACTTCTTTTTCTCACAATTGTGAGATTTAAACTCACAATTGTACGTTTTAAAGTCAGAATTGGGAGATATAAACTTATGTCATTATTCTGACTTTTCTCAATATAGTGTGTTTATATCTAATAATTATGACTTTTCTCAATATTGCGAGATTATATCTCATAATTCTCACTTTTCTCAATATTTTCAGTTTATATCTCATAATTCTGACTTTATAACTCGCAGTTGCAACTTTATATCACACAATTCTGAAGGAAAAAGTCAGAATTGTGAGATAAAAACTTGCAATGACCTTTTTTGTGTTTGTTTCACACTTATTAAGTATTCCAAAGTATTCTAAAGTATTTAGATTAAGTTACTAAACTTGAGTAATGTAACGAAATACGTTACAAATGACTTTCACGCCAGACGCAAAAAGACCTCCAGTGACTCAACAAACCTGGGAAACCCCTTTCTGCAAGAACTCTACAGAAGGGAATCCCCATCAACAACACAAACAACAAAAGCAAGAAATGCTTCCAGATTCTAGCTTGAACTGGTGTAGTGATATAAAATGTAATCACCCCACCAACGAAACGACAGAAGGGTTAAATTAATGATTCATTCATTCATATAAAGTGAATATATTGCTAGAAACTTAAGATTTCATCATTTCATTCTCTTAAAACTCATTCTTTCCTCACTTTCTTTCTTTCTGCAACTCATGTGAATGTGTTCTCGTTACCTCTCTAATATAATTGTGTTTTCACTCTGTTTTGGATATTAATATCCGCTGCAGAGTTGATAGTTACAGCACGTTCAATTGAGCACTGGACGATTCATTTGCTTGGCCGCGAAATAAGTGATTCTTTCAAGATTCCCTATAAACAACTCTTAATTCCCTTTGAGCTAAATTGAGCCGTTTCCTTTGCATTGCATTTGCTTAGAAAAGTAATAGCATACATCTCCTCAACAAACTGACGTATTACTCATATCTCTGTAGCAATAACGGTACAAGGCATGCGCCAAAGTTTAATACTTTGCGTTTGGGATTTGAACAAATCCTAAACTCTAAGCATGAGTAATAGTCACAGCAAGGCTTGCAGATCTGCTGCTGTCACAGCATGTAAACTGTAACAGACAGAAGCAAAATTAAGATGCTCTTACACCACAACGGGATGCAAGCGCTGAGATCAGAAAAGCAGACAGGTGAAAGTGAGGCTGACTGATATGAGAGAAGGTTTTGGATATACGCGGTCCAAACAGCTGTGTGCACAATGAGTCTCAGGTGTGCGTGTTCACATGCTCTGTGGAGTGAGAGCTCTGATCCTGAATCCAACTCTCATCTGGATGCACACACACAAAGACTAATCAGAGAGATTACATGGGCACTGCATCACAGGGTCCCTGCTAACAACCTGCCAACACCAGCAGATGCTGAATAAACCAACCAGACGCTCTGCAGCTCGGCTGGGACACAACAAACAGAAGTATATTTGCATTTCCTGGAGGAAAGGGTAGCACTTGGAAGGCAGCGTAAGCTTGAGCTAAGATGATAGAGTGACACAGGGGATATAGTATTTAGACACATAAGCCAAACTCAAAAATGTATGAATTTCACTGCATTACGGACAAAATATAATCTTCTAACAAATGCTGCAAAAGCTTTTCTCAGAATTAGCTCCACTTTTCTGAGCCAGACTGGTGGTTTGGTAGTTCTACTTTCAACAGGGGTTTTTTTTAGTCTCCTCACGTGTCCCAGCAGAGTAACCACAGGTGTGGTTCATCAGTGTCCAAATACCTCTTCATTTTCAATACCAAAAATCTGTTTTATCATTTCACACACACAAAAAAATATTTTGTTTGAAAAGCTTGTGTTCAAATAACATTGCTTTGATATTTTTATATAACGTAATGACATCCAGACATATGTAAGTGTGGCTTAAATGTCTAAATACTTACACAAATGGATATTGCTTAAATAATGTGTGATTTTATGAAAACTGTTGGGTCATGTTGCATTAAAATAAAGCCTATTTTAAGGATAAATATGGATTTTTTTTTGTATTATCTTTAAATGATAAGTAAGCCCACAACCGTACAATTTTCATTAGCAAATTGCAAAAGAATCTCATTCTCAGAAAGGCAACTAATAATATATAATAACAGGTGCATCTCAAATAAGAATGTCTTGGAAAAGTTCATTTATTTCAGTGACTCAACTCAAATTGTGAAACTTGTGTATTAAATAAATTCTGAAGCAGTTTAAGTCTTTGGTTCTTTTAATTGTGATGATTTTGGCTCACATTTAACAAAAACCCGCCAATTCACCATCTCAACAAATTAGAATATGGTGGCATGCCAATCAGCTAATCAACTCAAAACAAAGTTTTGGAAAGGTTTCCTGAGCCTTCAAAATGGTCTCTCAGTTTGGTTCACTAGGCTACATGATCATGAGGAAGACTGCTGATCTGACAGTAGTCCAGAAGACAATCATTGTCACCCTTCATAAGGAGGGTAAGCCACAAACATTCATTGCCAAAGAAGCTGGCTGTTCAGAGTGCTGTATCCAAGCATGTTAACAGAAAGTTGAGTGGAAGGAAAAAGATGCACAACCAACCGAGAGAACCACAGCCTTATGAGGATTGTCAAACAGAATCCATTCAAGATTTTGGGTGAACTTCACAAGGAATGGATTGAGGCTGGGGTCAAGGCATCAAGAGCCACCACACATAGACGTGTCAAGGAATTTGGCTACAGTTGTTGTATTCCTCTTGTGAAGCCACTCGTGAACCACAGACAACATCAGAGGCGTCTTACCTGGGCTAAGGAGAAGAAGAACTGGAGTCCTCTTTTCAGATGAGAGCAAGTTTTGTATTTCATTTGGAAACCAAAGTTCTAGAGTCTGGAGGAAGGGTGGAGAAGCTCATAGACCAAGTTGCTTGAAGTCCAGTGTCAAGTTTCCACAGTCTGTGATGATTTGGGGTGCAATGTCATCTGCTGGTGTTGGTTCATTGTGTTTTTTGAAAACCAAAGTCACTGCACCCGTTTACCAAGAAATTTTGGAGCACTTCATGCTTCCTTCTGCTGAGCAGCTTTTTGAAGATGCTGATTTCATTTTCCACCAGAATTTGGCAACTGCCCACACTGGCAAAAGCACCAAAAGTTGGTTAATTGACCATGGTGTTGGTGTGCTTGACTGGCCAGCAAACTGACCAGACCTGAAGCCCATAGAGAATCTATGGAGTATTGTCAAGAGGACAATGAGAAAGAGACCAAAAAATACAGATGAGCTGAAGGTCACTGTCAAAGAAACCTGGGCTTCCACACCACCTCAGCAGTGCCACAAACTGATCAGCTGCATGTGACGCCGAACTGAGGCAGTAATTAAAACAAAAGGAGCCTCTACCAAGTACTGAGTTCATATACAGTAAATGAACATACTCTCCAGAAGGCCAACAATTCACTACAAATGTTTTTTTATTGGTCTTATGAAGTATTCTAATTTGTTGAGATTGGTGGGATTTTGTTAAATGAGCCAAAATCATCACAATTAAAATAACCAAAGACTTAAACTACTTCAGTCTGTGTGCATTTCATTTATTTAATACACAAGTTGCACAATCTGAGTTGAATTACTAAAATAAATTAACTTTTCCAAGACATTCTAATTTATTTAGATGTACCTGTATATTAAGGTTGAATTTGTTGAAAACATTGAGTAGAGAATGCAAGTGATGCTAAGTTTACTAATAAAACAATATAAAACAAAAGTCACAATAAAAAAATCATGAAAACAAATGTGTTCATGATATTCATGTAATGTAAAATATGAATGTATAATAATTGTAATATATATCTGAGGAATAATATAATCTGAGAAATATCAGTGCAGTGCTGTCCTGCAAACACTAAAAAAGAAAAGAAAAAAACAGAAGAAAAATGAAGTGCTTGTGAAAAGAGGGACAGAGATACTGTAGAGATGAAAGAGAAGGCCGAAGACAGACAGATGTGTGTGCAGGTGTCATGTCTGTCTCTACACAGCATCAGTCAAGAGTCTCTGTCCCAGCCGTCACATCCAATCTAACACAGTCACCAGAGAAACTCCCCTGACGACTCCTTCATCCCTTCTTCATTTCACATTCGGCAAACCCGTCTGTCTTGCTTTCAGGTTTGATAACTCGAAAGTTTCTTTGGGTTCTTTGTTGTAACACTCAGTGATGTTTATTTGAAAAATAACAAACATACACATTTTGGAAGTGCGTTTGACTGCTCGGCAGTCAAGGTTTCACAGCTGCAGACAAACACCTACCTCTCATATTTCAAATAACTTCAAAATGCGTTTGGGTGAATCTTAAGAAAAAAATCTAAAGAATGAAATTGTTTGCTTAAAAGCATTTTCTTGCATTTTGAAAACTAATGCCATTTCTATCAGTCACATAATTTTATATATATAGAAATATATAAAAATAAAAACTAAAAAAAAAAAGATAAACGGCGTATAGGATGTTCTGAACCCTACATCCGTTTTGTCAGAAAAGCCGGTATTGTCCACGGTCAAGGCATCGCGAGTTCATGTTTTACAGCAGAAATCGACAAGCGCCCTTGTTGTTTGTGTACAGAAACTAATAAGTCCGTTTTAGCGAATCAGTGCTCAGTATTTAGGTCAGGTGACAAAGCTGCTAGTCACTTCAAAAAGACACGCTAGCTAAAGGGGAGTTGCATTGGCTTGGTGTGTTCCTCCATAAGCTGACTAAAAGTGATGAGGATTTCCTGCAAGTCCTTGTACACCATACACGTCTTACATGCTGAACCCTTGTTTGTTGTTTTGTGTTTATGTGTGTGTGTGTGTGTGTGCAAACGTGTGTTTGAGTGTGTTTTAACTGCAATTACAGAACAATTACTTGGTTTGGTTTAACTCTGAAATATGAACTGTGGAGTTATCTGCTTTTACTAAAAACAAATTTTTAATATATTATATATATATAAAAACATGCTTTCAATGAACTTTAATTTTGTAAGTTACCTGTATTTTTTGGACTAATTATTACTTAATAAAAACTAACCAACAGTTTGATCGATATTACTTGGAGTGCACAATAATAATAAAAAAATAAACATGATTTATGAGAGTAAAATGGAGTTAAATCGCAAATGAACTCTTCATACACATATACATACACACACAAACACAAACACAAACACACACACACACACACTCTATATATATATATTTATAGAGTAAACTATTTATTTATTCTTTTGGTTTTCCATCTTAGGTGTAATGTGACCTACACAAGTTTTCATGATATATCCCCATGAGTGTACATTCGTGTGACCTTGTTCAGAGTAAATATTAGACTGCATATGGCAGTAATAAAGCAAAGAGTTTCATGTTTGATCTCTAGTGTAGCATCAGTGCAGATTTGAGACTCAGACCTCCCTCTGAGGAGGAAGGCCAGGCAACGGCTTATTAGCTCTGTAATTATCATACGCTTGTTCTGTGAAGGACACCCGCTGAGCTCGCCTCAACTCGTCCAGATCAGTATAAAACAAGCTCTGAAGTCTTTAACGATGAGAGCATGATGTGCAAAACTCTTAAAGGGACATATTCTGCATTTTTGAAGCATTTCAAGTATATCAAGGATTCCAGCACCCCAAATAGTCATAATTTAGTTCACTTTCCATCCTTCCTCCCACTGACTTAATTAAAAAGGCTCTCCAAATGCTACTGTACCTTTAAGACTTCTATATGCAAATGACTGGTTAACCTTGTAAATGACTAGTTCAGACTGATTGGTGTTAATGAGCTCACTGATGTGGTGTCATAATTATGATGATTTCTGAACAGGTTTGTAACACAGTTCTTAAGTACGGGAAGAAGGAGGTGGGAACCGTTAAACATAACTTTAATCAAATAAATAAACAAAAAAAATGAAAGTAACTGGTGGCATTTCCTCACGGCGCACACACAAAAAAAATAAAACATAACACAAAATCCAGGCCTGGTCCTCTCTCGTCCGTCACTGTCGTCGCTCCTCTTTTATGCTTCCGGTGCTCCTCAGGGAGAGACACGAGACCGGTGTAGCGCGCAGATGATGCTCTTTATCACTCGCGTCACCGGCCTCGCGCCGTTCCCTCACGGCTCTCGCCCGCCCTGCTCGTCACAAGGTTGTTTTAGGGTAGGAGCTTAGAGCCAAGAATCTTAGTGAATTTTTACATAGTGCATCGTTTCAATTTGTGAATATTATCTTATAAGAGCAAGATCCTATATTCCAAGATATGAATTATCAGGATGAAAATGGCAAGTGGAACTAGGTTTGTTAAGTTTCTAAAGAAAATGTGAGGGGTGTTTGCCCATGTTCACACTGCACCAACAGACATCAACCTACAAAACCCAGTGAATGTGTCTACTGCCTTTGGTTGGTTGCTAGGGTGTTCTGGGTGGTTGCTAGGTGGTTGTTTACTGGTCAAAAGTTCCCTTCTTCAGTGTAAATTCAATAGTGATATTTTCCTCAATTCTCTCCGTTCTGGCTTGCTCCCTTTCTTGTCCGGGGTCACCACAGCGGAGTGAAACACAGCCGATTTGGCTCATGTTTAGTGATACTTTCCTCAATAAACACCATTAATGAATAAACTTCACCATATTCTTCACAGACACTCAAAAGTCTAGCTGCTACTTCACTTATTTGTTACTTCAAAGTTCCTCTTTCTTTATGAAACAATTGTCTCTCTTTCAGGGATGTTCCTCCACTCTCACTTTGTTAGAGCTTTCCAATTTTCTTCTGCCACTCGATGAATCTTCCGTCTTTCCAATCCCGCTTTCTCATTTCACACAAAGGGTTTTTTTCAGACAAAATATTGGAAAAAAACTAAACAATAAAAGAGACTAATTTAAGTCGATAGGAGCTGTTGAAAGGAGCGCGGCTCCCAGCAGGTCCATTAGCAAAACAAAGTCACAGAGAGTGTGTGACTGGAGCCGGAACCACTCGCGGTCTCCTGGTTATCGGCCCATTATTCACTCTACCCATCTAACACTTCACAAATCCAGGACCTTTACTACTCTCAGGATAGGCATGTGTTTCCACTGACTGACCAGCCAAAAAAAATATGACAACTCTTACTATATAAAATGTCCACAAACAATGCTAGCATATCTTTGGCCTTGTTTCCTCCCGATGTTTAGAGGCGTTTTGGTCGATTGGATCACAAGTAAAGATTCCCGTTTACAGCTGGTGTTTTAATCTGTCAACCTCTTCAGTCCTGATGTCTTCGAGGGGAGTGTCTATGGCGGGTAAATGTAAGGGTTTTTCAGATCTAATGGACGGAATATCTCACGCGATTTACAGATGAAAGCACCGGAGAAACATACGGAGAACATCGGCTTTAGTTTCTGCTCCGACAGACACGAGACCAGCCGAACGCTGTGAGTGTGTGTTAGAAATCAGGAATGGTGGGAGAACATTGTGCTTGGTACATTTTTCATCATCAGTCTTCAGACGACAAAGTTTAACTCCCGTCTGGCCAGAGCGCTTCCCATAATGTTTAGCGTTGGGTCAGAAGACGGAGAGCAGACGTCTTTAGAGGCTGTTTGAACACATTCATATCTTATTTTTCTTTACGTTATTAACAATATCATCATTCTTGAACTGCCTAATCTGGATGACATCAAATCAACGGATTTAGCCAAGTGAAGCTGCTCAGTATGTGTTGTAGAGAGCAGGGAATTGTAATTCAGCTAGAAAGAAAGGTTCAGCCTGCCTAAACGTACTGAAACAGCTTTAACTGTCCAGACAGACGCACTCCTCAGAAAGCTCAAAACAGGAACTCAGTTTTGAAGGAAGCGCTGGGAATGAAGACGGCTTTGTATTTGGTTCTATCACACTGGAACGAGGAGAGACAGATCTGGAAAGCATTCAATCAGAGCGGGAAAGCAGTCTGAAGAACAAGACACTGACAGAAAACCACATCACTGCCTACATCTCCCACAGGACCGAGGGAGAGAATGGAAAGAGAAGCACAAATTGGAGACAAAGCGATCGCATGCTCCCCTTCTCTCTGTGCAGATGAGATTTCACATCAGGCAGCTGCTGTATATCGCCGCAGGGCTGAGACGAGACGAGAGAGAAAAGAGGAGGGGTAAAGGAGACGTCCCGCTTGTGTCTGTGATTCTGCATCGGCTGCATTGATCAGCTGGAGTGTAAACAGAGTTCATAAGCTCTAAACCCCAGAGCCAACAGGAATGGGAAATGAGAATGCTAACATGAGCATGCATATAAAGAAAGTGAAAGGGATTACGGAACTGAATGAGATAGAAAACCGAGGTCAGAGCTGTGGCATTGTGGTTAATGCGTGTGGCTCAGACACGTCGAGCTGTGCTGCTCGTGGGAAATGCAGGTTCAAAACGAACATGTGTCCCGATCCTCTCTCCCCTAAAAATTCTGCTCATAATTAAGCGCTCTTAATATGCTTTTTCAGATTATACCTGCAGTGTGTAATACAGGTCTGCAAAGTTTCAATGACGAATACAGTTATTGTCTCCCAAACGAAAAAACAATTCTGAACTCAATTCTGCTCAAACCTATGTAGGTTTGTTAAAAATTTGCATAACTCCAGCCTATGGTTTTCATTGGCTGCCCGTGAACAACATCTAAGAGTTTGGTTCGTTTATTGACATGTCGAGAATAAACTATTTTCTGCATTGCGAAGCAAATCCACTTTGATGCACTTCAAATATCAGTCTCTCCAGAAAAACGCGATTATGCGATCGCTTGATTTCATGCATAATCAGCCGCATATTTACGCGGGGGTCGTATTTTTTCAAATACGCCGCACTTTCTCCGCATAAATTGCCGATTTCAGCAAGCAAAATATGCGGGGCTAGCATGATTTCAGAATCCTTGTATTTTCGTTGCAAAAAAGTCACATATATCTTAGCAGAAAGTTGAAAAATGTTGTGTTTACTTCAGGTAAAGCGCCTTTATTCCCTATTGTCATGGGAACCTCATGAAGTGACGTAATGACGCGACGTGAACATCATCTGTAAACCCCGCGGTGAAACCGTGATGAAGACGCAGATCATTCTCATTCGCCAACAAAAATAAGTGCAAAAGACCGAAGCAGTTTCCCGCTGTGTCACATGACAGTGGGGGTGAATTATTCTGCGTGTCGGACCGCAGACGACGCTGTATATTAGTAGTGTGTGAAATAATTCACGTTGCAGTAAGAGATTGGAAGCACTTCATTTAACAGAAGATGTGTGTTTTGTATCTCTACCTCTGTAAAACAGGAAGCACACATTGTATTTTTTTATATTTTATTAATTCATTTTTACAGAAGTTGTAGAATATTCCTTTTGTGAAGCGACAGAACTTGTTTGACTCAATGTTTTGTAAGTTTGATTCATGTGTTCATGAAGGTCTGAAATAAATCAGAATGAGAACTTCAATATTCAGTGATTTAGTATCTTGAAGTATCAGAAATGACTCTTGACATGAAGGCAGTATCTAGTGAGAACAGGGTGTTGGGAATCACCTTTTTTCCTCTTTTGCATCAAACCACAGTTTTTGCAAGTTCCCGCAATTTCATCGCATAAAATTGCAAAAATATCCCATCGCATTTTTTAAGAAAACGTGCTGCATAACCAAGGATTTTTGCCCGCAACAATCACAAAAAAAATCCGTGTTTTTCTGGAGGGACTGAAAAAGATGAGGACTCAGACTCGAATTGACACAGTAAAACCAGCAATGAAAGCTCTAGCGCAAGTTCTGTCAGGAAGACTCAAATGTTACGTCACTTCTAATTTAGATCTAACCAATCATTATCCAACACATGTAGCATATAAGATCGGTACTCATCACACTTGTCTGAGTTCGCAGATGCTGACGCGAAACCTAATTGTTAGCATTCAGTTGCAAACTCAACCTCGTCCCTGAATAATCTCGCTGTTTGCGATTTTTCAGATTCTGACGAAAATATTGTCCTGCATCTCCTCTTCCGTGTGTTTGCAGTACACGCGTTCAGTTCCGCTGCTGCATGGATATCTGAACCGGAGGATGTAAATTCACAGCTCATCAAAGTTGTTCAATGCCTTTCAGAGCCAGCTACCCTTTCGCACGTAAATTTAAAATATTCCGGCTGAACGCTCAGCGCGAGTTTTTTCAAAGCGACCGTCTTTCAGAACGTGTAACTTTATTGCTTTACGGTGCTCATTATTTGACAAACGGCAGCACAACAGAGCTGTATGAATAATGATCTGATTATTCATTTTCCGTTAAATATTAACAAATTGAGGTCTATAGCTGGACATATCTGTCATTCTGATCGTCAAATACGCGCAAGTGGACGTGTTTTGCTGTTTAATCACTCATAATGATCGCGTTAGATAAGCTCCACGCGCCGCCATGCTAGTTCGCGCACAGCTCCGAGGATCGCACCGTTGGATTTATAGTATTCATTCTTTCAAATTGCATTAAACAAAAAAGATTTTCCCTACTCCTCTCGGATCAAGCAATCAACAGCGTGTGGCTTCGACCTCATCTACCCTTCTAAATTCTCATCACACAATCCAGACGCCATTCCTAGACGTCCTGCTACAACTGCAACGTCAAATCTAGTCACTCCACTGCCGCATCAGTTCAAGAGTTCGGTAGGTGTTTTGTCCCACCTGCTGCAGTTATGATGTCAACCCAACTCAGATCTTTTATCCTAGGTTTGAAGGAAACTTTAAAAAAAAAAAAAAAAAAAACCTTCTCAATTCATACCTGCATCTGGATATCTAATTTGTGGTGATCCCATGAAGTATCAAAAGTTGGAGCATTTGGAAGCAAAGTGGCCTTTTTGCTTAGCCCTCGTCACCCCCTAGTGGGTATTTTCAAAATTGCACTTTCACGTGGAGTAGCACGTGATCCACACGTGGGAATCCGTTGATCTTGGCGTCATTTCAATCGGGAGCATCAACTGTAAGTAATGATGTGCTATTTTCCTCAATCTATGCCTGTTTCATGAAGTTTTATGCTGAAATGCCACTTGATAGCTACATTTAGTTTTAGCTATAGCAGCTGTGCGCCGTGGGGGTTTATGTGTTGTAATTGCGCGATCCATATTGTGATCGCTTCATTGGATTATGACGATGTTGGACTAATTTTAATCATGAGAATCAGCCGTAAATAATGATGCCCACTCTAGCTTTCAATGACACCTATTTTGTGATGAAGAAGGCCGGAGTTTTGAAAATTTGATTATTAATATTTTTAAAGGTATGATTTGCCCGTGGGCGGTACACTCCGTCTTAGAGGTTAACTCAGCACTCGTTAAGAGTTGAAAGCAATGACTGGTCGCTTTAAAAAGTTGAGTTCTAAGCTTTAAAATGATACCTCTTCGTGTCATTCCTCCTAGTGGTTGCTTAGTAATATGATTATGAAATTTCGCGGGGGGGGGGGGGGTGCTTCCATTACTGCTTCCATCGCTTACAGTGACAGACTTATGGTTGACCGCGACGACGAGGCAGTTTTTCTCAACTTACGATCCCAGTTAGCTACGAACCTCTCATTCGCCGAATTCGTCATCCTTTAGCATTACAGAGACATTCTGTGTCAAGCTTTAGATTGGAGGGATGAGTTAGGTCGTACCTATCAAAGATGGCAGACTTTAACCAACGATACAGGGTTTTTACTGAGTTCGCGGTATCCTTAAAATAACAAGTCACTCTGCCCCCTCCTTCCCCTTCTAACACGAGTATAGTCTGGTCTGTCACTGACGCTGAACTGCCGCCCGTCATTTTGGTAGCCAAAAGATTTTAGCCCGTGCAATTCGCAAGACCCGCCACTGTCGCAATGCCTGACGGCCCGCTCTCTCGCACCACACATCATGTTCTCACGGGGCGAGAATGCATCGTGGAGCCAAGAGGACACTGAAACTTTTTTCATATTTAATATACTGTAATTCTTAGCTGTTAAACACTAAATACTCAGAGGGGCTCTTTAATTGTCGTGACAGATCCTTCAGCGGCTCGTGAACCGATTATCTCTTCATGCTGGTTCGTTGTGGCGTCAAGTGAACATCGGAGGGAATGTCGTTCAAACACGGAAAGACATGAGTACACACATTTTATATATTTAAAAAAAAAAAAAAAAAAAAAAAAAAAAAAAAAAAATTTTTCACCCTGATCAGATCTCGTGTTGAATTACATAAAATGCCTAGCCGATTTAAGCAAAAGGCTTGCTCCCTCCACACTCAACGCTTACACCACAGATTATTCCGGTATTATTCACTCCGGTATTCCACCTCGATCACGACCACTGTTCCTTGTCATTCTAATCATGATAACCGTAATCTTTATATTTCACCCATCCATAGATTGCTAGCAGGAAATATTTTATGCATTGTATTTAATCCTAAAAGCCAAAGTCTTTCATTTCATCTATTCGGCGGCCACCCAAAGGCATAGCCAAATCCTCCTGTAAACCTTCTGTAACGCCTGCCAATCATTCATCTTCTGCAAAGTATCACTACAATGCTAGAGGCCATGCTTACGGCTTCACGTGTCCTTGGAATTTACCACAGATTTTAAACATCAGTCTTGCTCGTGGGCGTTCACCTAATTTCTTAACTCTTTTCCTTAAACACTCAGTGTGACTCCAAAGGTCTGGTGTCACTTTAACTTTTCTAAGTTAATAACAAATTCCGTCCCTCCTTCCATGATTAAATATCTAAGTTCACTTAGAACTACTGTCAACTTCTCTCTAATGGAGAACAGTTTTGTAAAGCTTTGTTCAGGACTCAATTAGCTTCTGTTCCAGGATCCCTCAATCTTTTCCCCTTCTACTGGGGAATGGCCTTCATTCAGAATTGTGGTAGCAACCACCGCAGCCGAGGATTTTCAACATCAGCCATCAAGCCCCTGGGAAGACTGTCTTCCTCTGCTATCGAATCATACATAAGACCAGATTCCAAAAAGCTCAGCAAGCTCTCTCAAGTTACAATCAAGGTAATTCATGCAAATACTGGTGGTGGTGTTACTATCTTACTCACTTATAATCAAATTGTCACTTGTCGCCGTTCAAGGCGTTGTCTATGTGGCCTAACGTGGCCTGTGTCGCCGTTCAAGGCGTTGTGTATATGTGGCCTAACGTGGCCTGTGTCGCCATTCAAGGCGCTGTGTATATGTGGCCTAACGTGGCCTGTGTCGCCGTTCAAGGCGTTGTGTATATGTGG
Source organism: Zacco platypus (assembly GCA_038088235.1). Classification (NCBI taxonomy): domain Eukaryota; kingdom Metazoa; phylum Chordata; class Actinopteri; order Cypriniformes; family Xenocyprididae; genus Zacco; species Zacco platypus. Next base: position 1,754,948 of record CM076067.1, read on the forward strand.
CCTAACGTGGCCTGTGTCGCCATTCAAGGCGTTGTGTACATGTGGCCTAACGTGGCCTGTGTCGCCGTTCAAGGCGTTGTGTATATGTGGCCTAACGTGGCCTGTGTCGCCGTTCAAGGCGTTATCTATGTGGCCTAACGTGGCCTGTGTCGCTGTTCAAGGCGTTATCTATGTGGCCTAACGTGGCCTGTGTCACCGTTCAAGGGTGTTGTGTCTATGTGGCCTAACGTGGCCTGTGTCGCCGTTCAAGGCGTTATCTATGTGGCCTAACGTGGCCTGTGTCGCTGTTCAAGGCGTTATCTATGTGGCCTATCGTGGCCTGTGTCACCGTTCAAGGGTGTTGTGTCTATGCGGCCTAACGTGGCCGTGTCACCGTTCAAGGGTGTTGTATCTATGTGGCCTAACGTGGCCTGCGTCACCGTTCAAGGGTGTCGTGTCTATGCGGCCTAACGTGGCCTGTGTCGCCGTTCAAGGCATTATCTATGTGGCCTAACGTGGCCTGTGTCAACCTGTATTTAACTCTTCGCTTTTCTCCCTCCTTTTCTTTTCTTTGCTTTCTCTCTCACCACTCAGTGGTATTCATCCTTCCCTGCCTCTTGCGCCACTTTTAGCAGCTTCTTCACTGTTCTTTTGGGGGTAGGCTCCGTCACAGGATAAATTATCCTTCACCATTTTTGGGGGTCGGCTACGCCCCTGCCTTCATCTTCAGGCAGGAAATGCAGAGTCCGCAACCCTCAGGATCTAAGCTACGGACGGGGCCTACGCCAAAGAACTTTATCTTACAATGTTTGCTTGCTGATTGTTAATAAATTTCATTGCAAGTTAATTTACCTCCCGAGTCTTTCTGGTAGAAATGAAAGCTCTAGCGCAAGTTCTGTCAGGAAGACTCAAATGTTACGTCACTTCTAATTTAGATCTAACCAATCATTATCCAACACATGTAGCATATAAGATCGGTACTCATCACACTTGTCTGAGTTCGCAGATGCTGACGCGAACCTCCATCCTCCCCACCACCACCAGGATGGTCCCTGTCCATACCTCCCGGGGGTCGGCTACGCCCCTGCCTTCATCTTCAGGCAGGAAATGCAGAGTCCGCAACCCTCAGGATCTAAGCTACGGACGGGGCCTACGCCAAAGAACTTTATCTTACAATGTTTGCTTGCTGATTGTTAATAAATTTCATTGCAAGTTAATTTACCTCCCGAGTCTTTCTGGTAGAACTATTGTTCCTGTTCACCTCAAGTGACATCCAGAGCTGAAATTATGATATGGTAATGAGCGTTTGGTTTCCCTCACATACTGTGAACAGTCGACCAATCACAACAGACTGGGTGAGCGGACCAATCAGCGCAGAGTAAGCTCTTTAGGAAGGAGGGGTTTAGAGGTATTGCATATTATGAGAAAAATGGTGTTTTTTGAGCTTACATGCATGTAAACCTGTTGTAGAGGACTTCCAAAATAAAATGAGGAGTTTCTTTTTAAATAGTATGGCACACATGCAGGACTCGTTTGAATCTGGCATGTCCCAATTAAGTCTGCATAGACCTCTACCAGTGAGAGCTTGTGTGTGGGAGCATGAGGAAACATCACATATTTTTAGTCACAGAATCTTGCGGGAGCGGGGCTGAGAAACAATCTCACGTTACAGACATGTTGAGCTTTGGTGCTCACATGGGACATGCAGTCGAGTTCGACCTGATCCAATCCCACCTCCTAATTTACTGTCATCCTCTACTATAGCCATTTACCAAAAAAATTAAATAAAAATATTATGCTGGGTCAGAGCACATGTTCTGGACCAATTATGGCCCTGATCCCATTCCCTCTCTTTTCCAATGACAATTTCTTGTCAAACTCGAACAGCTGTAGAATAGAAATGGGCCAAAAGCCCCAAATTTAAATAAATAATAATAACAATAAAACAGAGCAAGTGAGTTTTAATGGCATTTTCAAGTGGGAAATCTTCCCTCCTGCTCTCAATTAAACCCAACAGATAATGCCATTACACACCAATCCATCACAAACATTGTAATGAAAACACTCGCTTCTCATCTCAGACACACACACAAGCAAATATATGATGCTGAAGAGTGTGCTAATGCATTAGGTACAGAGATAAACAAGGTGTTAGCGGGACACCAGGAGGAATGGAATTAGTTCCATCTACTTAGAGTGAGCCGGAGAAAAACACAGACGGAGAGACAGGGAAGAGAAAGACGGCAGAAGTAATTAGATTTATGAGGGATGCTAATGAGATTATTTTAACACCACTTCACAAACTGTCTGCAAACAGAAACTTGCTGTTTACACAGCGGTAAAGTCACAATACATCCATGTTTTTCTGTCCTGGTAAAACTGACCATCATCTGACAATCTTCATTAAAGTCACAGTAGCAGTGCTGATGAAACCGTGAGCAACCACACGCACGCACGCGCACTCGCTCACACTCACACTCACGCTCACGCTCACGCTCACGCACACGCACACACGCACACTCACACACACACTCTCACGCGCACTCACACACGCACGCGCACACGCTCACGCACACGCACTCGCACACACTCACACACGCACTCTCACGCGCACTCACACACGCACTCACACACGCACACACACACACTCACACACGCACTCTCGTTCGCACTCGCACACGCTCACACACACTCAGACTCGCAGTCGCACGCACACACTTGCTCGCCCTCGCACACGCTCACACACACGCTCACACACACGCTCACACACACGCTCACACACACGCACACTCACACAAACACAAACACACACACACGCACTCACACACGCACACACACACACACACACACACACACACACACTCTCAATGGGAAACATGCTCCGACAGGACAAATCTCCAGGTAGTGTTTGAGGAACAAGAGGAAGTCAGGACGGCTCTCCTCAGCTTTGAATGAGAAATGCTCTCATTAACTCTTTCCTGCCATTGACGAGTTTTTCCGGCAATAAATGTTCTAAATCTCCGGATCCAAAAACAAGTGACAGAAGCATTGCTTACACACATGTGAGCTTCCTGACATTACTGAATGAAATATCGACCCAGGATGAGATATATGACACGCTTTGGGGGTTTAACATCTGTTTGATCATCACTCTGCAAAATTCTTTGACAAAAAAATTCAGATAATCTTACAACATAATTATTCTGCATTTGTGAACGTGATAAAAAAAATGCTGGTGTTGGCTGGCAATTTATCGCCTTAACTATACTTTGGGTTCAAATTTATCCCCAGAATTGAGCTAAATCTGACAAAACTTCCTTTCAGGACATCTTCAAAGCTAAAATGAACATCCACATGATATATTGACTGATATTAGAGATTTTTATTCTCTAATATCATTTTATAAACGTAAATGTATTTTTTTTTATATGTATCGGTTGATATTAGACATTTTATTATGCTGGTTTATCCTATTTTTACATTTAGATCTACAAAATTTAACACTGACTTAAAGTTCCTTAATATTTAAAAAAAAAAAAATAATTATTTAATAAAATCTTCAGAAAATCTCAAAATCTATATTCATTTTTCATTTTCTTATCTTGCGATGCCTTTAAAACCATAGATTTCAGGGGGTTTTGCTTTATTTAAATTGTATTGTATTTTATTTACTACACATTTTATTTTTGTGTTTTATTATTAAAATCATTTTCATGAATTTAAATAAAGCAGAAATAAAAAATAAATAAATATGAAAAAAGCATAAAATTACTAAAACTTACATTAAAATTAAAATGAAAACTGAAAATCTAAACATAAAAGCTAATTCAAACATAATAAACATTAATAAACCCGTTCCCTAGTAAAATGATACATAAAGGCCTGCTTTCACAAACAGGGCTGAGATTAAACCAGGACATTTAAGTTTTATAAACATGCCTTAAACATTTCTGGAGACAAAACAATGACACTGGCATATTTTAAGACATTCGTTCAGTAAGAACAGCTCAAACATGTATTAACTCTGGGACTAACTTAAGCCTGGTCCGTGAAACTGGGAGTTTCAGATTTTGAATCATAAAACTAGTCTAACATGATCGAATGTATAATAAGCTATCAGACAGCAAATGTGTGTGTGTGTGTTTGAATGTGATTATTTTCTTTGTGAGACTGTGAGCTGTTTAGTAATGTGCTTCACAGGACCTGACAGTGTGCGTGTGTGTGTGCGTGTGTGCGTGTGTGTGTGTGTGTGTGTGTGTGCGTGTGTGTGTGTGTGTGTGCGCGGTCATCCACTCGGCTGCAAGGCTTTTAGTGAACTAGATTCGAAGCGTCCTACGCTGCCCTGGTCACTGCATTGACACTTCTAGTAATAAGTTTCCTTTACAACAATCTCATAAAGAGGTCAGAGGTCACGGGCAGCATGAACCCATGTGTACATACAGTATGTGAGAGCGAATGAATGTGTGAACCACTAGAGAAGTTCATTTCTTCGATAAAGATCAGCCGATTCCTCTCACCGCTGCCCTCCGTCCATCTATTTCTGTTCATTCTTTTCATTTCTTTCATCACGCAGAGAAATGAAACCTCAGAGTCCCTCACTGTTCCAACCTCGCAGGGGTCAGATGATGGAAAACAGCTCTTCTTTGTGCCATTTCACCACTTTCACAACTCAAAACTCCCCACTGTATTGAGACTAAACTGCAAAAGTCTCATTCAGAAATCAGGGCTTTTCTGGTATAACCATCATTATTTTATTAAAGTAATTTATTTGAATGTGAATGAGAGTTTGCTCTGAATTCGTTACACTGATTTAAAATGATTAGTGTCCAGTTATTGAGACTCATTATTCATTAAAACAACGAGTCATTTGTGTGTGAATCAGACTACGCTTCATACATCCAGCAAAAACAACTGTGTACTTGTGTTACTATACCCAGTCTTTTTTCCTCATCACATGGGATTTGACTAAAAATCCCACCAATCATAGTAGAGGTCATTTACATACAAATGTCTTAAAGGCACAGCAGCAAATTCAGCTCGTTTAATGTGAAGACACTGAGAATCAGTTCAAGAAACCTTGACTCACATTTCACAGACACTCAGTTTGAATGAGACTCATCTTTCCCTATTACACATCTCTCCATCTCTCTTTGTCTCTCTTTTTGATTCTCGGTCAGTATTGAGAGATGAATGATCTGATTCAGACTCCACTGACACCAAAGCAAATAAGAAAGATGTCTGGTTTTCTATGGGTCATTACTGAGGTCAAAACTCACTCATGAAACCAGTTAAAGTGCTCTGTTAAACGCTCCTTTATAACTAGCACAAAAATGACCCAAATCAAAACTCCAGCAGTTCGGCACTGAAAGGAATAGTTCACCCAGAAATGAATGAAGTATGAAGTAGGCATAGCAAAAGTTTAGGTGAGAATTGATGAACGTGAAAGGACAGAGGATACAGTAAAACGGGAAGTTTAAAGAGAAATGTCAGAGGATTTGGATATAAGAGAAGAGAAGAGAAGCTACGTCCTGTGTGGGGTCAGAGGTCACTCTTCCTCTCTCGTGAACGCGCGGACGGCCGTTGCCAGTGGTTTATGGTTTATAAATGTATAAATACGGACATTTTTCTCACAAAAAATGCTTGAGAAGGCCTTTATTAAACCTATTAAATCTTATGGATTATTTTTGTGATGGATTGATGTGCTTTTCTGCGCTTCAAAATCTCAGACACTATTCAATGACATTATAAAGCTTGGAAGAGATTTTTTTAATATAACTCCAATTGTGTACGTCTAAAAAATGATAGTTGTATACACCTAGAATGGCTTGAGTAAATCATGGGATCACTTTCATTTTTGGGTGAACTATCCCTTTAAGCGTAATATATAGATATAATGAGCTATTCACATAACAGATAGCTCCATCCTCTATTCTAATTGCAAACAAATGCAAAACAAAAATAGAAATAAACATCAGATAAAATCATTCATAGCAAATATTAATCTAATCAACAGAAACAGGGCTTTAAACAAACATGTTTCATAGTTTAATAAATAGTTTATTAAATAGTATTAATTTAAATGTATTGAATTATTTAATAAAATAAAACAATCACATTTTATTATTTCAATTATTTTATAATTATTTCATTATTTTTTAAATTAATGTTGATGAACCATGAACGTTTGAAACATTATGACTATATTCCACAATTCCTTAAGCCGATTTACCAGAATTTCACCAGTGTATTCAGTTCAAACATGGCCTCAGAGAAAAAAAAACACTCACATGCTTCCAGTGGCCGAGCTGCTGTCGGTGGGCAGAGAGCCATTGGAGCGCTCCATCTGAGCCAACCTGAACGGACAGAGATCGAGACCAGTGTGAGACCAACCTGACAGTGTTACAGACAGCGCTGGGTATGTTACCTTTAAAATGTGTTTCACTACAGATTACAAAATACATGCTTTAAAATGTCATTTGTAACGTATTTTGTTACATTACTCAAGTTTAGTAACTTAATCTAAATACTTTAGAATACTTTGGAATACTAATAAGTGTGAAACAAACACAAAAAAGATCATTGTGAGTTTTTATCTCACAATTCTGACTTTTTCCCTCAGAATTGTGTGATATAAAGTTGCAATTGTGAGTTATAAAGTCAAAATTATGAGATATAAACTCACAATATTGAGAAAATTCCGAATTGAGATATAAACTGACAATATTGAGAAAAGTCAGAATTGAGATATAAAAATCGCAATATTGAGAAAAGTCAGAATTTTGAGATATAAACTGACAATATTGAGAAAAGTCAGAATTTTGAGATATAAACTGAAAATATTGAGAAAAGTCAGAATTATGAGATATAAACTCACATACTAAATTCACAATTGCAAGAAAAAAAGTCAGTATTGCAAGTTTATATCTCCCAATTCTGACTTTATAACTTGCAATTGTGAGTTTAAATCTCACAATTGTGAGAAAAAGAAGTCAGAATTGTGAAATGCAAACTCACAAAAAAACAAATTGTGAGAAAAAGTTGCAGTGACGAGTGAATTATAAAATGACTCTCAAAACATGAAAACAGTCGTGGATCATCAGGTCATGACAGGACAGTTCAGTTGACTGTTGGGCAATTTTTTTTATAAATTCAGTCATTTTGTCTTGTTCAGGACAGAACTAAATAAAAATAACAACATTTTTATGATCCTCTTAAAAGTATTAAAATGTTGATGAAACTTAACTCCTCTTTTTCAGACGGTCAGAGTCAGAGAATCACCAATCGCTGTTTAAATGACATTAAAACTCAAAGTAATCACTTTGGTAATCTAAAACACTTTTCAGATGTAACTGTAATCTGATTACCACCCATTTAAAATGTAACTGTAATGAAATACAGTCACTCAAATTTTGTATTTTAAATGCGTAACTAAGTTACTTGTGTTTCGTTACTCCCTAACCCTGATTACGGCGTTTAACAGCATTAAAAGGATGCAGGGTGTGGATTTGTGAACTTCCAGTGCTCCACCGTGGGTTTGTTCATGTGCTGGGTGATCAATGAGGAAATAAAACGATGGAACTCTAAACTCAAATAACACTGATGTGATTCTGAATAACTGCATCACAGATAGTGCTAGAGTAAGGAGCTTTACTTTCACACACACACACACACACACACTCTCGAGACTTGTCCCGATGGATTACAGTCTCATAGAGTTCCTTTAATGGGATAGAGGCTTCAGTCGTAGTCTATATTCACAATCCCATAATAACTGCCTGTGTGTGTGATAGTGACATTGAGAGAATCTAGCTGACGGTGAAAATCCATTTTCGAGTCTTTATGGGTAGAAGGTCAGCACTGGAGGCAGTCGGTGCATTTGTGCATGCGTAGTATGTTTTCCATTTTTTTCTGTGAGCAGGTGTAAATCGAATTGATACGCGCCTAATATACTCTATGTGGCACCAGATTAAATTGGCTTCGGCAGAGAGCCAGAGGTCTAACGGGCATGTGTGCATTTATACTGCTCAGCTGTCACTGCTTTCACACTCCTGGCCCTGCGGTGATGCATTCTGACAGCGCAGGGATAGCTGATCTCATGCTGCGCTCATGTCATGACGGAAGTGCTGGAATTATTCAGAAATGTGACCCTGGACCACAAAAAGCAAGTCATAAGGGTGCATTTTTTGAAATTGAGTTTTATACATCGTCTGAAATGGGAATAAATAAGTTGTCCGTTGATGTGTGGTTTTTTAGGATAGGACAATACTATTTGAAAAGCTGGAATCTGAGGGTGCAAAAAAATCTAAATACTGAGAAAATCATTTACATTTCATCATTTGGCAGACGCTTTTATCCAAAGCTAGGTCAAGGGCACTTTAGTCATGGTATTGAAGGTGGAGAGAGAGCTGTTCATTCACAATCAATTCCAACTTTCAATTCCTGCCGGCGTGGGAATCGAACCAGCAACCTTCAGGTTACAAGCCCGACTCCCTCACCATTAGGCCACGACTACCCCTCTAAATCACCTTTAAAGTTGTACAAATGTCCATATCTACTCTCAAAAATACATTTTTGATATATTCCCGGTAGGAAAATGATAAAATATCTTCATTGAACATGATCTTCACTTAATATCCGAATGATTTTTGACATAAAAGAAAAATCGATAATTTTGACCCGTACAATGTATTGTTGGATGTTGCTACAAATAAACCCAAACAATATTAGTACTTTAGTCATTGTGAATTATTATTTTTTTTTTTATAATTGCTAACAGTTAGTACAAATAATTTGGACTAATCTTAGTTACGTCATAATAACGTAACGCTGAGGTACACAGCGTTTTTTGATTGGATGCTAATAGAAGAGGAGCTTCACAACCGTGAATAAACCGCTTTTGTGGGAAAACAGCTAATTTAATTAATCAACAGGTTATCCTTCTATATATTTGCCCTTAAACATTTATTTTGGATTGGTTAACTTTTATAGTTTACACCAGAAAAAAAAAAAGTTGTTTTTTAAGTCACAGACAATTGACCCTTCGCAAACAGTTTGATTGACAGGCGATCTGACCAATCATAACCCTGAATCCGCCATTTTGTCCGTCAAAGCGGTCAGGGGAGTTAGTAGATTAACGTTGGTGAACTTGAATCACGTCTTGAAACAACATTCCTTCTGATGTTCATTCATGTTTATTTGATGCTATAAATGAACTAGTATGAAGAGATGATCGGTTCACGAGGAGCTACAGCGATCTGTCACCACACATTAAACACACACTACACGCTATTTATTGATTCAACTTCTTTAAAAAATTACTATATATTAAATATGAAACTGTTTCATAAGTTGTCAGTGTCCTCTTTGCTCCACGATGTATTTTTTACTGCGCATGACTTGTCAAGCATAGCAACAGTAACTAAAGGGGGCGGGGCTTTGCGAACGGTCAATTGTGCGACAGGTGATTCACTTTTCTTTCATTTCTTTGTACACCCCCGCTACAACAAGCACATGTAGTCAATTAATATTCCACAGTGCTTCTTTGTGTAATTACACTAAAGTGTAACCTGTTTTTCACAGCAAATACAGAATGCATCATTCAATTAATCTGATTATTTGATATTTAAATGATTGACAGCACTAATTCTCACTGGACAGACATCTGTAATTACAGTACTTCTAAAATGCCACGGACGCAGCATGACATTGGTGTGGTTTGTGTACTGCGAGATATACCGACCTGCTGGCGTACTTCCCTATCTGCGAATGCGTGTCGTCGTGAGGGAGTTGTGGAGACGGAGACAACCTACGAACAAAGACACAAGCATGAACAAAAACACACTCAAAAACTCACATGGTTCCAAACATGAAGTGTGTCTGATGCTCTACAGTGAAGGCCATGTGTTATTGGGACGGACAAACTGAGGAAGAAGGTTAGGAAAAAAAATTCTAATAAAATAAAAAAGGGGGTGGAGGGGGGCGTGCAGGTGGATCTGCCATTTCATGCGTGCAGTGATGTGAGCAGCATGCTGTAGATACTCTGACTGCAGATACTCACTCATACTGCTCCGGACACATGCTGATGAGAGTGACCGGACTGCAGGAGGGAGAAAGAAAAACAAGAACAAGGGGGTAGGAGGGGGGGTGGGGGAAGGGAGGAACAGAATGTTTAGGGTCAGAGGTCACACAATGTGGAGGTCAGATCCAGATAACAAAACCCGCGTTTCCACCGAAATTACCCGGAACAATTTGTCCCAGGAACTTTTTTCCCCCCAGACCTGTTGCCGTCTAAAGTAACGAGAAGATTAAGATGTGACTTTCCAGTTCCCGCTGGATTTCGTCCTCCTCATATAAGCTTAATAAAGCCTGAACCTCGTCGTAGGTTGATTGGTTGTACTTATTAAACTTTGCTAATTCGACAAACTCTTACTGTGCGCAGAGTAACACGACTTTTAAAAATGGTGGTTGGAATAAAATGCTCAACCAATCAGCATGCTCAGCACTCAAATCCCACGCCCAAAAGTTCCTGAACTTTGAAAAAGCACTACCTCGCGAGCAGGGACTTCTGGGGAAATTTTTACTTCATTTAGACCCTGCTGTCACGTCATCACCACATGGACTTTCAGTTTGTTGTTGTTTTCATCTGTCACATGTTCCTTTGTTTGAATTTCCCGCCACAATCTGTTTCCATGGACACACCACTAATCACCACAGCTGATCTTAATCACTTATCTCGTTATCCCCCTGTTCTCTGTGTATTTAAGCTCAGTTCTGTTTGATCCTCATGGTCTGGTATTGTAAGTCTATACGTTGGTTGTGTTCCCCTGTATCCATTGGATTTACCAGCTTGGATTATTAAAGTTTACTTGTTTATCTAATCTTCTTCATCGTCATATGTATCTACACAGCCTAACCCTGACACCTGCGGTCGAAACACACATACCGCTTTTCCACAGGGGCCAGAGCCGGAACCGGGCCAGAGCTGGAGCCGGAACCGGACCGGAGCCGGACCGGAACCGGACCGGAGCCGGACCGGAGCCGGACCGGAGCCGGAGCGGAGCCGGACCGGAGCTCGGCCAAGAGTAGCACTCGCTCCACTGGCAGGGAGCAGAACCTTCTACTACGTCACCAACACGTGACCGTAATCACATGTTATCTCTTGTGGAAGGACAGTGTTGGTCTCTGCCGACCGCTGCTGAACTGACATGAGTAATTGTTGTTGTTGAAGTTGTTAATTTACCTGAACTCACTAAGTGCAAATAGCACGTCTTGTTAGAAAACGCTTTTTACACTAACTCCACCCAATAATGTACGGTTGGACCACCAAGTTTGAAAAATGACGCATGTCTTCAGTAGAGTAGGCAGTGTAACGTGTGGTTTGGAGAATTGGCTTGTGACGCAGATTCAAATCCTCCTTTTGCCAAGCTCACCTTTTCTCATCACATTGGAAAGGCATTTATTTTCAATAAAAATCAAGAAAATGTTCTAAAAGAGCACCTAACGTCTGTTTAATAATAATAAAAGAATTTATTAAGTAGGTGTAGATGGCTTTTATTCTCCAAATGAGGCGGCATCCATTTAATAATTTTAGTAAATATAATCATTTACACACTGTGTTATTTTTGCATTCTGTTAATGTACAAAAATACTGAGGTGCAAATAGTATCTGCCAATATAAAGTATAAATTACATCTAATTTCTGTTTACACTTATTGCAAACGACTGCTACTTTTACATTGTGTAAACAGATTATAGGCTATTTTCACTTCACTGTAAATAATATAAATATATATAAATAATATAAATATAATATAAATATAAATTTGCATTTAGTTCAATTAGCCAATTAGTGGAAGATCCACCTCTTGTCATCATAGGTTCTCATGTTCGAGACCAGCATGGTTTCGGGACAGTTCGGAAGCAGGATCTGGGCACTGGCCCAGGATGTTTTTTTTTTTTTGAGTGGAAAAGCACAGCTCCAGCACCATCCCCGGTGGAAGCGCAGTGAAAGAGCACCACCCTAAAGTCCCGAGTTCCTGCGCTGAAATACTCCTCCAGTACTGTAGGGGCAGCGCAGAATATTGAGATTTCTGCAATTCTGGATTCATAGACTGTCAATAAATTGTCAGTTTTACTTAAAAAAAAAAAAAAAAAAAAAAGTAACATTTTTACAAATTTTTACTCAGGATGCCATTAAACTCCAAAAGGCACAAGTAAAAACACATTATTAATATTATATAACTTTAACAAACTTTGGGATCTAACATTTGAGTGAGAGAGCGATGAAAAAAAAAAAAATTGAGTGGCGTGAACATTCTGATAAAGGCCTAGTTTTGACCTCCATGAAAAAAAAGTCACAGGTGAGCAAAATCCGATGTTTGGCCTCAAAACTAGGATCAGATTTCCAAGCCAATCTTTAATCTTTCATTTATTTTAATTCCATTTCAGCGTCTTTTAAAGTGAAAACTTGCTGTTAATCGCACATAGCGTAAAGCACAAAAGATCAAACGCTCTGCTCTGACTCGACGGGGGCAAGTTTAATCTGCTGGAGACCCCGGTGAACTTCAGTTTCTTTTAGAGATGATGAAAAGTCATATTTTTCTTTTAAAGGGAGACCATACAGCAGATGAGACGATAATTGCAAGATGAGATTTTCAAGGTTAGGTCGGTTCATATTTGCCTTTTTTATGAAATCGTAGAGCAGGGTATATCCATATTCATATCCATTCCCGTATCCATATCAATCACACGGCAAAATTGAGGCATTTTGGCCATTTTCACAATTGATGTGAAGTCAAGAGGTCTAGGATGAGACTCTCAGACACAATGACAGAGTGATTTACAAACTCTAGTCTTTTTCTTTTTTGTAAGAAGTTCAGTCAAGGCAAGAAAAGTGTCTTTTTATATCATTTTAACAGTGTGTAAAAGATGTCAGAGCCCGAGGGCGGGGCTTTTCATACTACGAATTGATTGGATCTCAAGCATCTCGTACTAATCTATCATTATTTACTGCTGTAATCTTTACTACACTCGTATTAACCAACTTTACGTAAAGGTGTAAACTAATAGCAAAGATTTTAGTGAGTAAAATTGACAATTTTCAATTTTGGTTTCATGGAGACTTTAAAAAAAAAATAGTAAGGTTTTAGGGTTCACTATTAACTAGTTGTTTATTATCATGCTTATTACTGTGTTATTAGCTGCTTATTAAGTACTTATAAAGCACATATTAACGTCTTATTCTGCATGATCATGTTCTACATCCCTTAATCCATCCAATACCTGAACTGAACTATCTTAATAGATATTAATAAGCAATAGAAGTTTATTGGGGCAAAAGTCATAGTTAATAGTGAGAATTGGACCCTGATCTAAAGTGACCTAATCAAAATGTTACTAAAAAAAAGTCTGCTCTCTGGTCTACTTTAAATAATCCCGCACTTTTTTTCCCTTTGGAATAATGTGCACTGTTGATATGTTTGACCAGAAAAATGTATTGAGAAAGTAAAAAAGGCTTCATCATGATTGCACGCTGATTTCGAGGGCGAAGGAAGGGCGGCTGAAGAGGGAGAAATATGAGGCATGTCAAAAATAAAACGATCCAGTTATCTGGACTGTTAAACGGCTGGTTCGCTGTATCACTATGAACAGAGCGCTGGACTCACAGTAATGAGGGATTCTGTACGTTAGTGCTGACAGAGTCAACAAACACAAGCTCTCTAATAAAAGTCGGTCAATATCCCCCGGGCGCTTCTGAATTTAAAGAAAACCAAACGCTGCACGCCGAAACCACTTGGAATATATTTCAACCACGGTCATCACTCTTCGTTAAATCTGACACACGAGTTTACGCGTGCTGTTGCGCACCGCAGCAAACCTGAAAATCAAACGTTACATAAAATGGTCTCATATCACAGACCTCAGAATGTCACGCTAACGTGGAACGACAGGAAGCCTGTGCGGCGCGAGCAGTCGCTTCGGCTCTGCTCACGGGGATTTATAAATGGGTCATCTGCAGCTCCTTGTCATTTAGCAGAAGACTCTTTCTCACACAAATTCATGGAATGGTCCCACTGGAAAACCAGAAGTGCCTTAATCAGCGGTGGGATGGAGATAAGACAGAAGTGGGACCTGCATAGCTCTCCATTTTCATAAACTGGCCACACTCGGGCTCCGTTCCAAACACATTGAACTGGCCTAGGGCGGGATTTTAAGACACCATACAGTAGGCACGATCCCAAAGCAGAGGCTGTTCCTGCATAATCCTGCTGCCTTCCAAGACCCCTTCTTTTGTTTAAATTCTAAGACGGCATCACATGTATCTTTAGTAGAAAATGTATCACGATAAATTCAGTGGAAAAAAATCCATCTAATACGGCAGATGGCTTATTTAATGCCACAAAAGTATATATTAGAGCAGAGCTGTTAAAAAATATATACCGATATTTGCCTACAAACACATTTATTAACAAGTTTGTAAGAATTTCATGTGAATTATGAGAACTAAACAGTCTTAACAAATATATTTAAATCCATAACAACCTTGCATGCTTTCAAAAAAATTCAATTTTAGAACAATTGGAATATTTTAATTATTTTAATATATTGATTTGGATTAGCTACGGCCTGCCTGCAATACCGCTACAGCCCACTGGGGGCCCACAGTTTGGGAAGCTCTGCATTAGAGGTTTAACGGTACACAAACATGAAGGTTCGGAACGTACCTCGGTATTAAAGTCACGATTCGGTACGGGTTCGGGAAACTAAATAAAATTGATACAACATAAAATTGACATAAAATTTCTTCGTTTTTATTAAAGTGCTGTGGACACTAAATGACTTGCCTGAGGTGAATATAATGCTGCGTGAGATATTATTCTCAAGGGGACGAATACGTCCTCAGTGCACATGTCAACTAATCATTAAAGTGGACCATTGAAATAAAGTCTAAATTTATAATATTAACAATTTACCAAAATCAAACCATGAGTTTCAAGTTACGAGGTCTTTTTAATACCTTTAATTGGTTAAAAATTTGCAAAACCCACAGACAGATGTAAAGGGTGACATAAAGTAATGATTTATGATAAAAGATGGAGATATGAGGTTTGGTCTGACAATTACATTATACTGTGAATTTAACACGTTGCTAAGCTAACAAATTCAAGTGTTAGTTAGTTTAACAACATGCAATCACTTATGATGTTCGATGTGAGTTGTGATGCTGCCTTACATTCATCGAATCACATTTACATTTAATCGCATGACATTTAAAGTATCTCAAAAAAAAAGAAGAACTTGCTACAAGAATAAAAAAATATATTAAGAAAAAAAGAACTTGCTACAAGAATAAAAAAAATATAAATAAATAATAAAAAAAGAACTTGCTACAAGAATAAAAAATATATTAAGAAAAAAGAAGAAGAACTTGCTACAAGAATAAAAAATATATTAATGAAAAAAAGAAGAACTTGCTACAAGAATAAAACATATATTAATAAAAAAAAGAAGAACTTGCTACAAGAATAAAAAATATATTAATAAAAAAAAGAAGAACTTGCTACAAGAATAAAAAATATATTAATAAAAAAAAAAAAAGTATCTCAAATTTCTTGGGCGAAACCCAGTCGTTTCAACAGGAATCCACATGATTGGGAGTTTCACACTAATATTTTAAGTTAGATCAAACTGACCGACAGAAAACAGTTTCACACATTGCTACACCAATTTTCTTATATGAACTAGGTTCTGAGTTCTGGAACCGAGCTTGAATCTAGAGGGTGGATATTATTCGAGTGATAGAGAGACGTTTCTCGACACAAAATCTGCACTATGAAGCGAGACATGTCAACAGTATCTGAACGTCCGCTCTGAGCAGACGCAGGCCGCCGTGTCTGAGGCTGCTGGCTTGATGATAACATGGCGTATCATTCAATTCAGAAAGCCGGAATTTCAAACATACTGCGTGGAAAAGCCATTTGATGTTCGACTTACAACTTAAAGTCTGGCAGAAATTAAATGGCCAAATTGCCTGAGAAGGGGCTGCATGTCACCGGAGAACGGCAACAGCCATTTTGAAGCAAATTATTTCTTTCTTACTCTATAATAAAACCATGTTTATAGCAAAGGCTCGGAAGTGCTTATAACGATGCAAATAATGACACCTGCGGCTTTAAATCGTATAACATGGAAGCCTTTGCATTAAACTTCATTTTCACTTTTGACTTGAAATGGAACGCAACATAACATGCAACCGATTTCAATTCATTCACACACCTGCAGAACGCAGGACAGAATTCAGGACTTCTACTGAGGAAATAAATAAGTAGAACGCTCCTCACACTTCAGGACAGTTCTTCAAGCTCTTCGGGTGAAGAACGATAATGATTGGAGGCGGCAGAAAACCGTCAAATTGAAACAACTGCAGATATTGCATGCATACAGAAGCATTTCATCTCCTTCAAGATACTTACGTTTCCATGTTGTCTCCTTCTAGGACCGTCTGGACGGGCAGGTATCCCAGGCGAGGGTGTTTCGCAAAATACTTCTTCGAGCGGAACTTGTTTTTTAAGACTTTGGTGAAATCTCGCATGTCTTCTCCTGAGGTGGTCTGAAAAGAAGTGGAGGAGAGATGATGGATGTGGGCGTCAAATATTCCAAAAAATATATATCTGAAGATATGATTTAATGAAAATGTTTTTTAACCATTTTTTAAAAACTGATTTGCTTTGACAAAATTTGAAAATAAACAGTACATTTTTAAATACAATAAATATTTTTTGTTCTTAGAACATCATAACTGAACAGTTAAATGTAGCTGTATAATGAAAATATGTACTTTTCCTAAGTTGGCTGTTTTGTAAACTCATTTCATAAAGTCTAGATCTTTCTGGATCTGAACTTCACTCACATGCTGCTGGTTAAAACATGTTTCTGTATTGAAATAAGTGTGGAAAACCTCATTTTTTAGCTTCATAAGGCAGTAAAAAAATAAAATAACAAAATATAACCAAGAAATGTTATTATTTTGGGTCAGTACAGTTGCTTTAGAGTGTTAAAATATGCGGGTCAAATTGACCCGGCGAACGTAACAGTGATTTTGTTCGTATGTGTCAAAAAACACCAGCATGTTGAAACTTTGCATGCGTGTTCATGATGATAAATGAGAAAAAGTCACAAAATATCAAGAAAAAAAACAGTATTTCCAACAACTAGAAAATCTAAACGGGTCAAATTGACCCGCAACAGAACACAAGGGTTAAAAAGTGCCTATTTAGCAGTTTATATAGTGTGATGTATTTAATCGCACGATACAAAAAATAACATTGAACTTGAACGCGATTCTTAGAGGGATTATTTTTTATGCGCAGCTTGTCAGTGAAGTACGGCTCCAAATGCTAACGCAGCTGAAAGCACTGCAAGTTTGAGTCGCTTATAATGTACATTTGCATCAAACATAAACGAGCATTTATTAACATCTTGTCCAACGAAAGACAACATTTAATAACATGTTTTTACTCGTGAGATGATGTGATTTCTTACACAGAATAAGACATGTTTAATCAGTCAAAGTGTAAGATATCTACAGCGATATCTTCTGCTGCAGGGCTTATTTTGAGTTTCTGCGCAAGAGCGCCCTCTGGCTTTCAGATGGAGAAACATTTACTACTGATCACAGAGCCGTACAGCTCTGACAAGCTGTGCATTAATTCCAGCCTTTGCCAAATTGCGTGCGATTTAAACGTGATAAATCGTGCAGCCCTATAGTGTTGTATGCATGCAACTTAGTTACAATTCTTTAGTTATGTCAGGGAAACTTCAAATGCTTATATCCAGGCATAAGAATGTATAACTACTTTAATATTTTTAAAGTGTCTATCTGCTTGTTTTAGCGATCTCTGAAAGCCTCTGTTAGTTCCTGAACTGTCCCATGGTATGCCAGTTCTTCACTTGTGCCATTTGTGGACAAAATGTGCGCAGAGCGCCCTCAGGCTGCAAGGATGAATTGAAAACACAGTGCATCAGAGTATCCAGCGCTCATAATGATGACAACGGCTCATTTTGGGTAAAAATTGAGTAAACATTATTCCTTGGACATAAACATATGAGAATCCATGAATATTTCTCCACATGTGTATGCTTTTGAGCTAAAAGCCCTGAGGGATGTTGTTTTGTCAAGCGTTTTCATGACGATCTCACAGGAGTTTTTTCTCAACGAACACGGCTGACGCTCATATTTCATCATGTCTTCTAAATCACGTGACTTTGGCGCTCTGAACCACTGATTCAAATCAAAGATTCGTAAAGCTTCATGAATCAGTGTTTTGGAATCGTCCATCACTAGATATTGTTGAAAAGTCGTTATTTTGTTTTTTTGGCACACAAAAAGTATTCTCGTCTCTTTATAATATTAATGTTGATCCACTGTAGTCACATGACCTGTTTTAAATATGTTTTAGTATCTTTCTAGACATTGAAAGTGTAAATGATCTTGCTGTCAATAGAGACTCACTGAACCATCGGATTTCATCAAAAATATCTTCATTTGTGTTCTGAAGATGAACGAAGATCTTACGGGTGTAGAACGACATGAGGGAGAGGAATTAATGACAGAAATTTCATTTTTGGGTGAACGAACCCTTTCATATATTTGTGCGGAA
Organism: Zacco platypus; assembly: GCA_038088235.1. NCBI lineage: Eukaryota > Metazoa > Chordata > Actinopteri > Cypriniformes > Xenocyprididae > Zacco > Zacco platypus. The sequence goes on from CM076067.1 coordinate 1,773,586, forward strand.
ACGATGATATATTTCTCTCAGCTTTCTTTGATAAAGTTTCAATGTAAATGTATTTACTGGTCACTCTGGATTAATTTAAAGCATCCTTGCGGAATAAAAGTACTAATAACTTTCAAAACAATCACACTTTTGAAGAGTAGTGTACATCTACTGACAAAAAGATGGCATTCTGAATTATTTTAAAAGCACACAAGGTAAGGCAATATTTTCATGAGCCGCATCAAAAGAAAGAAAAACCATCCCAAAAACCCTTGCAACCACAGCAAAGCCCTGGAAACAATCCACAAGGCACAACTCAGGTTTTCTCGAATTAGGTGACACAAACACACACTTGCATCATTGCTTTTGCTAACAAATGGGCTGAAGGTTCTCTATATATCTCTGACCTGAAAACACAACTCCACTCCTTTATATTTAGAAGGGCATAAAATGTACAAACTCAAAAATAAAGCGTCCAAAAATTTTGCAGTGATGCCATAGAAGAACCATTTGTTGTCTTAGTGTGAAGAACATTTTAAAAAGAACCGTACTATAAAGAATCTTTTGTAGAACGGAAAGTTTTCATGGACATTAAAGGTTCTTCATGGAACCATAAAGCCAATAAACAAGCTTTATTTGTAAGAGTATACACACACACACACACACACACACATGTTTTGGGTCAGTTTGAGTGCAGTGCAGTATAAAGAGAGCACATAGAGCTCATTACTACTGTACTATTTTCTCTCACATCCCCACAGATCCGACACTGATCCGTCCACACGCATCATCCTCCATTTGTCTTCTGAGCTGAGGTGTTTCAATCCAGGATTTCTCTTCTTCATCTGCACATATTCACAAACCAAATCCTATTTCTCTAGACCGACTGAAAAACAAGGATGTGGAAGCCCAGTCTGTCTCCAACAGTTCGGCTTGCCAAACTGAACCAACAGAAGCAATAAACTCCAGATCTGACGCTCTTATGAAAGTTCAGCATGGCGGCTGAACACAAGAACATCTCATTGGTTAATTACCTTAAGTATATTTTTATTTAGCTTTTCTTACAACAGAACATGCATGAAAATGAACTAGACTGACCTGAACAAACATTTTTTAGCTCTTTGGTGCACTTCAGGTTTAGGTTTTACATCAAAAACACACCAATGATTAGTTATATGTCGAATTGCAAGTTGGCTTTGAGATTGAACTAAATTGACTTAAATGTGTGTCTGTTCCTATCAAACGATCAGTTTTCACTACACTATTACCTTATTATATATTATATTATACCATATTATATTATTTTGTGTTATGAGTTTATATCTCATAATTCTGACTTTTCTCAATATTGTGAGTTTATATCTCATAATTCTGACTTTTCTCAATGTTGCGAGTTTATATCTCATAATTCTGACTTTTCTCAATATTGTGAGTTTATATCTCATAATTCTGACTTTTCTCAATATTGTGAGTTTATATCTCATAATTCTGACTTTTCTCAATATTGTGAGTTTATATCTCATAATTCTGACTTTTCTCAATATTGTGAGTTTATATCTCATAATTCTGACTTTTCTCAATATTGTGAGTTTATATCTCATAATTCTGACTTTATAACTCACAATTTCAACTTTATATCACACAATTCTGAGGGAAAAAGTCAGAATTGTGAGATAAAAACTTGCAATGACCTTTTTTGTGTTTGTTTCACACTTATTAGTATTCCAAAGTATTCTAAAGTATTTAGATTAAGTTACTAAACTTGAGTAATGTAACGAAATACGTTACAAATGACTTTTTAAAGCATGTATTTTTAATCTGTAGTGAAATACATTTTAAAAGTAACCGACCCAACCCTGCTCGCGCATTACATGGATTGTGTTACAATAATGCGTTCTAACGTCAATAACAACGTCATACAAACTGCTTCATATGAACTATAACAACGAAAACTGCAATTGATTTTCATTGGTTAAAATAAAATGAATGAAATAATCTTGTGTTTTCGGCACCACTGGATTATTTATAATACGTGTAGTATTTATAACAATACTGATATTTTAGTGTACGTCAAGCAGACTACTTACAGTATAAGGTGCATTTATTGAGCTTGATACACCAAAACCACACGCTTTCACCTGGCCTCATTCAGTCAACACAAGAAGAATGAATCTCGTCCATAAAACGATTCTTGTATGAATTTGCACATGATTTAGGACAGACAAATACGACAACATGACTAAATGTTTTCTTTTTAAAAAGGACTTTGGCTAAAGTTCCCGCTCAAAGCGCGAGTTAAACGCAACACATTACTCACTGAGACTGACACTGGGCTAAAGAAACTCTTTGTATCCCATAACTAATAAAAACCATATCACAACAACAAAAAGCAATATCACCACAATGAAAAAGCAATAACGGTGTAACAGCCCAACCGAGGGCCACAAAAAGCATATTCTGTTCAATATTGATCTTCTGCTCTCTGAATGCTGATGACAATATTTGCTGTTGAATGTGTTTTATAGACACGTGTGTGTGTGTGTGTGTGTGTGTGTGTGTGTGTGTGTGTGTGTGTGTGTGTGCGGAGTGGGGTGTTTCGGAGATATGCGCCGTGTTGAAAGGAAATGAAAGGCATTCTCTTCTTGTCAAGATGAAGTATCCGAACATTTCACAACTGCTGGTGTGTGTGATAAAGGTCTGACAGGAGTGAGGGATTCAGGATAACTGCTGCCCCGCTGAACAAAAACACAACAAATGACTGGACAGAGATGATGGAGTTTAAATCCAAACAAAAAACAATAAATCAGCCACTTGCTAGTCTTAAAAAGCAGCTGGTGGTCTCCAGAAAGCAGTTTTTAGTTCAGCACCGTCAACACGATCTTATTATATCACAGTTAGTTCTGGTCCAGAAAGTTAACAGGACGAGCGTCACTTCTCTTACCCCGAATTGCAATTCTATAGATCACAGCATTTTTGTTGGCGAAGCACAGATAAAATAGCTGGCCATATTGAGTTGGAAAAGTCACTCGATATTAACTACTTCTTTATGGAACAGTTTTGTGAACGTAATATGATCGATATTCTTGGGTCGGTTTATGTGAAGCTTCATAGAACAGCCATAAACTCACTACGGGAACGATCCAGCACTGTGTTGTGATTGGTATTTGGGAAATGTCCCGCCTCTTACCATAACTGCCAGTTTCAACACACGACTAACTCACTCAATCAGGCCCCGCCCCTTTATTCTGTGCATTAATTATTTAAATGAGGAATATTGTGAAGAAACTCAAGATGGAGGCGTTTCAGGAGTTCAGAAACAGTAATAATTTGTGCTTTGTAACTTTGGTCAAACAGAAAATTTTCAAAATGAATGTTATAGATCTTAATGTGAACGTTTCATACATGTGTGATTGATTGATTGATTGATTGATTGACTTCTCTCTCACTTCCGCTTAAAACCCGCCCCTTTCTTTCAATCATCTAAAAACTCGGATTCATTTTTGAACAAAGTACCCTCATTTATTTTTATTTTTTGATAAACCTTTTCACTTGGATGCGTGTCTCAATAAGGAATAAAATTAGGTCAGTTTCATCAAGACTTAAACAACTTTTGCTCATTAAATTTCATTGAATGGAAAAGAGCAGCGTGAACATTGTTCATAATCTCTCCTTTCATTTTCTATGGAACAACATCTTAAAAAAAAACCCATCCTTCGATTTCCTTTCTCTCTATTCTAGCTTATGCTACTCTGAGCACTTCTTCTGTCTATTTGCTTCTTCATGATGAATCGCTTGTGAGTTGCTTTGGATAAAAGCGTCTGTTAAATGAATAAATGTAAATAACAGGTTTGGAATGTAGGTTCATTTTTGGGCGATTTTGCCGACTTGTGTTCAGGGTCCCTTTGGGGTTTGAACCTATAAACTATTGATTAACCCCTTTACTACACCACACAAAAACAACTCAAGCTGGAGATAAACGGCGGGCCAATGCACAACCTCCAGTCAGCCATCTTCATGACTAATGAAAAACATTTCTTCCCTCAAGAGCCAGTGTTCGTAGTTACATCGCTTTTAAGTTGCATCATTATTCAGTCTAATTTGTCTGAATTTGCACGAAGAGAGCAAAAATAAATGTGTTTACCTTTTGTCATACTGATCAATGACACTGACATCTTTTCAATTTCACCCTCTGAAACTGAACTTCTGAATTAAACACTTTAAATTTCAGGATGCACACAGCTTCTGTGGTGGAGGTGGTGTGAAATCGTGCCGCTGACGCTCATAGATCAAGGCCTTCTGAGTTTGAACGACTCTCCGTCTCTCCCGCAGCGGTGGAGGAGAAACTAACCGACTCTCGTACCATCAGCCTCACACGCTACAGTCCCAGCTGGAGGAGAAACTAAACAGATGTGCTTCTGAAGCTCAGGCTGTTCCAAAAGGCATTTAGCAGGATTACGCCTCCTACGAGAGCTACGAGTCTACAGCAGCATGTTTCCTTCACTTAATTAAAACATTTATATTAATGCTGTCAAAATTAGTCAGTTTAACGCATTTTTCCATTATAATTTGTCTAGTACTATATACTTTTAACCATTCAAGTGCCGCAAGACAAACGAGAACGTGCGAAGGTCATGTGACACAGAAAGACGCGCACCAGTGTCGAGTTCTCTTTCGCGCTTGAACAAACAACGACACACAGAACTGACTCATGAGAGCAGTCTTAAACGAGTAAAAGAACGTCTTAAATAAACTTAAAGAGTTGGGAGATGTGCGTCAGATCCGCGTCATGTTCGGCTCTTAAAGTGACAGCAGCCTAATAAACCTGTGACATCTGTCATTAATGTCAATCAAAGAACAACAACAACAAAAACAAAACAGACAATTGTAGCTTTAATAAGTATTAATCTACATTTAATTTATAATTTATGCAGTGAAGACTGTAAAGTAATTTCTAGACAGCTAAATGAGATATTTATTATAACAGGTTTATGTGACATTGATTGACAAGTTCACTTAAATTAAAAGTTTTTATTCATTTTAAAGCATAATAATGCTGAAATTGAGAGCTTTCAGTTATACTGTAATGATGAATGTCTATAATTAATGTTTAAAAAGTGATACTGGCCTTCATTCATAAAACATTCCATTAAACATTCAACATATATATATATATATAGATATCTTTAAGTTGTTTCTACAAAACATTCATTTGGAGAAAACTCCAACAAAAACTCCAATGTTTTTAATTGTGATTAATCGCAGAAAAAAAAAAGGTGCGATTAATTAGTTAATTTTTTTGGTAACACTTTACAATAAGGTTCATTAGTTAAACTATTAACTAACATGAACTAATCATGAGCGATACATTTGTTACTGTATTTACTAATCTTTGTGAATGTTAGTTAATGAAAACACAGTTGTTCATTGTTTGATCATGTTAGTTCACAGAGCATTAACTAATGTTAACAAGAATTTAAATTAACATTAACAAAGATGAATAAATGCTGTAGAAGTGCAGCTCATTATTAGTTCATGTTAATTAATGAACCTTATTGTAACATGTAACAGTTTTTTTAATCATACAGACTACATTAATTTAAATTAAAAAAGATTTGTAGGACTTTTTATGCTCATTAGAGCACTGTGCAACATGCTAACAGCAAACCCGTCCCTGACTAATCTTGTGCTTCACGCTAAAAAGTACGACGCGCACCGTTGCTGCCGACACACAGACAACTGAAATGTGCTCATTCTGATGAAGTTATGGAAAGTTATTTCTGAATGTTCTCAGGATGTTCAAAAGATAACTTTAAAAGGTTTTTCTTGTTTACGCGAATGTTAGCAAAAACATTAAAGGAACTTTCCATTTTATCATTGTGAAACATGAAAATGACATTTTACGTACATTTTGGAACATTACGTCTCTGAACGTTTAGAAACAAGTAGTCAGTAAAGTTTAAAAAACTTTAGAGCAGAGCTTCATAAACTTAAGAGGGGTAAGGCCCCCCAAAAACATCGCAAAAGCTCCACGACCCCGCCATTAAAAAATACACACCGACATTAACCTACAAACACATTTATTAACAAGTTTGTGTGAATTATGAGAACTAAACATTCTTAACAAATATATTTAAATCCATAACACTAACCTCACATACTTTCAATAAAATCTAATTTTAAAACAATTGGAATATTTTAATTATTTTAATATATTGATTTGGATTAGCTACAGCCCCCTGCAATACCGCTACGGCCCACCGGGGGCCCACAGTTTGGGAAGCTCGGCATTAGAGGTTTAACGGTACACAAACATGAAGGTTCGGAACGTACCTCGGTATTAAAGTCACGGTTCGGTACGGGTTCGGGAAACGAAATAAAATTGATACAACATAAAATTGACATAAAATTTCTTCTTTTTTATTAAAGTGCTGTGGACACTAAATGACTTGCCTGAGGTGAATATAATGCTGCGTGAGATATTATTCTCAAGGGGACGAATACGTCCTCAGTGCACGTGTCAACTAATCATTAAAGTGGACCATTGAAATAAAGTCTAACCTTATAAAATTAACATTTTACCAAAATCAAACCATGAGTTCAAATTTTAGAACAATTTAATTATTTTAATATATTGATCTGGACTAGCTACGGCCCCCCTGCAATACCACTACAGCCCACCGGGGGCCCACAGTTTGCGAAGCTCTGCATCAGACGAATGTCCAACTAAAACATTCCAGAAAAAAAACAATGTCTAAATGTTTTTCAGAACATACCAGATAAGCAGATAACAGAATAAACGTTCCATTAACGACACCGTAAGAACGTTTGAGAGAACATTAGCCAAAGCTCTGAGAGCGTTCAGCGTTAGCTGGAGCGTTTCAAATTATTATCAGGTCAGATTTCATTTAGATGTCTTGAAAGGTAGCTGGAGCTCTGCTGAACGCCCACCGCAACGTCCATTCTCGCCAAACTCTTTTATGAGCTCCAATTTGCGAGCTTCATTACACATGGCTTGATCTGAAGTGTGTGGAGAGCAGACGCTCACTCACCGGTGTGCAGTACTCCACCATGGGGTAGTTCAGTTTGTGACCCTTCGCCGTGCGCCCGGAGAAGAAACAGCTCTGGCAAACGTCATAGTTGAAGTGCTTCAAACTGCGATATCTGCAAAGAGGGAAAGAAAACGCGTGATAAACCACTGTTGAACGGAAAAGCAGCGTGAATCGTTTTCTGTTTTAAAGAAAAAGAGATTTTCATTTTTAGATGATTCCTTTAAAATCCTTAATTCCAAAACAGCCTGATATTGTGTATTTCGTCAAACTCTAATCCACTCGTTATTGAATTCGTCTGAAATCCTCTGGAGAACGTTCATTAACTCCAGTCACGTCACGCTCCATTCAATAACACCATTAACACAAAGTATTTTTATTAAACAGATTTTCTTCATATTGAATGTGGAGGAGGACAGCACTGTGCGGGGTGTGTTTGTTTTTTTGGTTCCTTCTGGTCTCTCCAGGAAATAAAAATTCAATAGAATTTAATTCCTCTGCTGTGCGATATTTCCCCCGCGCTGCTGCATAAATGATATGACAGTAAAAAGCTGCTGCGCTTTCTGAAACGGCTCGTCTTCTCTCTGGGGCGGCCCGTCTGAGACCGCAGCACTCACACTGAGAAACACTAAACATCACGCCATCCGTACTTTCGTCAACGTTGTTTATACTCCTTTCTGTCAGATGTGGGTAAGAAAAAAAATGATCTGAAATACAATTTGATGAAGCTGTGGTGAGAGCCTGTGATTGAACTGCAGATGAGAAGCGTCTTCAGGCACAAAAATACTACTATTACTACTACTAATAATAGGGGGGGGAAACCAGCCAAATATCATAGTAATATAGTATCTTCAATCTTTGGTGCTTAGCAAAAATAAACAAGCATAATATGGCAGAAGAATCGTTTATTTTTTGATTGTAGCCATTTGGTTTCTTAAGGCAGCCAAAGTTAAAATTAACAAAAAAAAAGGTGATAAATGTTTTTCTTTTTTAAGTGTGTGATCTCTCATCAAAGCTAGACATTTGATATATGACTGAGAGAAACTATGGAGGAGCAGGAGTGCCACATAAAAATAAAACGAAGACTCAATTAATTCATTTAATAATTCACACATAAAAATATATATAAATAAATCACTTTTATATAGGCAAATAAATAGACATATTTAAAGTTGTTTATTTAATTCCTGTTTTTAAACGTAGATTAATAGAACAATAAAAAAATACATTTGTAAATCATTTTAAATGGCGTTTTAAATCGCTTTTTAAAAAAGGATTTGCCAAATGCTTTTCTTTATCCATTTGTCAATCGAGTGCTAAAATGCCATTGGACGGTACACACGTGGAAGCAACCAATCAACTTTAGCCTGATTATTTTATTTTTATGTGGCACTCCTGGTCCTCCATAAGAAACAGCATCAATTACAGAAATACAAATTGAGTGGACTTCAGACTGGGAGTAAAAAGCTTGTGTAGGAATAAGTCCATAAAGTGTGGAGCAATTATTTAACTGATTTTAATTGGATTTTTTGCCTTTATTAGACACAAATAATCTGACTGAAAATCCGTCATGAAAAAATGGTGACACTTTCTATGAAGACCATGCTTATGAATTATAGCTTCGTTTATACATGTTTTATAGCGGTTGTACCGAATGACCTGATGTTTCGCGAGCAAGTGAAATGAATTTGTCAAATAGTTAAAAGAGAATTAGTTACTTTGCTTCACGACTGTGTGGTCCTTTGAATTATGTCACATGATATTTACAACATGACTTGATCCAAAATGGTCCCTTTATATCGGTTACTCCAAATGACATCAATGAAATTTATTTTTCTCTGACATTCTTTCTCATAACAAAGCAATGACTTTTAATACCATTTTGCATTATGTTGATATATGATGTTATAAAATCATGCTAGACTACATTTTTTTTTAATATTTATTACATTATAAGACATTTTAATCATAAATTAATGGCTGGCGTTAAACTGAATGACCTGTTGACACTCAGGGTTGGGGAGTAACGAAATACAAGTAACTTAGTGACGTATTTAAAATACAAAATGTGAGTCACTGTATTTCATTACAGTTACATTTTAAATGGGTGGTAATCAGATTACAGTTACATCTGAAAAGTGTTTTAGATTACCAAAGTGATTACTTTGAGTTTTAATGTCATTTAAACAGCGATTGGTGATTCTCTGACTCTGACCGTCTGAAAAAGAGGAGTTAAGATTCATGTTTTCAACTGTTTTCATGTTTTGTGAGTCATTTTATAATTCACTCACTGCAACTTTTTCTCACAATTTGTTTTTTTCCCTCACAATTGTGAGTTTGTGTTTCACAATTCTGACTTCTTTTTCTCAGAATTGCGAGATTTAAACTCACAATTGCAAGTTATAAAGTCAGAATTGGGAGAAATAAACTTGCAATACTGACTTTTTTTCTTGCAATTGTGAATTTAGTATGTGAGTTTATATCTCATAATTCTGACTTTTCTCAATATTGTGAGTTTATATCTTATAATTTTGACTTTTCTCAATATTGTGAGTTTATATCTCATAATTCTGACTTTTCTCAATATTGTGAGTTTATATCTCATAATTCTGACTTTTCTCAATATTGTGAGTTTATATCTCATAATTCTGACTTTTCTCAATATTGTGAGTTTATATCTCATAATTCTGACTTTATAACTCACAATTGCAACTTTATATCACACAATTCTGAGGGAAAAAGTCAGAATTGTGCGATAAAAACTTGCAATGACCTTTTTGTGTTTGTTTCACACTTATTAGTATTCCAAAGTATTCTAAAGTATTTAGATTAAGTTACTAAACTTGAGTAATGTAACGAAATACGTTACAAATGACTTTTTAAAGCATGTATTTTGTAATCTGTAGTGAAATACATTTTAAAAGTAACCGACCCAGCCCTGTTGACACTTATAATTAAAACCTTTTGGATTCAATAAAAGAGATCAAGTTTTACTACCTTACATACTTTGGATGTCATTTCTTTGTTTATTTATTACTATTAAGGGCTTTGGAGGGAAAAAAAATGACCCGTCACGTCATTGACGCTTATAAAGTTTTATGTATTTGAGGAGTGGAGAAGAGTGTCAAGCATTTGTCATCGAGTCACAACAAATCCCGTCTTAAACAGCCTGTGTGTAGCAGCTTCGTCTTTTATGACATTTTGGTCAAAACCTGGGTGTCCTCATATAGCGACAGTAAACTTTATAACCAGTAAGTTGATGGAAACATAATGCGATGCACTTACTGTTTCAGATGTGGCCGTTCTAATGACACTCATTTGTCAGATATTTGCTAGAATGTCAATAATATAATGACAAATGTAAGTGTCTAAACATATATCAAACCACAATATCAACTTTTTTTCTTCTTCCCATTTTACCAAAGTAGCAGTTTTGGACATATGAGGTTTTCCGCCTGACAGCGACAGGCCATTTGTTAGCGCTAAGGGAGCGCAGCTTAGCCGTGACGGACCGCTTAACCCTCAACCGTGGTAAAATCACTGTAACGCACAGCCTCTTGAGGATTACGGCTTTAACAATTAACTGTTAATCTGCTGAACAAATAACGTCAGTCGCCTGGCTTTGTAATTTATCAATTTAACGGAATTACCCCCTGAGATTTCTCCATTAACACAAAGTTGTTCTCAAAGGTCTCAATAAATCCAGGTTGACTGACTCAGACTTTATTTTTCTCTCCCGTTCTATTTAGTCTTCTCTACTATCCATCACTGACAAAACGCAGTCCGTATCTCCTCCGTCAAACGTCCGAGCGAATCTCACCACTGAGCTCTGCCTCGAAGAAACATCTCAGAAAACAAGATGGTCCGCTCTGATGCGGTCAGTCCTCGAGAGATGGAGGGGGTGTGACTTAGCGAAAGCTTCTAAATATGGCAGAGTTATCAGTAATACATGTATGTATGCATGACATTTGAAAAGGTCACCACCTATTGTGACAAGAGCACACAGTGGCTGTTTAAAATACACCACGGAGGCGTGATGACGAACTAACACACGACGTCCCTCACCACACACGGCTTCATCACCTCTGAGCCTGGGAACGGATTTATGATGCGGTACATGTGCACACTGATGATATTAGTGCGGACCATAAATTCAGAAGCAAAGAGGAAAACGTATTATGTTATTAATATATCATAACGTAATAAAAATGTTGTATTGCTATAATTATTGTTTACTGCTGTGTTCTGATGGCTTTTACCATTATTACCATCAACAGATTGTTTTGCTTTATAGCCAATATTTTATACATGTTGAGCTTCAACAACTGTTAAATTCTACTATACAAAGACTGAAAATGCAAGGTTTTTGATAAAAGTTTATCCTATTTAACATTAGTTATACATTTTAATCACTTTTACATATAATGAATAATACATATTTTTCATATTTATTTTTTTTGGATTGCTTACTATAAATTATAGTTACTTTATTACTAAGCACACGTTATTATTACTATATTATAACTAACAAGATTTATTTAAATGCATTTAATATAAAATAATAATATATAATATTTTAATTTATTTATTTATTAATAATTCAATTAGCCATCACAAATGCATTACCATTGACTTTCACAAAAAGTTGAAGCAAGCATATAGAATAAAATATCAGTTTTTTTCAGTGAAATTACAAATTAAAAAAATCGTCATCATTACTAATATACACCAACAAACAAAGAAATACAATTTTATTATTATTATTGTATTTAATACCTCAGTCATAAATAATTTGATCTTGTGACCTCCTGTACATAATGCAAGAAATTCCTTTGAGAATTCATCATATTCAGACGGCGGGTAGAGAATCCAAAAACTGTACTTAAGCAAAAGTACTTATAGAAATATTTACTCAAAGTAAAAGTGAAATTAATATATATATATATATATATATATATATATATATATATATATATATATATATATATATATATATATATATACACATATATGTATACACACACACACATATATATATATATATATACACATATACAAGAAGGGAGAAAACTCTACATGTGCTCGCGCTCATAACCGCTGAACATCTGACCACAAACAACGATCAAACGCACATTGACGGATCTTCTCCAAAATGTAATCAAATGTATATTTCTACAGGAGCCTGTAAATTGATTAACTGTCTAATTTTCCAGATGAACAGGTCACCGGTGCCGGCACTGCGCAATAGGTAGGCTACCTACAAATTACTGCAGGACGGCGGGTGTTCATTTCATATCCTCTGGTACCTTATTTAATGTATAAATTAAGATATATGTCCAAAAAAAAAAAGAGCAAAGAAATGCTACTTTCTATGATAATGCTATACTTTGTAGTGATGTTGTCGTGGCGTATTCTAATGAAATGAAATGAAATCCAAACCTGTGGAATTGTTCACAAACAGCGTACGCAGTTCAACTCATAGATCTTCATCGCTGGGAAACAATAGGACGCATTTGACATTTGCTTTTAATTGACTGTAGGTCCACGGCACTTCATCCAACGAGCGAGAAACTGAACAAATGATTAGCGAAACCAGTTTAGACAGTTTTGCCAACTTGTCTGATGAAGCCTTTGAACAGAATCGACTCAAAAGAGTGATTCATTTGTGAATGAGGCATCGTTTATGAAAAAAAAAAAAGACAGCGGGCTTGGAATAAACAACGCATTTCTTAACAAGCACAGAATTGAGTTAAAATAAAGTAACGTGAGGACAGGGCTGGGTCGGTTACTTTTAAAATGTATTTCACTACAGATTACAAAATACATGCTTTAAAAAGTAGTTTGTAACGTATTTCGTTACATTACTCAAGTTTAGTAACTTAATCTAAATACTTTAGAATACTTTGGAATACTAATAAGTGTGGAACAAACACAAAAAAGGTCATTGCAAGTTTTATCTCACAATTCTGACTTTTTCCCTCAGAATTGTGTGATATAAAGTTGCAATTGTGAGTTATAAAGTCAGAATTATGAGATATAAACTCACAATATTGAGAAAAGTCAGAATTATGAGATATAAACTCACAATATTGAGAAAAGTCAGAATTATGAGATATAAACTCACAATATTGAGAAAAGTCAGAATTATGAGATATAAACTCACAATATTGAGAAAAGTCAGAATTATGAGATATAAACTCACATACTAAATTCACAATTGCAAGAAAAACAGTCAGTATTTCAAGTTTATATCTCCCAATTCTGACTTTATAACTTGCAATTGTGAGTTTAAATCTCGCAATTCTGAGAAAAAGAAGTCAGAATTGTGAAACACAAACTCACAATTGTGAGGGAAAAAACTAATTGTGAGAAAAAGTTGCAGTGACGAGTGAATTATAAAATGACTCACAAGTGGATCATCAGGTCATGACAGGACAGTTCAGTTCACAGTTGGGCAATTTTTTTATGAATTCAGTCATTTTGTCTTGTTCAGGACAGAACTAAATAAAAATAACAACATTTTTATGATCCTCTTAAAAGTATTAAAATGTTGATGAAACTTAACTCCTCTTTTTCAGACGGTCAGAGTCAGAGAATCACCAATTGCTGTTTAAATGACATTAAAACTCAAAGTAATCACTTTGGTAATCTAAAACACTTTTCAGATGTAACTGTAATCTGATTACCACCCATTTAAAATGTAACTGTAATGAAACACAGTTACTCAAATTTTGTATTTTAAATACGTAACTAAGTTACTTGTATTTCGTTACTCCCCAAACCTGCGTGAGGAACAAGTAAAAGTACAGCTTTTTCATTAGAAATGTACTCAAGTTGAAGTACAAGTACCCACTTTTAAATCAACTTTTAAAAGTAGCCCCACCAACAAATAAATAAATAAATAAAATGAAGCGACGTAAATGTACTTCATTACTGCCCACCACTGATCATACAATATTGAGGGGTAAACGACTGAAACCCTAGAATCACCCCATCCTGTTCAATGACATTATAAGTAATGAATTCAACTATTAAAGCGTTAACACCGACAGCCCTGGCTTACGGCTGAACTTTGAAAAGTGTCAGAGCTGATCAGAAAACAGACTGAATAGCACATTTCTCTCCCACAACCCCTTTCATCAGTCTCTCTCTTGTTTAGAGTGCTATCAGATGCTGACATTTAGATGAATGTTGGGCCTCAGGAGTGAATCTAACCTTTCTGCACCCAGACAGCACGGCGCGCACCCATGTGTCTGTGTTTTAAATCTCTCACAGATTCAATTGATATCATGCTTTGTCTAGAGCAGGAGTGTCCAAACTCGGTCACTGTCCTGCGGAGTTCAGCTGCAACTTGCCTGGAAGTTTCTAGTAAGAGCTTGATAAGTTCAGGTGTGTTTGGAGCTGATCTCTGACCTCCAGGAGCACGGCCGGACACCCCTGATCTAGTGCAACACTTCTCAAACTGAGGGAGAATTATCTATTTCTTACATTAATATGTGTGTGTGTGTGTGTGTGTGTGTGTACCTGAAGCCCACGATGGGGAACTCTTTACAGATATTACACTTGGCCTGATGTTTGGCCGTTTCTGCCGCCGCCACTCTGTGCAGGACCGGAAGCCAAACCATAGACTGCGGCTCCAGCCTCATCCAATCAATAAACTGCCTCGGCTCCAGCTCAACCTTATTTGTCACCTGAGAAAAGAGAGCAAGCACAAACAGCCAATGAGGGAGGGATTTCAGAAAGCCCATAAATAGCACGAGAGAATAACTCGTAAACAATGCAGCCCTGCTGAAATCGAGAAGATGCCTGGAACATTTCCTACCAGAGCAGCATAAATGACTGTCCATCGCATGGCTGCTTTTATAGAGACATAACTGCCTCATAAATATTCCAGTCAAGATGGAGGAGCGTTCGGTGATGTCACCCTGCCTACAGGTACTGGCTGATTTTAACCAGTGCAATGGTAGGAAAAAGAGCTAACTGTAAAGAATATTGTGTCATACATCCCATCAGCAGCATCTCTATAAAATAGGTTCAATACGAGTTCAGTTTGTGCTGATAATGTAATTACAATGGAAGTCAATGAGGAAAGACATTCCAAAGGGTTTATAAGTAGTACTGTGGTGCTTATGTATTTGTTAAAGAGCCTGTATTATATTAGATTTATAGCTTGATTTTAGAGGTGGAAATATGTTAGAAATATGTTATGTAGAGACTCTTTCTGGTATTATTGCACATATAATGTCTAAGTTACAGGGTTTACGGTCTTCACATGGTCATGAAGTTAAAATGTCAGACACATTCAAGGGATAGTTCACCCAAACATTAACATTTACTTCTATTTAATGGAGGGGGAACAATCTCAATCTTTTTGTTCTACAGAAGAAAGTCATACATGAGGGTTAGTAAACAATGACAATGTTCATTTTTGGTATGACTATCATTTTAATATAGTGGTGTGAAAAAGTGTTTGCCCCCTTTCTGATTTCTTATTTGTCACACTTAAATGTCTCAGATCATCAAACAAATTTAAATATCAGTCAAAGATAACACAAGTAAACACAAAATGCAGTTTTTATATGAAGGTTGTTATTATTAAGGGAAAACAAAACCCAAACCTACATGGCTCTGTGTGAAAAAGTGTTTGCCCCACCTGTTAAAACACAACTGTGGTTTATCACACCTGAGTTCAGTTTCTCTAGCCACACCCAGGCCTGATGACTGCCACACCTGTTCTCAATCAAGAAATCACTTAAATAGGACCTGCCTGACAAAGTGAAGTAGACCAAAAGATCTTCAAAAGCTAGACATCATGCCGAGATCCAAAGAAATTCAGGAACAAATGAGAAAGAAAGTAATTGAGATCTATCAGTCTGAAAAAGGTTATGAAGCCATCTCTAAAGCTTTGGGACTCCAGCGAACCACAGTGAGAGCCATTATCCACAAATGCAGAAAACATGGAACAGTGTTGAACCTTCCCAGGAGTGGCCGGCCGACCAAAATTACCCCGAAAGCACAGCGACGACTCATCCAAGAGGTCACAAAAGACCCCACAACAACATCCAAAGAAACTGGGCAAAAATGGCCTGCATAGCAGAGTTTCAAGATGAAAACCACTGTGGAGCAAAAAAGAACATTAAGGCTTGTCTTATTTTTGCCAGAAAGCATCTTGACTTTTGGGAAAATACTCTGTGGACTGACGAGACAAAAGTTTTTTTTGGAAGGTGTGTTATATCCGGTGTAAAAGTAACACGCATTTCAGAAAAAGAACATCACACCAACAGTAAAATATGTTGATGGTAGTGTGATGGTCTGGGGTTGTTTTGCTGCTTCAGGACCTGGAGGACTTGCTGTGATAAATGGAACCATGAATTCTGCTGTCTACCAAAAAATCCTGAAGGAGAATGTCCGGCCATCTGTTCGTCTCATTTTTGCCAGAAAACATCTTGATGATCCCCAAGACTTTTGGGAAAATACTCTGTGGACTGACGAGACAAAAGTTTTTTTTGGAAGGTGTGTTTCCCATTATATCCGGTGTAAAAGTAACACGCATTTCAGAAAAAGAACATTATACCAACAGTAAAATATGGTGGTGGTAGTGTTATGGTCTGGAGGATTTGCTGCTTCAGGAACTGGAAGACTTGCTGTGATAAATGGAACCATGAATTCTGCTGTCTACCAAAAAATTCTGAAGGAGAATATCCGGCCATCTGTTCGTGACCTCAAGGTGAAGCGAACTTGGGTTCTGCAGCAGGACAATGATCCAGAACACACCAGCAAGTCCAACTCTGAATGGCTGAAGAAAAACAAAATGAAGACTTTGGAGTGGCCAAATCCTGACCTGAATCCTATTGAGATGCTGCGGCATTTCTGTGTGTTTTCACAAACAGCGGAATGAGCTGGAAATATTTTCTGTGGTATTTCTTCAGAATGGCACAGATGCGGCCAGTGGAGCTTGTTTTGAACCTGGAACATTCTTGCAATTATTTGAACTCTGTGGTAAACAAATTCTCATATTTCAGATTTACCAAACAAACAAGTCAATGGCAAATAAATTAACAAATAAAACAATGATTAAGTGATTTTGGCAGGTTGTACAGCAGCAACAATCTTGGCAGTGATGTCAGCGGCGGAACACACTGAAGAGAGATGTCACACACACACACACACACACACACACACACACTCTCTCTCTCTGAAACGATGGATGTCTGTATTCTGAACTCTGACCTGTTGATATGTTTTGTGCTCTTAAATTTCCCATCAGACACCCATGAGCAACAAAAGAAACAGAAATTGAGCGTTTGGAAGATTCCATCCATCAGCACCGACGGACTGTGAATGGCTTCAGGTGTGACACTGTCGTGCCTGTCTGTCATCCCTCCACTCATCTGTCTTTCATCATTCATTTATTTCCTCTCTCAGCTTCCATCTGAAACGTTGCTCTGCAATCTGGCCTCCTTTAAAAATCACACCAAGCCTTTATTTCCAGTGTTTTTTCTCTCCGCAGTGCCGACATCTCTTCCTGTCAGTCCGTTCTGATTGGAACCCTCACTCCTTTATAAATGACAACTTCTGTCTCTTCAAAACACTTCAGACTTGACACTGAGTGCAATACAACCAGACAGACAGACAAACTGACAAATGAGAAAACATCTATAAACCAACACAACTTTAGAATGATAAAACCATATAGAGAGAGAGATAGATAGAGAGACAGAGCAGTAGATAAACAGATTCAGAAAAGACCAATTTTCAGAGAGACAGAAGCAAACAGAAGAAAGACAGAGACAGGCAGGGAAATGGAGAGACGAATGGATGGACAGTGTGTCCCATAAAAAATTAGAAAAAATAAAAATCAAGTAGCAAACACTTCAACTGTTTAAAGTGTGTATTTATATCCTCCCAGTCTGCTGTAGGATTTACACTAGTGAAATGACTGAAGGACAAAAATATGAACTCTCACGCTGACAACACCATTAACACAGAGATCTTCCCGAGGATATCACGAGCAGACAATTCAGAACTGGATAAGACAGCAGTCATAATCGCAGACAGATTAAAACACGCGCTGTGATGGTCATAACGACTGATGTGTGTGAGTGTGTGTTCACGCACATGCTGGAAGCAGCTGCGGACGCTGGGCTCGATGTTGCTCCCGCCGAAGGCCGCCACTTCGCCCAGCTGTCGAGGGATCTGAATGGCATCATGCAGCAGAAGACCCAACTGCCTCTGATCACACGTATCGCCCGCAGACGACACCTGATTAAACAGACCTGTGAAAGAGACAAGGAAATAATCACTAGAGTTGAGGTAAAGCTATTTCAATAGTTCACTACTAACCAAATAACGTTGAAACTACATGTAAACTAACTCTCATTAGAGTATTAGTACACTGTCTGCTTCATCATTCTAACCATAAGACCCAACAGTGTTGTTGCAAAAATACTTATAATTAGTAGAATGTCTAAAGTAGAATATAGAAATGAAGTGCAACCAAAGTTCATAAAATAATTTCTTTTAATTAACACAGTATTCTTACAATGTTAAGAGAGACAGCAAAAGATGCCAGACGAGAGAACAATGGCCATAGAAGTTCTTAGAAAACAATAGAAAATCATAGATTTACATAGAAAACAATGGAAAAGCAGAGCAGCACACCGTAAAATCACATTCTGTGTGAATAACCCCTAAAAGATGACAAACTCAGAACCTTAACAGACAGGAAGATAGAAAGAGAGGAAGACAGATGGAAAGATAGACCGATATATAGACAAATAGACAGGTAGATAGATAGACAGGCAGGGACAGATGGATAGATAGAGAATAGATAGAAAGATAGAAGGATAGAAAGACAACAGATGGATAGACGGACAGACAGACAGACGGACAGATGGACAGACAGACAGACAGATGGATAGACAAACAAATGGTTAGATAGACCGATAGAAGGATAGAAAGACAACAGATGGATAGACAGACGGACAGACGTATGGATGGATAGATAGAAAGGTAGAAGGATAGAAAGACAACAGATGGATAGACAGACGGACAGACAGACAGACAGACAGATAGACAGATGAACAGACAGACAGACGGACAGATGGATAGACAAACAAATGGATAGATAGACCGATAGAAGGATAGAAAGACAACAGATGGATAGACAGACGGACAGACGTATGGATGGATAGATAGAAAGGTAGAAGGATAGAAAGACAACAGATGGATAGACGGACAGAAAGACAGACGGACAGACAGACAGACAAACAGACAGACAGATGGATAGACAAACAAATGGTTAGATAGACCGATAGAAGGATAGAAAGACAACAGATGGATAGACAGACGGACAGACGTATGGATGGATAGATAGAAAGGTAGAAGGATAGAAAGACAACAGATGGATAGACGGACAGACAGACAGACAGACAGATAGACAGATGAACAGACAGACAGACGGACAGATGGATAGATGGATAGACAAACAAATGGATAGATAGACCGATAGAAGGATAGAAAGACAACAGATGGATAGACAGATGGACAGACGTATGGATGGATAGATAGAAAGGTAGAAGGATAGAAAGACAACAGATGGATAAACAGACAGAAAGACAGACGGACAGAAAGACAGACGGACAGACAGACAGACAGACAAACAGACAGACAGATGGATAGACAAACAAATGGATAGATAGACCGATAGAAGGATAGAAAGACAACAGATGGATAGACAGACAGACAGACAGACAGACAGACAGATGGACAGAAAGACAGACGGATGGACAGACAGACAGACAGACAGACAGATGGATAGACAAACAAATGGACAGATAGACCGATAGAAGGATAGAAAGACAACAGATGGATAGACAGACGGACAGACAGACAGACGGATGGATGGACGGACGGACGGACAGACAGACAGAAAGACAGACAGACAGATGGACGGATAGATAGACAGACAGACAGACAGACAGACGGATAGACAAACAAACAGATAGATAGACTGATAGAAGGATAGAAAGACAACAGATGGATAGACAGACGGACAGACGGATGGATGGATAGATAGAAAGGTAGAAGGATAGAAAGACAACAGATGGATAGATGGACAGACAGATAGAAGGATAGAAAGATAGATGGATAGACAGACAGACGGACAGATGATAGACAGACAGATGGACAGATAGATGGAAGACAGACAGACAGACAGACAGATGATAGACAGACAGACTTATAGACGGATAGACAGACAGACGGACAGAAAGACAGATGGACAGACAGATGGATGGACAGACAGACAGACAGATAGACAAACAAATGGATAGATAGACCGATAGAAGGATAGAAAGACAACAGATGGATAGACAGACAGACAGACGGATGGACGGACGGACAGACAGAAAGACAGATGGACGGATAGATAGACAGACAGAGACAGACAGACAGACAGATAGAAGGATAGAAAGATAGATGATAGACAGACAGACTTATAGACGGATAGACAGACACTGCATATACAAACAAAATAAATCATATATTGTTGTATACTGTACGTCTCATCTGTCAGAGCTTTTCTAAAAGTTCTCTGTTAAACTGTATGAATAAAAACACGCAGTAGTTTTGACAAAATCATATATTTCACAGCTCCTAACAGTTCATCCTCTGTCCACGCACACGACTTCAACGCATCAGAGTGTTTTCCTTCCATTCAAATGCTTCTCAGCTCCCATCATTTCTATGGATAAACTGAAAAGATAATTGAGCTCGTCTTTTTTTCCAGTAAAGCAAACTAAAAGTCCTTCAGTGTCATTTTCCATCATCTTTCATCCGTCTCTCTCTTTCTGACCTTGGCTCAGGGACGGAGATGACCTTGATTATCACAGCAAGAGCAGACTATGCCAGATCTGACACACACACACACACACACACACACACACACACACACACACACACACACACACACACACACAGACCTCTGTCCTGAGAGCATCAGAGCAGTTCAATAAACTCCATTCTCACTCCAGCACACACAACTAAAGTCACACAGACTCTATTTCACTGTGGTGTGTTAACTCAAGGTCAGCGATCTAACCCGGCACTGAAGCGCCTGAGATTGTCTGTCACACAGTGCCGCTTTACTAAAGTGCTGACCGGGCCGAGTGAACCTCAAACTGCTGACCGAATACAGAAAAAAACATGTTTTTCATCCCAACAAGCATGATGCATCATTTTCCGTCTGGCCACAGTGCTTCAGACATGGAGATGGTTCTCTGCTGCAGCTAGTAAATGAACCAGTTGAGGGACTCGCCTACCGCGAGTTCTGAGCACTCAGAGGAGTAAACACTCCTGAGACGAGTGAGTCAGAACTTAAAAGAGCAAAAAAGCCCAATTACGTGGAGAGATGCATCATGGGAGTGCAGACTGTGCTTTCAGGTGACTGTGCTTTAAGAAACAACAACAAAAAAAAAAAAACGCGTAGGGGATCATGGGGTTTGCGGTGCTTCACAAACACGTTAATTAAAAGGGATTTTTACATGTGATCTAACAATACCTGCAGGGCACAAACACCATCATATTCAGCACACATACAATTATGAGAAAATACATACAAATCTCAACCAGCAAAAATAATGAACCATTGTTTAGCCTGAGTATATTTGATATTTAATACTCAGATTTGTGGTTTGACAAACTCAATTTTATAGGCGGTGAACTATCTAGCAGCAGTGCTATCTACAGATACTATCATCATATTTATTAATATTTTGAATTAGCTTTAATTTTAATAACACAGCATTTTAAAATTAGTTTAAAGTGTAGTGATTTATATTAGATTTTATTTTTATATCTAGCTCAATGTATTTTATGTTGCCAAAGCAAACATTTCTCATTTAAATGTTTTTCATATAATATATATTTTTCAGCTATATTGCTTAAAGGGTTTGTTTCTGTCATTAATTCCTCTCCCTCGTGTCGTTCCACACCTTCGTTCATCTTCAGAACACAAATGAAGATATTTCTGATGAGGTTTATGACTCATAGACAGCAATATAATCAACACTTTCAAGGTCCAGAAAGGAACTAAAGGCACGGTTAAAACAGGTCATGTGACTGCAGTGCTTCAACCTGAATGTGATCAAGAGACCAGAATACTTTTAGTGCGCAAAAACAAAACTAAAATAATGCGTTTTGCATTTTGCGCACCAATGCATGTTTTGCATTTGACTTTATTCAACAATCTCTTCTCTTCCCCGTCATTATCCTTACACAGGTGACAGCTTCCGTGTTTACATCCGAACGCCGGCTCAGTATTGGCCAAAGTCAATCACGTGATCAGCACAACGCGTGTGTGATGCCAATAGTGAGTCGTTCAGACGGAGAACCTGGAAGCGTTCAGGCTGTTTTAACCATGTCTTTAGTTCCTCTCTGCACCTTCTGTCTATGAACGAGTCATAAACCTCATCAAAAATATCTTCATGTGTGTTCTGAAGATGAACGAAGGTCGTACGGGTGTGGAGCATTTTTACATGTTTTGGGTGAACTAACACTTTAAAATGATTTGAACAGTTTTAGCTCTGGTCAGAAATGCCAGTTTAAAGGAAAAACAACGTAAAAATGTTTTGGTATAACCTGGTTAACCGAGTATATAAAGTGGAAAATTGTATTTCAATGTTTTTTTTTCTTGGTTTGTTTTTACGGTAAATTTTATTGTAAATATTGTTTAAAAAGTAGCAATGCAAAAACGGGACCGAAGCACACACATCACCAGCGAAAAAGCTCAAGTCGGAAGCTTGACAAAGGAAATATTAAGCCTTGGTGTGCTGGCTTTTTTCTACTTTTTTTTTAAAAGTATGAACGCCATATAATTTACAGTGAAATTTATATTATATTTAACAAGACAAGACAGACACAGACAGACAGACAGATTACAGACAGATCTTACATTTGTATTTTTCCTCCAGATGACCCTTACAAAGGGAGAGGAGACCAATCTTCATCGACAGAACTCGGATTTTCCCACTGCGGCCCCTGTGGTGCACAAAAACACGGTGGATAAGAGAAACGAGGCAGCTGTAAGCACATGACAATACTATACACCTTCCCATTATCTATTAGAAAATCCATTTTGTAGAGTTTATTTTCTATAACACTGAGTCCATGCGCTGAAGGTCGGAGCTCGAGGGTTTCCGCTCCGAGCTCCAGGCCAGCCTTCAGCAAAATGAGGGTATTTCTGTTTCCTTCAAATGCACTAGTAGACAATTATTCAGTTATTATTTAAACAGCCGCATGCGCACATGATTAGAAACATACGACAATGTCAGTGAGAAGACATCTCGATCCAACTTTGATGTGACGCAGATATACAAGCAGATCCAGTGTTATTCTGTGCCATACGTACGTGTCGTAGACATTGAGCAGCCAGTTGAGACACATGTCCACACACAGCGGGACGTTGACCAGGTCCTTGTGCTCCTGCTCCAGTCCGTCATAGACAGAGGTCAGACAGTTGATGACCTCAGGAACGGTCAGCTGCTGCGAGTTCACCGTCAGCTTGTGCTGCTGGAACATGGACTGAGCCACACTCAGATCCAGCAGATCCACTGAGGACAGACAGACGGATAAAGTTGGTCTAAACTGCAGGCAAGATCCTTCCCGACGGGATCTTTAACCCTATAAACCTGTTCTAAAATCTCCTAAAGCATGAAATCTTTACTGATTTTTATGAAGGAAATGTAAGAAGAACTTTTGTATGGTTAGTAATATTTACTTCATTATCCGTACAGCAATTATGAGTATCAAATATGATCCATCAGGCTTTATTTGTTCATCTCTCAATCATCATTATTTTGCATTGTATATTTGAAAACTAGAGCTTTGATCATAAAACTGAGCATTTAAATATAATCATAAGACATTATTGGGAGTTACAGAGTGATGATTGATATTAATATGCATTTTATGCAATTTCATCTTACTTTCTGACCAAATAAATATCAGCATCTGCATTACAAGAAATAGCGACATCAAATAAAAGCTTTCCTGAAATAATAAGCTGGATTTAAATGTTTTAACAGATTATGATTTTCCGACTTCACTTTGTAAAGAGTTTTGCGATTTCTGGGGCATGAGAAGAGAAACCCTCAGAACAAGACACCATTCGGAGGCTCAGAGAAAGAAAATAAGTCATGAAATAGTAAAAGGCACATTTCCCACCTCATTAACAGCCATATTTTCTTAGATTATTTATAAGAAGTGTCTCTCATCGCTTCCACAGCCTCGTCGTGTTTATATTGCAAACTATTACAACTTTGATTATGTCAAGATTATCCGCATGCGCAAAAAGTGCATATATTAGCTGAATCATTGCATTTATACTTAATATATGCACACAGAAAACATATTTGATACAGTTATGTGGAGTGATATTGTGGGCAGAGACTCTCAGCATAACAACAGAAATAGAAACTGAGCCAGCGGGCAAAATGGAAGTGTCGCCGCGCGTCTCTTCATCGTCACACTTCGGTCAGGACGCGGCGTCAGCATCTCTGATGGAGCCCCGGATGGCACATTCCCTGTTTACACGGTTTAATTAGACCTATTAACGATTCGAAAAACAAACACACATGCAAATGACGAGGACGCGAGGCGTGGAGGCGGCGGAGGACATCACGTACACACACTCGCTCCTCACGAATTCTCTTTGTGCTGCTAATTGGGTTAATTGAGCCGATGGAGTGAGACGATGAGCACACACACTTACAGCAGAGGGCTTTCTGTAGCCGCCGGATCTTCATGGCCGTCCTGTACGCGGAGAACCGCACGTTGTTGAGGTCAGCTGAAGGAAAACAGAAGAAAAGTGAGCGACTGAAACACAAAGACTGAACGGAGTCTGAGGATGCACAGAGAGATTCTTCTGAACAACACTGAGACATTAAATCCATAAACATCTGACACAATCTACATACACCCACAATCTTAATTAGCCACACATAAATATTTCACATGACATGCAGACTGATACAATATTTAAAGTGTTAGTTCACCTAAAAATGTAAATTAAGTCATTAATTCCTCTCCCTCGTGTCGTTCTACACCCGTAAGACCTTCGTTCATCTTCAGAACACTAATTTTTTGATGAAATCCGAGGGTTTCTGAAGCAGACGTGGATGGGCAGCGACGTCATTGTACTTTTTGAGGTCCAGAAAGGAACTAAAGATGTGGTTAAAACAGTCGCTGTGATGCAGCGGTGCAACTTTAACCCTTAATGCTGTTCGATTTCTGTGGACACTCGTTAAAAAAATGGACCCTAATTGGATTCAATACAATTCCTCGAAAATCACACTTCAAAAACAAACTGTAAACTTTTAATATCAACATTTGTCAAATATTCCAAAAAAATATATATCTGAAGATATGATTCAATGAAAATGTTTTTTAGCCATTTTTAAAACTGTTTTGTTTTGACAAAATTTGAAAATAAACAGTACATTTTTAAATACAATTAAATACATTTTAAATGTAAAAAAATTAAATGTAGCTGTATAATGAAAAAATTTCTGATTAAAACATTTAACATGTTTAACTGGTTAAAACATTCTTCTGTGTTGAAATAAGTGTGGAAAACCTCATTTTTTAGCTTCATAAGGTAGTAAAAAAATAAAATAACAAAATATAACCAAGAAATGTTATTATTTTGGGTCAGTACAGTTGCTTTAGAGCGTTAAAATATGCGGGTCAAATTGACCCGGCGAACGTAACAGTGATTTTGTTTGAATATGTCAAAAAACACCAGCATGTTGAAACTTTGCATGCGTGTTCATGATGAGAAATGAGAAAAAGTCACAAAATATCAAGAAAAAAAACAGTATTTCCAACAACTAGAAAATCTAAACGGGTCAAAGTGACCCGGAACAGAACACAAGGGTTAAAGTGATGAGAATACTTTTAGTGCGCAAAACAATAACAACAACTTTATTCGGTGATGTCGGCTCGGTGTGTTAAATAATGCCGCTACTTTTGTTTTGTTTTCTCGTCACTTCGTAACATTGAGTTTGAGTCACATTGACTATTTACTGTTTTTACTAGCTTTCTGGACCTCAAAAGGTACAATGTTTCTGCATACGTGGTTCATAAACCTCTTCGATTTCGTCAAAAATATCTTCATTTGTGTTCTGAAGATGAACGAAGGTCTTACGGGTTAGTTAATTAATGAGAGAAATTTAATTTTTGGGCGAACTAACCCTTCAACTTCATCTTCTAAAAAAATTATCTGTGTAAATGAGTGTTTACAAGTGTGATCTCACACCGGTTCAGGTTAACAAGTCAACAGAATGTAAAGGTCGTGTAACAGGTTGAGACGTGTTCTTATTAAGAAAAGGTCAAGAATAGTCAAAACAAAATATGATCAATACACTGTCAACATTTACTGCTTTGAGTGTTCGTCTTGTGCACATACATCACATTTAACTTCAGACTGAAGATAATTTGATATTAAATCTCATTCTAACATGTTTTTTTAGTGTTTTCATATCTATCAGTGCTCTGTTGTACACTTAACACACTCTGATTAGCATTAGCAGCTTTCTTGACCTAGCCTCACAAAATTTGACTGAATCTATTACGTTTTTAAACCCCAAAAATGTTTTGAATTCCTTTTGGGTTTGTTGTGCATGCAAAATGAAGAATCGCTTGTTTGTTTTCCTCACTTGTAAGTCGCTTTGGATAAAAGCGTCTGCTAAATGACTAAATGTAAATGACTAAATGTAACATGAGTTAAAATGACACGTATTAAATACTTTTTGATTGTTAACTAAAACAATCAATAAATGAAATTAAATAATATACAAGTATTAGATTAAAAA
This sequence comes from Zacco platypus, assembly GCA_038088235.1. Classification (NCBI taxonomy): domain Eukaryota; kingdom Metazoa; phylum Chordata; class Actinopteri; order Cypriniformes; family Xenocyprididae; genus Zacco; species Zacco platypus. The sequence goes on from CM076067.1 coordinate 1,800,482, forward strand.
TTAAATTAAAAAATTAAAATAAAATCAAATAAAAAAATTTTAATTAAAAAATTAAAAATTAAATAAAAATTAAAAATAAATAAAAATATTGCCTAATATTAGTCAAAATGTGACTAATAAAATTATAAGCAAAATATTGAACATAACATCTAATTCAAGATATTAATACTATAATAATATATAAACAATAAAAATAATAAACAGTTCTTTTACAGTATTGATTCATTTTGAGTCTTAATGTTAAATGTTAAATTCTACATACACTATTGCATTAAAATGAAGTTTATTTAATTAATTAGTTCATTTATTGTGAACAAACATGAGTTAAAAAAGCAAAAGAATATTTATAAATGAACATTAATATGATAAGATTAACAATAACAACCTAATTTTAAGTGTACATATTTATTTATTCGACAAACCTGAACCAAACACAAAACTGACCCAGATCACATCTGGTTTGGTGTCATTTTTGTGTCGTCTCTGAATAACTCTGAGGTGTGTGTGTGTGTGTGTGTGTGTGTGTGTGAGGCGCCTCTAGAGCTTTCCTGCCTTACAGAGACAGCAAACACCAGACACACACCTGCCTGACAGTGGGCCTCTGCGGACGCGTGCTGTCCAGTATTTATTCATCTGTGTATTTTGGTGAGACTTGAGCCGCTCTCAGCCCGTCTCTCAGGGCCGATAACACATATTGGACTCAGTGTGTGTGTGTTTGTGTCACTTACAAAGAGAATGATACAGCTCGGTCATCTTGGGATGGTCCCAGCATGTCGTCTGACTCTGATGACTGCAAGAGAGAACAGAGAGGGAGAATTTGACTCTCACACCCATATACAACTCACGCCGTCTGTTATTGTGTGTGAGAGAGAGAAAAAGAGAGATGCTAGCTTGGACACAAAAAGGTTTGAACGACTGAGCTGCATGAGAAAGAGCCACAGAAAAATAGCGACAATCAAATGGATGAGATAAAGGTCTGGAGCAGAAATGGAGGAAGAGCACAGAGAAGTGGGGAGATGTGTCTGTCTGTGAGTGTGTGTGTGTGTGTGTGTGTGTGTGTGTGTGTGTGTGTGTGTGTGTGTGTGTGTGTGTGGACTGGATTCTTTGTGCTATCTATTTCATTTGGTTCAGGTCAGATGTGACCTGACAGATCCATCCAGAGCCCTGGAGAAGCGTCCTCTCTAACCTCACTAACACAGCATGCTCACTCATTCCTGTCACATGTGTAGAAATGGCGATAAGTACGGAGATCAATGGCGTTAGCCAATCAGAAGTGATCATTGGTCAGGTTCATAGTTGGACAGAATAATGTTCCTATTTCTAATTGTCGCTGTTTCCAAATTAAAGGGTAATTCAACACCGGGAAAATGGGTTTTCAATACAGTGAAAAGGCGAATTTCCTTTTGCCAAATAGGTAGGAAAACTTCAACACCCATAATGCACTGGGAATGTGGTCGTCAAAGGCCACTGACCGTCTGCTATGGATATGCTTGACCAGAGTCAAATACTGCCTCGTTTTAGTAGGAAATACTTCTTGGCAAACTTTTAGTCATAATGGTGATTGATGACTTGTGTTGAAGAATTCAGAGAGTAAGTGTTCCTGTCGGATTCAGTGACGGATCCAGCCTGTTTTGTAGGGCAATACGTGCCGATCATCAGTCTGTGAGATCGGCAATGCACGATACTATCACAGGGAGTACTTATTTGACCATTCATTTGCTTTTTATTACTTCAAATTATAATCACGGAAAATAAGAATATTTTTCCGTTTTTGCAAGCATAGTTGGAGTGTTATTTATAATTCATTTTTTTTCCAGATTCCAACCTCTCAGCTGGAGCAGAACGCGGACAACGGAAGTGAAGTTTTCACAAACCATATGAACGTCACTCAAACAAAGACTCACGATTCTGAAATACCTTATGATCCCAGAAATTTGTCGCAGATGGCAACATTGTTCCCATAACCGCACTGAGTAATCTGGGGCCGGTTGCACCAGCTGGACGTACAGCCGGTCGTAAGACTAAACTTAACGTAAAATGCGTTTTAAGTCCGGCGTAGAATTAATACCCGTTGCAGCATCTGGGCGTAGCGCACATCTGAGACTAAATCTGACGCAGAGTCAAAGGAAGGAGTAAAGTGAGGAGTGTTGACTTGTTTCCATGATGAAAATAAAGACAAATAAAGATGTTGAGATGATGGCGCGTCTGGTCATATCGTCGTGTTTTTCAGAGCTGTACTCTGTACTAAAGGCGGGTCGGGATTATCTGCTAAATTTGAAAGCGTTATTAAAGTATAACTTGCTCTATAAATTTGTACTTTGTGTAAACAGCTTTTCTTTTGCCACATAAAAATCTTTTTATTTGTTGCTGAATTGTTTTGCTTGCATACCAAAATATGCATATACTTACTGACTTGTTTTACAATCTGAGTAATTTTTTTCGGCCCAACAGTCATTTTTCATCTATTCGTCTATTTGTTGGAGCCGATAAATTTGCATTTGTAGCCATAGTAACGCGAACGTGTCTCGACTAACAGTGCGGTCGAACATAGTGAGGCCAGCAGGGGGCGCTCACCCTGTGGTCTGTGGGTCCTAACGCCCCAGTATAGTGATGGGGACACTATGCTGTCAAAAAGCACCGTCCTTCGGATGAGACGTTAAACCGAGGTCCAGACTCTCTCTGGTCATTAAAAATCCCAGGATGTCATTCGGAAAGAGTAGGGGTATAACCTTGGCATCCTGGCCAAATCTGCCCACTGGTCTCTGTCCATCATGGCCTCCTAGTCATCCCCATACACTGACTGGCTTCATCACTCTGTCTCCTCTCCACCAATAAACTGGTGTGTGGTGAGCGTTCTGGCTGCCGTCGCATCATCCAGGTGGATGCTACATATCGGTGGTGGATGAGGAGATTCCCCCTTCCATATGCAAAGCGCTTTGAGTACCCAGAAAAGCGCTATATAAATGTATTAATTATTATTATATCAGCGTGTACGCGCATCGTCTACGCTAAGCGTAGCTGCGCCTAGTTGTAGTTTTCGATGGTGCAACAGATGTAAAGATTCATCGGAAAGCTGTACGTAACTAAGTCCAGTGTAGAGTTTACACCCGACTTTTTTACGTCCAGCTGGTGCAACCGACCCCTGATGCGTTAAATAGAGCCACGTGTAGGAAAACAACTTCATAAGAACCTACTGCTCAGATTAGTGATACAAATTTTAATCTGTAATCTAGCTAGAAATGTTTGCCTGAAAGATGATAACGTGTTTGAAAAGAGGAGCCATATCTAGAGCAGAATCAGAGAGTTATGAGTGGACTCTTCTGACTTGGGTCAGTAAGAAACCAACACAGAGACACATCCTGGCATCCTGTGTGTTCGCGGATTCTACATGGCCAATCATAACTCACACTCTCTTCAGAAAACATAAAACGTTGGAACGTTTGCCACTCAATGCTGACATCTCACTGTCTATCCAATAACAATCAACACTCGGCTGCACTCGGAGTTGTAGAAAAATCCCTCTGTAGGTCTTGGTTTTGATCTAGTCAGTATTGACGGGGGTGACACGCCTGAACAAACTCTTCTCGTGACCTCGGCTGCATCGGAAATCGCATACTTCCCTATACAGTAGGCAAAAAACAGCAAGAGACAATAGTATATCCGAATTCACGAAAAGTCCCCGGACGGCCTACTACTTCCGGTGAGATCATACGATGGACACTTTACTATCCCATGATGCCACGGGGGAGGATCTGTGAATGGCAGTGAAGCGACACGACTGACGCTGGTAGGTCATGTGACAGTAACAACACGGCCAATGTAGTACATCTGAATTACACTCATACTACATAGTGGTCGTGAAGTAATTGACCCTTCGCAAAGCCCCGCCCCCTTTAGTTACTGTTGCTATGTGTCTCACGCCACACATCATGTTCTCACGGAGTGCAAAATACATTGAGGAGCAAAGAGGACACTGACAACGTATGAAACAGTTTCATATTTAAAATATTGTAATGTTTTAAAGAAGTTGAATCAATAAATAGCGTCTAGTGTGTGTTTAATGTGTGGTGACAGATCGCTGTAGCTCCTCGTGAAGCGATCATCTCTTCATACTAGTTCATTTATAGCATCAAATAAACATGAATGAACATCAGAAGGAATGTTGTTTCAAGACGTGATTCAAGTTCACCAACGTTAATCTACTAACTCCCCTGACCGCTTTGACTGACAAAATGGCGAATTCTGGGTTACGATTGGTCAGATCGCCTGTCAATCAAACTGCCGGTGAAGGGTCAATTACTTAATCAAAATAAATACTTAAGAGTACACGATCTAACCTCCAGATTTAATTTATTAAGGACAGAGCCGATCTGTGCAGGGCCGTGAGCGTCCAGGAGCGGTGTTCAATTCCACTGTACAAGGTGCCACTGCAGGCTCACGATTCAAGCTTGATGTCTTAGCAAGCGCTAGATTGTTTGCCAAAGTAATTGCTAATGCTAAGATTTATAATGAAAGAGAAGTTACATTTTGATGTTTTCTCACCCAAAGCTGATTAGATTGCTTCAGAAGACGAGCATTAAACCACTGGAGTCACTTTTATGTGGCCTTCATGTGCTTTTGGAGCTTGGTCACCACTCACATTACATGAGCGGAAATATATTTTCAGATCATTTGTTTGTGATCTGCAGAAGACAGTCGCATTTTTAGGTATTCTGAAAGTGAAAGTGACATGTGAAGGCCAAGTATGGTAACCCACACTCAGAATTGGTCCTCTGCATTCAAACCATCCAGTTAGTGCACACTTATTAGAAGTATTGAGTAGTGAACACACACACACACACACACACACACACACACACACTGTGGACACACAACCGGTGCAGTTGGCAGCCATTTTGCAGCGTCACCCCGGGAGTTTTTGGGGTACCTTGCTCAACGGCAACTCAGAGTCTGAGAATCAAACCCGCAACCTTCGGGTTACCAGTCTGACACTAGTGGTGGAAATTCACCCATGTGATTAAAGTCAGGCCACTCCATTGTAAAATTATCAAACCAACTTTACTGAAAATCGAAATTCAGGGTAGTCTCTCTTCAGAGAACCACAAAGTGAACTCCACACAAAACTGAGTATTTATCCAGTCAAATAATACATATTCATTTTTCAGCGTAACAAAGACTTTCAAAATTGATTGGATAAACAAATGAGTAAATTATTATAAAGCCATCCTACTTCCTTTTACCATATAAGTACAACTTCCAATCCATCGACAGTCCATAATAGTTATCCGCTTAACGTATGTAAATAATTATTAGTTAAAGGCACCTAAACCCCTAACTTCTTCCCAGCTAACTGACCTTAAAGAAGAGAAAAGTCATTATCCTCAAGTCATTGTTTGGAGAAACTATTTGCTAACCTTGCAACGTATAAGGTAAATGGTAACCCATTTACTTAGCCATAAAACTAACAGATAACACACCGATCAGGATCTGACCCCTACATATGTGGGTTAACCTCCACTGGGTAAAACTCTTCAGCAAACCTTCTTTAACCTTCAATTCATCTCCTCACATTCTCAAACCATCAACGCTCTTTTGAAAACATCATAAACAACAAAAAACAAAAATCTGTTTTCTATATGTGCAATAGTTGCACACATATCTATAGATCAACAATCAAATCTCATTTTTATCAGGCTTCAAAGATTATGAAAAGATCATATATGGAAATCCGTATAACTCATATAACATTAACAAAATGAATCATGTATGAGCCATAGCATTGATTGAACACACATGAGAAAATAATATTTCCCTCGCACACTCTAACCATTAGGCACGAAAGCTTTTGCTATTTCTTTAACAACCAACCACTGAAATGCTCAAGCTGAGTAATGGAGCTGGAGCTGTTACAGTCTTGAGTCAGAACCGCTTCCCTCACACACTCCCAAACAAACAAGCCTGTCTCGCGGAGTGTCTGTTTAGGAGAGGCAGACAGAGCGAGACAGACGGCGGGACAGAGGCTGTCAGCAGGTGTTGAGTGAATCTCATCGTCTCATTCACAGGTTGATGAGAGGTCCTCTCCGCTCCGCTGGCATCGGTGAGCGGATCAAGCCGTCTCAGACTGTCCGTCTCAGCCAGACCCAACAGACAGGACGCTAGGGACAAGTGCAGCTTTAAATAGACCCTGATGGGCGTTCAGGGCTCGGTTTACTGACGCATGCATGGAGCCAGGTGACGGCGGATGATGGTTGTGTCACATAAATTGATTTTGAGGATCAGTGAGGACTGAACAGGGCTGTCTGGAGGACTGAGATCAGGACGGTAATTCGGCTGGTTGCTGCAGACGGGGGAAACGAGCAGCTTCAACAAGGAGAACAGAGAAGAAGTGTCATCACCCAAAACTACCGCGAGCGGCCTGACAGACAGCAGCTCTGCTAATGGTCACTCGTGCGCAACACACAGAAGACAGAAGAAATATTCTGTACAGAGATGTTTACAATTTTACATTTTTAGTTCTTGTACAAAACTAATTTCATCGTTTCTTATATCGAATTCAAATCCTATGAAACGATGATACCACAGTACTCTTAGAAAAGTGTGTAAATACCATGGTATATGAATAATCTTCACCATGTTCATCTTCTAGTTTCCACCAAGTGCTGCAGTTGCTTCTTACGCTGTTATTTTATTTTTAAAAGAAGTTTCTTCTGCTCACCAAAGCTGCATTTATTTGATCAACAATGCAGTAAAACAGTAATATTGTGAAATGTTATTACATATAGTAAAGTGTCATTTATTCCTGTGAATTTCCACATCATTACTCCAGTGTCACATGATCCTTCAGAAATCATTCTGATATGATGATTTGATGCTCATTTCTGATTGTTATCAATGCTGAAAACAGTTGTGCTGCTTCAGATTTGTGTGGAAACATTTTCAGGATTTTAGGATTCTCAGAAGGAATTGAAATAATGGCAAAAGAACAGCATTTATTTGAAATAGAAATCTTTCTTGGAATTCAAGGAATGTGTCCTTGCTGAATAAAATTATTAAACAAATCTGAACAGAAAACCGTAGTGTAAATGTGGAAAGCACTGAGAACAACAACAACAAAAAAAAAAACAGAAACTAAGAAATAACTGTTTAGTTACATTCAGCAGAAAACGTTCATTCAGCGCTCCGGCAGCAGACACACGTTTACAGTGAGGGATGTGAGGTGTGTTTTATTCAGAGCTGTGAGGATTAATCCTCATCTCAACACACACACACACACACACACACTATACTATACTATACCTTTAATAATATATACTATACCTGTGGGGACATTTGGTCCCTATAACGTAGGGAATACACACACACACACACACACGCACACACGCACACACGCACACGCGCACACGCGCACACGCGCACACGCGCACACGCGCACACACACACACACACACACACACACACACGCACACGCACACACATGCGCCCACACACACACACACACGCACACACACACACACGCACCCACACGCGCACACACACTCTCTCTGAAGTCCAGGCAGTGTGTGTATGAAAAAACTGATGAATAAACATGAGCTCAACTCATTATATTCACAAAACAGTCTTTAGAATTACAAAAATAAGCTTTTCTACAAAAAATACTTTGTAGATAAAATACATTTCCTTTCTTTAGGCCTTTATCTGTCACTCTTTACACAGGTCTGACATGAGACATCATCTCCACTTAACACACTCCACTTAAAATGTCAGCTCATTCCAACACACACACACGCACACACACGCACACACACACACGCACACACACACACACGCACACACACACGCACACACACACACACACACACGCACACACACACACACACACACACACGCACACACACGCACACACACGCACACACACGCACACACACGCACACACACGCACACACACGCACACACACGCACTCATGTTGTGTTTTCATGTTTTATGGGGTCATTCCATAGGTGTAATGGTTTTTATACTGTACAAACTGTACATTCTGTCCCCCTACACTACCCCTACCCCTAAACCTACCCATCACACAAAATGTTCTGCTATTTTAGATTTTCAAAAAAGATAATTCTGTGTGATTTATAAGCTTGTTTCCTCCTGGGGACCAACAAAATGTCCCCACAAGATCAACATTTACTAGCATTACTGTACCTGTGGGGATATTTGGTCCCCATAATGCAGGGAATACCCACACACACACACACACTTACTTCTCCCTAGTGAATCAGTGTGAGTATTGGTGTGTGTTAGTTTATGTTTATTATTATTTATGTGCATATATAATAAAAAAATACATTGATTTTATATGTCCTTTTTAATTATTTGTTAGGTGAGGAGCCACGCAATAAGCAAAATAATATTGGATACAACCAAAAACAAACAAAAAGGGATCTAAAACCACATTTAAGACCAGAAACAGTGTAAACGCAAAGAGAACTGGGTTCATTTCACTTTCTAATCCACTAAAATGTGTTTTATTATAGATAACTCAATGGTAAAAACACACAAAACAGCCACTTATTTAATCGCAACTGTCTTTTCTTTAAAGTTATTATACAGGCAAATCAGTCTGTCATGGCCAACAAGTTCCTGTAGATCGCCCGGCACGCTGAGCTTTGACAGAGGGGTCAGGGCTTTCCCTCACAATTACCAGGATGCCGAGAGTCAGCGACTTTTAATTAGGAAGGCCAGTAAGCTTTTTAATTCCCCCAGCCTCCGAACGGGAGATCAATGAGCCGAGAGCACACACCGCACGGAGACGCGGCCGTTTGTTCTGGAGAGCAGCGCTCTAGATGTAAGAGCGCAGAGAAGTTGTGTGGAAATGTGAGAGATTCCCTCAGGAAATAAAACGACGAGGGAGAAAGAAGGATCTCGGGGGTATTCACATATGCACAGCCATATGGGTGCTGTCAGAGCCATCCGCGGAAAAAAGAGGTTCAGCTACCGGCCATTCCTCACAACACACCTGCCGCCCTGCCCACGCGGCGCTGCTGTTCACTTCTACAGGCTCCTTTCATCTCTTTATTCCACTACAAAACTCCAGGGTTAAAACATTACACTGCGCTGATCTAGACGACATGGGACAATTTGTTCAGCAACACAGTTTAGTGACTAATAACGGCAGAATCCATGCATTTTAATGGACACTGCACACGATTCTCATAAAGTGTATTACTCTGTCACTATTATGTTTCCATGTTAATTCATATGCCATTCATCCTCCTCTATTTCTGGATGATTTCCAAGCCTATTGTCATGATGCGGCGCTGTTTGCAACTCTCTCTCCAGCGTCGTCTCTCGGGGCTTGATGGGCACAATGGGACAATGTATTGTAAAACTGAGGGAACTGCCTGTAGTCTGCAATTTCAAACACAGCTTGACATGGTGGCTGTTTCTACACGACATTACAGTGAAGAACCTGATCTCCACTGAGACCCTGGGGTCCTAAATCAGTAAAACATATGTATAATCTCAGTATATCGATCAGGCATAACATTATGACCACCTTCCTAATATTGTGTTGCTGCCAAAACATCATCATGTTAAAGAAATTAATATTTTAATTCATCATGGATGCATTAAATTGACCAGTAAAGTCTTCAAAAACATCAGCGCTGTTTGCAAACACAAAATAGGTCTATTTGTTCAAAAACACTGAATCATTCAGGAAGTGATTCACCCGAATCATTCACTCAGATTTCTATTTCAAATAAATTCTATTCTTTTGATGACATTTTTACGCATCAAAAATGATGTTTCAACAAAAATTAGTAGCAGATAATACTGAATAACACTGATAATAATCATAAATGTTTCTTGAGCATCAAATCATCATATTAGGGGTGCGTTCACACTTGTCATGTTTGGTTCAATTAAAACGAACCCTGGTGCAATTGCTGTTAGTGTGGTTCGTTTGAACATCTGAACCCTGGTGCGCACCAAACAAGCGGACCGAGACCGCTAAAAAGATGGGTCTCGGTCCGCTTCCAAACGAACTCTGGTGCGGTTCGACTGATATATGAACGCAACACGGACCAAAGACATGTAAACCAACCAAAAACAGGACGTGATGTCACAAGATGCGATGCTACAAGTCAGCTGATTTGAAGATCGGTGTATCCAAAATGAGTCGAGGGCAAACGTGGAGCAACGAGGAGGTGAAGAGCCTCATCAATATTTGTTTCTGCAAACAACGGAGGAAATCCTGCTGCTGTTTTGAATGTTTTGAACAAAATAAATAAAAAAATAAATAAAAAATAAAGCATTTGTACACGCATAAAATGATGGTGTTTAATCCAGAACACAGTGTTGTTTTGAATGTTCGGTAAGCGAGCTCCGTCCTGAAATATACGTCATAAAAGCCGACCAATCAGGTCGTGACTGTATCTCTATGCCTTTGGTTCGGTAACTTTAGGTTCGCTGTTAAAAATGCCAGAGTGAACACTAAGAGGACCAGGACTATATGTTTTGTTTTTGTTTTTTGGTCCGGACCAAACGAACCAAACCAACCGAACTACAAGTGTGAACGCAGCCTTAGAATGATTTCTGAAGGATCATGTGACACTGAAGACTGGAGGAATAAATTACATTTTAAAGCATATTATAATAGAAAACAATTTGCTTTAACTGTAATAATATTTCACAAAATTACTGCATTTTTTTTAATCAAATCAATGCCATCTTGATGGGAACCTTCTTACAAAAAGACACCAAACCTCTGAATGGCAGTGCATGAGTAAACACTAATTTACTTCGGAAACTGCGTTGACGCCAATAAAAACGCCCACATGAGCCGTACATTAGAACTCAGTTCCCGTGTGTTTCTCCACCAGTTCAGAAAGCAGATTTCACACCAAACGTGACAAAATGTGGCTTTAAAGTGAAAGCAGCCTTAAAGAGATCCCACGGAAGCAGATGTGCGGGTGTGTCCGAGAGAGCACTTACTTGATGTAGTAGGGCACTTTATTCTGGGACACCGCTCTCTGCCAGGGCAGCTGCACCGAAGCTGCGGACACACAATAAAAGACTGATTAGAGCGGAGATCAGGGGTGCTGTCGGTAAATGAAGCATTAATTAAGAACATCTCTCTCGTATCAGCGGACTTCCCCATTTTTAATTTCTCCTGACATTAAAGCATCGTTCCTGTGGTACACAACGTGATATATATCTCACAAATGTGCTCTCTCAGCAGAATCTACTGTACGCAGCGCTGCTTTTGAAGCTAATGGCATGAGATGCAGGACGATACAACTTCAAAGGCGCAACTCAAAAGTTCTTTAGTTCAGATCTTTTCACATGAATGGCGTCAGCATTACTGAACACGCTGAACTCTGTGGATCGAAGCTGCGGAGTAACTCCCGGAAAGGACAATGCGACAAAAGAAATTTTGGAAAAAGGTCCTTTCTTAGAGAGAATATTGCTCTTAAGTGCAGTTACGTCTTGTTGTCTCATTTATATTTCATTGGCACTAGCGTGTGTGTTAATGACTGCTCTTGACAGTGCACTGAAACAGAAAATCACGGACGATTAACCTCTGAATTATTAAGCACAAGATAAGTGTGTATGTGCGGACTGCCATGTCTGATTTCCCACAGTATCTGACACCGGCTGCTTCGTTTTTCATGGCTGACAGTTATTGTTTGTGTACGAGTGTAAATTTGAGTCCGTTAGAATCTAATTAATTTTAATTAGCCGTGTCCCCTCAATAAGAGTGAATTGGCAAATGTTTGTGACAATGATTCTATTAACACTCGAAACAAGCACAAATTATATTGTGGATATCGTATGAACAATGACTGTTACAAAAAGTAGAGTAGCAAGTGAAAAAAAAGCGACTACTCTCCCAAAACAACAACAACAAAAACACATGGGATTATTTTTTTCTGGTTTTCACATTCCTGATCCACTTCCTCTGTTCAGGGTTTGATAAAATTTCGAACTAGAAGTATAAGGAACATCTGAAAAGACCAGCAAAATGGCTCATCAGAGTATGTTTTGGATGATGTTAACTAGTTATCCGGCCTCATTTAGAAAACTTTGCGTATAAATCTTACTAAAAGTGAACGTACGACATGAATCTGAAAATGGTGTACGCAAGAACAAATGAGATTGATAAAACCATGAGCACACCAGAACCTGAGCGAAAATCCTGTTATAAATCCCAGTCGGAGGAAGATTGTCCGTACGTGAATCTCCTCCCGAAATCACCATATATGGAGCTTACAACGCCTAGTTTTATTATGCATAACCTCATCTGCATATCATTTCCATGCATGTTTCCATCCATGTGACACAAGTACAAGACATTGGGAAATATTACATACGGACTATAAATGCCATTTGTGCCACACATATTACTAAAAATCATCTAATATCCTTGCTGCTTTATAATAAATATATCAAAATATCCATAAAAACAAAACTGTAGCTATAAAATAGCTTTCTTCTCAGATAAAGTTTTTAGAATAGAGTGGATTCATTAATTTCCAGTGTCCAAATAGTATTTTAATTGTTTTAAACAATTGGAATGAAATCGAGTTTATGCAGTTTTGCTGATAAGGTGAACATCTTTTAGGATTTTTGGGCTATTTTAGTGGATACAGATATAGACCTACTTATTTATTGCATTGTAAATACAATTCTCTGACAAAGTATTTTAAAAAGGAAACGTATAAATCTTACCGTTTCCTTCAAGTTGTATCTTCAAATACAGTGGTATTTTTCATAATTGTTTGAAGATGCTTGTACAGACATCAACACCTCTAGATGCGGTTTTACAGTAAGATATTATCATTGAACCTGTTCAAACGGACTATAAGTAAGTAAGTGTGCATCACTGATCATGAAATGAGGAATGATTGTGCTCCTATCACTCTCGCTGTCATTAAAACAGTGCGTCGCAGGAAAAGTGATCAAAAGCAGCACATCCACTATCTAAATCCAGATCATTTTTATTTATCTTCTGCGTAATGACTTTATGTAATTTTAGGGCTTATCTATTATTATTAATGTATATATATATTAATGTAAATGTGTGTATCAAAACAAAAACAGAGTTTAAAATCCTTCGTTTACTTCATTACTTTTCTCACTCTAGTAAAAGTGTTCGTACGGACGGGTCAGAGTTTGCGTGAAGGTGTGCACATTTTTTATAAATCCCATTGTTTGCGTCAGAAGTAGCGTACGCCTCTTTCAGGGCATGTTTTGTGCGTACACAATGGTTATAAATGAGGCCGCTGGTATTTTCAACAGGGATATTTCTGAATTAATGCAAGTACCACTAACTTGTTAGGCAGGGTTGAAGAACGGTAACAATGTTGACATGAATGTGTGAATTTATTCATATGGTTTTTACTGTTTTAATGTGGGATAGTGACTTACTGGATAAGAAGTGTTGAGAGGAAGGTCCAAAATCCCTGTGTGCTTCCCGTAAATGCTTCAACCTGTCCTCTACAGCTGCCTGGAGCGAGGGAAAAAGATATGGAAACGGAGTATGACAAACAAGCTGAAAAAAATGCATGCACACATTCACAGCAGGGCACAAAACTCAGCTTCTGAGAGACGGTAATGAACACACACACTCAGACTTTCTGTAGTCTCAGTGAGAGCTCGAGCTTTTCCTGTGGAAAACAGATACGGACTCAAACACACACACACACACACACACAATACACACTTCACAAACACAGACTGGACTAATTACACAAATCACCTTTAGAGAGGGAAAGAAAGCAAAAGGGGATGGAAGTGGAAGGAAACAGACAAGAAATGAAAGAAAGAGGAGGAAAAATAAAATAAAATAGCAGGAAAGAAAAGTAAAGAACTGAATGGAAAGGAAAAAAAAAGATTGGAAGGACTTAAAAACAGGAAGAGGAAAAAAGGGGGAAAAGGGAAAAAAGAAAAAAGGATTGAAGCATTCAGAGGAAACGAAGAGAAAGGAGGAAGAATAGAAAAGAAAAAGGAAAGGAAAGGAAAGTAAAATAAAGGAAAGGATAGGAAAGGGGAAAAGGAAAAAAAGAGACAAAAGGATTGGAGCATTCAGAGAACTTGCATAAAAACAGGAAGAGGAGGAAGAATGGAAAAGAAAAAGGAAAGGAAAGGAAATGAGGACAGATATGGAAGGAAACAGACACGAAATGAAAGAAAAAGGAGGAGAAATAAAATAAAATAGCAGGAAAGAAAAGAAAAGAACTGAATGGAAAGGAAAAAAAAGATCGGAAAATGCAGAGGACTTGCATAAAAACAGGAAGAGGAAAAAAGGGGGAAAAGGGGAAAAAAGAAAAAAGGACTGAAGCATTCAGAGGAAACGAAGAGAAAGGAGGAAGAATAGAAAATAAAAAGCAAAGGAAAGGAAAGGAAATGTGGACAGATATGGAAGGAAACAGACAAGAAATGAAAGTAAAAGGAGGAAAAATAAAATAATATATCAGGAAAGAAAAGAAAAGAACTGAATGGAAAGGAAAGGAAAAAAAGGATTGGAAAATGCAGAGGACTTGAATAAAAATAGGAAGAGGAAAAAAGGAGAAAAAAGGGAAAAAAGAAAAAAGGATTGAAGCATTCAGAGGAAACAAAGAGAAAGGTGGAAGAATAGAAAAGAAAAAGGAAAGGAAAGGAAATGAGAGGAAAGTAAAATAAAGGAAAGGATAGGAAAGGGGAAAATGAAAAAAGAGAAGAAAGGATTGGAGCATTCAGAGGACTTGCATACAAATAGGAAGAGGAGGAAGAATGGAAAAGAAAAAGGAAAGGAAATGTGGACAGATATGGAAGGAAACAGACAAGAAATGAAAGAAAATAGAAGAAAGGAAAAGAAACAAAAAGAGTATGCAGAGGCCCTGCAAGAAAGGAAGAATGGAAAAGAAAAAGGAAAGGAAAGGAAAGGAAAGGAAAGAGGATTTATATTCAAACAGGAAGAGGAAGAGGAAGAAAGAAGGAAATGAAATTAAAATGACAAGTAAAAGAGCTGGAAAAGAACGGGCGGAGGACCTGCAGTAGTTTCCAGCGCATGTTGAGGTTGTCTAACTGGCGGTTGGTGGTGGACGACAACTGGACGTCCAGTGGGGTCAGCTGACCCGCCAGATCATTCACAGCTCGAACATCCTGTTTCAGAGGAGCGATCTCCTCACGGAACGCCTGAAACGCACACACACACGGAGAGAGGAATAATCCCATTACCATCTTTATCTCTGCATATCGCCCAAACACAAATTTAAATAAATCATCAGCCTGAGCATTTGGAAATGACTCACACCATGTGTGAGAGGTGTAACCGCGTCACTGTAGGATAAAACTATAAAAATAGCTTCAGGCAGGAAAATGATTGACTAGAATAATCCTTAAAGGAATACTTCACAAAAAACTGGAAGTTCTGTCACCGTTTACGCTAGCAAACCCAAAAGATTCAGATGGAGACGTTAAACGGGATGTTCACATGGCTCCTGTCAAGCTCAAAAGAGGACACTGCATTTGCAATCATTTTTGTTGTGCTTTTTGGAGACCGGGACATAGTATTGTTAATGTCTAGAGAAACATCCAGACACGCATCCTCGCTTGTGCTCCACAGACACACAGGTTTGAATGAAATGAGGGCGAGTATCTGATGACAGAATGACAGATTATTCCCTGGCTGAACTTTTACTGAGATCATCCCACGGTCACAGCCCAGGAGCTCACCGTTGTACTATCGATGTGATCCTGTAGGGAATCTATGAGAAGGTCTCCCACGGGTTGCCATCCTGCCTTGAGCTCCTCGGCCTGGGCTAGACGCAGGTCCAGTTGGTCCATGGAGCTCTGGAGATCCTGGAGTTTATCCAGCGCTCTCTCCACCTGCTCTTGCCAGGTGCCCGTGTGTCCCATCAGCCTCTCCCAGCGCTCGCCCACCTCCGCAGTCTGCTTACGGATCGCCTTAGCCACCTGCTGGGCCTTCTCCTCAGGGGTCAGCTCTACGAAAAAACAGTCACAAACTCCATTTAAGTTATGTCTTCACTCATTAAGTTTATTTCGGCAAAGTACTCTAGTTATAAAATGGGCTAAATACTGAGATGCTCTGTCTCCAACTCTTGTAAACTACGGAGGAATTCACACGATAACTAGCAATAATTATATTAACATCCACATCAATGTACATGTTCTGTCTGACAAGATTTGTTCTGCCTGAGCTCTTTAAAGGCAGGAAGGATTCTGATTGGCTGTCAATGTTTTTTTTATCAGCTGGAAAAAACAGTCCTGAATGTGATCGTTTCTCTGTGCCATTATTGTTAGAGTTCACTATGCTCAGCGATTATTTCATTATTAGGTATCATCCTTGGTCCGAATGGCTTTATTGATACTTCATCTAAATAGATTCCCAGAAGTATCTGATTTGAAATGAGTATCAGCACCTTAACAGTTTTACACAGATTCTAATATATTTGTTGTTAGCATGTTGCTAAGCTAATTCTCTGTCAATAGAAGTACATTTGGACTTTTTATCAGTACCGAATCAAACAGAATTAATTAAGGGGGCACGCTTTCATTCCAAAACAAAGCATGTATTTATAACAGGCAAAATGCTGTAAAAGAACAAATACATGACATCCAATCAAATCACCTCATATTTTGTGGTTAAAACTGACTGCAACACCCACACGACGAGCCGCGCGCATATAATAGGAATCTGCGGCCTTAATAAATCACGCTACATTACTGCCGTTCTCCACCATGTTCCTTTGTAAAAGTGGGGATTTAGCACTTACTAGTGTGAAAAACAAATACAGACACAGACTACACAAAACCAAATATAGTATATCCTGTGTGAGTTCTTCCTGTTTTTAATGTTGACAATATATTATGCAAACAAGAATGCAATCTTTTCCCAAATATCCGCATGACTGTAAATCACTGCTCCGCCCACTGACGTGAGATGATGAGGAGAGAAGAGCGATACAGGACTGAAATAACATTACCTTTCAAAGGATCCTAATGGTAGGAATATGGTTATTTATTTTCAACAATGTGAATGTCGAGCTTTATTTATTTGTTATCACGATTCCATATCAGGGGCAGGCTTTGCGAACAGACTTTTACGATATGGATTCGACAGTAATGGGACAACATGTGAGTAACGGTGTTAATTCTAATGCCTGATCAGATATGATTCATGTACAGTCGGATGTTCTTTGTGTGTCAGTAAATCAAACCAGTGACTAAAAGCTCAACTTCACGTTGTTTTTCTTAGTAGGATGAAAATAATATATTATTTAAATGGTGATTAAATTATAAATAGAAAGTGTTCAAAGAACGCTCCCTTTACAATCACTGGAGCTGTCAATCAAACAGCACAATCTGATAGTTACTAACGATGAAAGCATTTGTTAGTGTGCAGAAATTGATTTGCAATGACAAGTTCACTGTTTTCATGCTCAACAACATGTGAGCCAATCACAACAGCCAATCACAGCAGTGGGCGTTTACACTGAAGTCTCACAGCCAATCACTGCAGTGGGCGTTTACACTGAAGTCTCACAGCCAATCACAGCAGTGGGCGTTTACACTGAAGTCTCACAGCCAATCACAGCAGTGGGCGTTTACACTGAAGTCTCACAGCCAATCACTGCAGTGGGCGTTTACACTGAAGTCTCACAGCCAATCACAGCAGTAGGCGTTTACACTGAAGTCTCACAGCCAATCACAGCAGTGGGCGTTTACACTGAAGTCTCACAGCCAATCACGGCAGTGGGCGTTTACACTGAAGTCTAACAGCCAATCACAGCAGTGGGCGTTTACACTGAAGTCTCACAGTCAATCACAGCAGTGGGCGTTTACACTGAAGTCTAACAGCCAATCACAGCAGTGGGCGTTTACACTGAAGTCTCACAGCCAATCACAGCAGTGGGCGTTTACACTGAAGTCTCACAGTCAATCACAGCAGTGGGCGTTTACACTGAAGTCTCACAGCCAATCACAGCAGTGGGCGTTTACACTGAAGTCTAACAGCCAATCACAGCAGTGGGCGTTTACACTGAAGTCTAACAGCCAATCACAGCAGTGGGCGTTTACACTGAAGTCTCACAGCCAATCACAGCAGTGGGCGTTTACACTGAAGTCTCACAGTCAATCACAGCAGTGGGCGTTTACACTGAAGTCTCACAGCCAATCACAGCAGTGGGCGTTTACACTGAAGTCTCACAGCCAATCACAGCAGTGGGCGTTTACACTGAAGTCTAACAGCCAATCACAGCAGTGGGTGTTTACACTGAAGTCTCACAGTCAATCACAGCAGTGGGCGTTTACACTGAAGTCTCACAGCCAATCACTGCAGTGGGCGTTTACACTGAAGTCTCACAGTCAATCACAGCAGTGGGCGTTTACACTGAAGTCTCACAGCCAATCACAGCAGTGGGCGTTTACACTGAAGTCTCACAGCCAATCACAGCAGTAGGCGTTTACACTGAAGTCTCACAGCCAATCACAGCAGTGGGCGTTTACACTGAAGTCTCACAGCCAATCACGGCAGTGGGCGTTTACACTGAAGTCTAACAGCCAATCACAGCAGTGGGCGTTTACACTGAAGTCTCACAGTCAATCACAGCAGTGGGCGTTTACACTGAAGTCTCACAGTCAATCACAGCAGTGGGCGTTTACACTGAAGTCTAACAGCCAATCACAGCAGTGGGCGTTTACACTGAAGTCTCACAGTCAATCACAGCAGTGGGCGTTTACACTGAAGTCTCACAGCCAATCACAGCAGTGGGCGTTTACACTGAAGTCTAACAGCCAATCACAGCAGTGGGTGTTTACACTGAAGTCTCACAGTCAATCACAGCAGTGGGCGTTTACACTGAAGTCTCTCAGTCAATCACAGCAGTGGGTGTTTACACTGAAGTCTAACAGCCAATCACAGCAGTGGGCGTTTACACTGAAGTCTCACAGCCAATCACAGCAGTGGGCGTTTACACTGAAGTCTCACAGCCAATCACAGCAGTGGGCGTTTACACTGAAGTCTCACAGCCAATCACAGCAGTGGGCGTTTACACTGAAGTCTCACAGCCAATCACAGCAGTGGGCGTTTACACTGAAGTCTCTCAGTCAATCACAGCAGTGGGCGTTTACACTGAAGTCTCACAGCCAATCACAGCAGTGGGCATTTACACTGAAGTCTCACAGCCAATCACAGCAGTGGGCATTTACACTGAAGTCACGCCCCTGAAAACAGAGCGTTCAATTCAGAGGCTAAAATCAGGGTAGGAAAAATGCCTTTTATTTCTAAATAATGACAATTTTTGAAGTAAAAAGCATACTAACATCATTAGTGCTCCCCAGGAAAGAAATTTAAGGGGGCGAATATTGTCCCTTATGGAAAAGGTTGGACTGCAGTCTAAGTGTTAGAGAGGAGGTACGCAGGGGGTATGACTTTCTAAAAGCTTGGGGAATCAACAGTCCATGTCCTAACCAGACGTCACGCCGCAACACACAATAAAAGATTTTCCAGCATGACAGTGATATAGGATGAGGAACAGAGCATTCTATTTTTGGATTTTTTTCACAAATATACAAAATATGGCCATTTTCACACCTGGCTCAATTTTATCATCATTTATTTTCAGAAACTGTGTATTTTCTACCGTAGTTTGGTTCATTTAGGCATATATAAACATGGACACTAGATCTACAAAATAATTAGTCCGAGATCATCTGAACTAGTTGGTCTTGGCTCGATTGAAAAACTCTAATGCGGATCGGCTGTGGTGAGAAAGCAATCTGAACCAACGGACCTCCAAACGAAGCATCAGAACTCATAATGGGAGATGTGTTTGGTAAAAAGCAGTAATGTCCGATTCTGTGGGTGAGCACATTATTAATCGTTTATCACATTACTTACTGAAAACCAAAGAGCACCTATTCATCTTAAAATGCTGCGCAATTGCTCTTCTCAGAAACAGATGTTTTTGCAAGAATCTGTCCCGACGATCAGTGGTCGAACGGATAAATTACATGTATAGAGCAGGAATCAAGGCACACGTGTGTGTGTGTGTGTGTGTGTGTGTGTGTAACAACAGCCAGCCTGCATTCTGATAGGTAAACACTATGAGTGGAATGACCAATGAGAGGACAGTTTAACATGTATAAACATGTCTGAAATGAAGCCTTATGAAAGTGAATTGAATCAAAGGAGAAAATGCAAAAGTAACAATTTAAGTTTGGTCTGATGAAAATGATAATCTTAGGTAGTGATTATGAGTCTAGCATAATGTTAAAAGGGATTCATTTTCGAAAATCATTGTGTGACTTAAACATCCATATACCTCAGCTCTTGAAAGTTAAAACATTATGAAGAGTGTTCCATGACAAAGATTATATCAATCATTGAGTATGCATTTTGATGCTATAATAGTTTCATTTTTATTAATTTAATGCGTGCTGATCCATTTTGTTGAGTTTGCAGAGAGACTTCGCCCTCATTCTCGTGTGATTGGCCGTGATTTCGATCATTTTTATTGCATCTCTAGTTGTCCCGCTGGCATCGTATTGCATGTGGTTGTGACCGTGTTAGAAGGCAGTATATTATTACCTCATACTGTCATTCTTTGCGTTTATGACACACCTATGAATCCTAAAATGCTGCCAATGGGAAGCTCCTAGGTTTTAGAATATGCAGTGGCATGCTATTCCCCGGTAACGGATAACACAGGCTCATCCGGGTCATGAGAAGTCAGCAGCGCTATACACGTGCCAAGAATGGTTTTGGCGTTTGGTGAGCTAATAAAATATCAAAACTCAATATTTTGTGTACAGTTATTTAATTATGTCATCCAGTATCGTGGACTCAAACACTGTTTTGTACACTGTTGGATTATAAGATAACAGGTCCGATTTTAAAAGTTTCATCTCAGATCAATCTCTCTTTTCCCCATAATTATTTATGTGGCGGAATTCCGTGTAATAAGTGCCGTGACTTCACCATATCCCTTAAATTTCCGTCTAGTTTGAACTCACCGTGCAAGCTACTGCTCGCTCCGCGGAAGATTTGTGTTTAAAGAGCTAATAAAATATTTCGACTCAGATCAATATTATGAGTTTAATTATTTACTTACGTGGCAAGTAGCCGTGTGATAGCGGGATGAATGTACATCCAGCCGGCTGTTATCTCTGAATAAACCACTTCAGGCTGATGCAAGACCCTCCGATTCTGGATGTACGTTATCCCTTATGTGATATAAATGGTCTGTTTTTGTGCATCTTACATTTATCAATAATGCAACAATTTAACAGCTTGCGAGGTCACTTAAGAAAGTGTTTACTAACGAGTCCACTCAACTAATGAGCTAAAGAGAGGGACGTTTCGAGACGACAGCAGGCAGATGTTTGGGCCCGGGGCAGGTCTACAGCACTAACATCTGCTCCTTCATTCAGCTTCCAGGCTTTTTGGGGACGTGAGAAGACACTTCAGCTGACGTCACCGTCACGAACGGCGGGGCTGATTTCTCCAGTCCACAAATTCTCACCTCTATCTCTCATCTTTACATTTCTGTTTCAGCCAAGCGAGAATCAATTTACAATTCAAATGCATTCAAGCGTTTCTGGAAAGGTTTGAAATTCAATTAAGATCCAGGGGTTGAATGGAAATGAAAGTGACGGTTTCGCAGCAGCTTGTTTATGCTCATTTGATGACGAACTGCAGAACAGATTGCTTTACATTTTAAAACATACAGTTCAATTTGGAAAACATGCATTAGTGGAGCATGATTTTATCTCTGTAAGCCGCTCCGGCTGTGTGTTTGTGCAGAGATGTGTGGTTATCTGCTCAGATAGCCGAGCTCTGCGCTTTGATCGCAGGGATAAGGGAAGATGGGAGCGCCGGGATCGCTCAAGGACGCTGAATGGGAGAACGCTTGAGGTGTTCGGACTGAGGCGATCAGACAACAGAGATCAGACAACACTGCCCGTCTGAACCCAGCTGACATCAATACGAGTAAATATGAATGTGTAAATGTGCAAATTTGTGGTATGAATATTAAATACGCAGCGCAGTGAATCTGCAGCCTCGAAACGACACGGAAAAGATTTCCATAAACGTCAAAACTGACATTTACAAAGTTCTACACATGCATGTTTATTTTAGGGCTGTGAAAATATATTTATATATATATATAGTCACTGTTTGGATTTAAATAGGAAAATACTTGACTGGACCATTATTTCAGTGATTATTATTCTTCTAGCACGTTAATTAAGGTCTTCTAACCTTTTAGTTTCTTAAACCACCATGTAGGAAGACACATCATGGTCATGTTCCAGGATGACAATGTCAAGATTCATCAAGCTCAAGTTGTGAAGGAGCGTGAAGAATCTTCTGAGTCCAGAGCTTCAGTTCACTGAGAGTCTCTGGGATGTGCTGGAGGAGACTTTACAGAGTGCTCCACTCTCGCATTATCAACACAAGATCTGGACCAAATATTGATGCACCTCTTGATGGAAATAAATGTTGTGATGTTATTTTCATCAAGAGGTGCATCCAGATTTTGTATTGACAGATTCTCTTTTTGAGTGACAAATATAGACTATTGTTACCTGCTGATATAGACAGTTATTTCTTATTAAGTGCAGCTTTTTGTCCCAGACGCATCCGAACGGATCAGCTTTCGATGCCGTTGGTTCTCTGACGTCAGCTTGGTGTGTCACGGCTAGGGTTGGGTATCGTTTGGGTTTTTTTCGATACCGGTGCCAAATTGATACTTTTAAAACGGTGCTGGTGCCAAAACGGTGCCTGAACCGATACTTTATAAAAAAGCCACAAAATGATGGTGGATGACTCAGTCAAGAATACCTTTTTACTGGACAAAAAAAGTTCTTTAAATTGAACAATATATTAAAATTTTAAAGAATACATGAATATATAAGTAAATACAAAACACAACAACAGTAAAACCTAAGCCAACTCGCTCAACTACAATAATTTAACAGCTTCAAATTTCAGCAATTTTTTTGCAGAAATATGACCATATTTGCCTTCTCTGACAAAATACGACACCTCTCCTGACTTACTGCATGTCCTGCACAGGAGAAAACTCTCTCAGATGGTGTCGATGTTTGAAAGTGCAGACAATATGGGAAGACTGTCCCGCTTACTGGGGCTGGGGTCATCCAGCTGATGTCCGCGAGCTGTCAAACATGGTCATATTCCATGTGCCCTCAAATGTTTCATTAGGTTTGACGTGTTTCCCCCTTTACACGCAACTGTTGTAAAACATTTGCTGCTCGTCGCGGTGTCGGAATCCTTTCTGGTGAAATATAGCCACACTTTGGAGCGTTTAGTTTTAAGCATTTTAATTTAAGCGCGTTTAATTTAGCTAGCAGAGCTAACAGTAGAGCATCTGCTGCACTGCAGTCAGCGTGAGTGTAGTTGAAAAAAAAAACGGATGGTCTCACTTCCCGACGATCTGTGATTTTTACCTCGAAATGTGAAAACAAAATGGACAGTAACATTACTACAAAGATCATCAAAGCTTTCCAACATTCACGTGAGTTTTCTCATTCAGGAAATAGTTTTTCCGAGCATTCTGACACCCCATGAACGCAGTATTTAAATTTAACTAGCGATCAGGCGTGTTGATGAATCTGATGCTTCTTACGTCCGTGTCGCACCAGAGACAAATATTTCAATCGCTTCAGGCATTTAAGTGGCACCGAAATGAGGCACCGACATTCGCATTCTGATTCGATCCGGTACAAACCGGTTATATAGGTACCGTATTGGCACCGGGTTTCGGTACCCAACCCTAGTCACAGCATTAATTCAAATCTAAATCACTAAAAAAGGTTACGGCACAGCTCTCCTCGAGCAGCCACGTGACGAGAGACGTCCTTCATGTCCACGGTTCAGGACGAGCAAAGTTTAATATGTTGATTAAAAGTCAGTATGTGCAGCAGTAATTGTTCTGCTTGCAAACACTTTCTGCTCTAGAGGACTCTGAAAGACAGGAAACACTGAGCTTCAGGAAGTTGGAGAGTGGAAATAGCCTGCAGTCTGTGATCTGCCAATTAACCCGGTTTCAGTGGGCATTCGCACACTCCTCCTAAACGCCCGCTGGACCACGAGCGCATGCGCACACGCTCGCACACACTCGCTCTCCGGCTCTTCTTCCATCTGATAACTTATGTCTGACGTTTGTCCTAAATTAGCTTTTCAAGCGGGTCCCAGCGGAAGTGTCCAGAGAGCTGGGGAACTTTCCAGACATCAGATACTGCAGTTAGGAGCGTGTTGACAGGAGGTGTCCGACTTATCAGAGAGTCACTTACATCAAAGAGCATCCCTTGGAGAGTGTCAAAATAAACTCTGCTGGTCTCTGTGGCGCGTGTGTGTGTGTGTGTGTGTGTGTGTGACGTTCTGATGCCGGTCTAAGTTTCTGAAGTCTTTCTTTTGCAGAGTTATTTTGAGTGCAGGACATTTATTGTAAAAGTTAATCTCTCCTCGCCTCATAGAGCACATGGATCAAAAGCTCATGAATTATGACTTACACATTTGACCCTTCTTCTCTCTCTTTTTTAATATCTGGGAGGATGGCAGGGCCAAAGAAATAATGGGCTCTCACCAGTTTTGGGTTGCAGGTTCTTGCGTGGTTCTTCGGGTCCTTCGATTGGCTGTTCGGCCAGAAACATGCGTGCCTGATCCAATGTGCTGATTACTAAATGCTCTCGCTCCTTAAGCTCCGCCCTCAGAGCCTGAAAACACAACCATTAACATCACATTACAACCTGTCAGCTTACACACGAATTAATACAATAACAAACATCAACCAGAGAGAGAGAGAGAGAGAGAGAGAGACAGACGGACAGACAGACAGACAGACAGAGAGAGAGAGAGAGAGAGAGAGAGAGAGAGAGAGAGACAGAGACAGAGAGAGAGACAGAGAGAGAGAGAGAGAGAGAGAGACAGAGAGAGAGACAGAGAGAGAGAGAGAGAGAGAGAGACAGAGAGAGAGACAGAGAGAGAGAGAGAGAGAGACAGAGAGAGAGACAGAGAGAGAGAGAGAGAGAGAGACAGAGAGAGAGACAGAGAGAGAGAGAGAGAGAGAGACAGAGAGAGAGACAGAGAGAGAGAGAGAGAGAGAGAGACAGAGAGAGAGAGAGAGAGAGAGAGAGAGAGAGACAGAGAGAGAGACAGAGAGAGAGAGAGAGAGAGACAGAGAGAGAGACAGAGAGAGAGACAGACGGACAGACAGACAGACAGAGAGAGAGAGAGAGAGAGAGAGAGAGAGACAGACAGAGAGAGAGACAGACGGACAGACAGACAGAGAGACAGAGAGAGAGAGAGAGAGAGAGAGAGAGAGAGAGAGAGAGAGAGAGAGAGAGAGAGAGAGAGAGAGAGAACTAGAATGATAGGACGACGGATTTTGTTTTTTGGGAAAGTTCACCCAAAAATGAAAATGATCCCATGATTTCCTCACCCTCAAGACATCATAAGTGTATATGACCATCTTCTTTCAGACTTGCAAGCTTTATAATGGTAGTCAGTCTCGAGATTTTGAAGCCCCAAAAAAACACATCCATCCATCATGAAAATAATCCATACGGCTCCAGCAGGTTAATAAAGGCCTTCTGAAGAGAAGCGATGGGCTTTTGCAATAAAAATATTCTTTTTTTTTAACTATATAAACTAGAATCACCAGTCTAGTCCTGCCGGAGGAGTGACCTCTGACCCGACACAAGACGCAGGATGTAGGAGTAAGTTTACGGTTCACGGTTCAAACAAATAGAGCTGAGCAACAAATACAAGCTCCTCTTCTCTTATATCGAAATCCTCTGACTTTTCTCTTTAAAACTTCTCGTCTAATTGACCCTTCGCAAATTGGTTTTGCACATTTTTTTTGCAAAAATTTGATTGACAGGCGATCTGACCAATCATAACCCTGAATCCGCCATTTTGTCGGTCAAAGCGGTCAGGGGAGTTAGTAGATTAACGTTGGTGAACTTGAATCACGTCTTGAAACAACATTCCTTCTGATGTTCATTCATGTTTATTTGATGCTATAAATGAACTAGTATGAAGAGATGATCGGTTCACGAGGAGCTACAGCGATCTGTCACCACACATTAAACACACACTACACGCTATTTATTGATTAAACTTCTTTAAAAAGTTACAATATTTTAAATATGAAACTGTTTCATCCTCTTTGCTCCGGATTATTGGACTGGATTTGCTTTTGGATTATTTTTATGATGGATGGATGCGCTTTTTTGAGCTTTAAAGTCTCGAGCCCATTCACTACCATTATAAAACTCGGAATAGACAGGATATTTTTAATACAAGCCTAACTCTGATTGTGTTCATCTGAAAGAAGAGAGTCCTATACACCTAGGATGGCTTGAGGGTGAGCAAATCATGTTCATTTTTGGGTGAACTATCCTTTAGTGAAGCGAAATGCTTATGCCAGACTACTTTTGCTTTCCTTCTCATGAATTCCACTCTTTTAATCAGTTTTTATCCCCATTATGTCTGTTGTAGTTTGTCATTACTCCCTCTTTTATCATTTCTTACACAAGCTAGTACTTCAAGAGACCGAAAGAAAGAAAAAGTGCATGTTTGTGTGTGATCAGTGAGAGCAAGATGAGAAACAAAGAGATCAAGAACAGGTGAGAACGAGGGCAGAGAGAGATTGATAGGGTGCACATATAAAACCGGACACCGGAGTGCGATTGCGAGCACGATCTCGGAGGTCAAACGAGGCATTTCCGCAGGGTCGCAGGCAAATTAGCCAAACTAATAGCTGTTTCCTAACTACCACAAAACTAATTCCTGCCTTCGGGCGGCACGGGACTTCTGTACAGCCAGACACACACACAATTAAATGAACAGACAAATCTCAGTAGAGAGGAAAACTGGATTACCATTCCTCTGATAGTTGGGCCCCCAAGGCTCGACTGGAGAGCAGGGTCACGACACCCTTCCACACTTCTGAAACGGTCGTTAAACAGAGCTGGAGGAAGTGATAAGCTTTTTAATTACATCCTGCTACAGTAAACCTAGCGAGCAGCAGCCGCACATTACAGGCTGAATGAGGAGAGAGATGCTCCGGTGAGCAGCATTACTGACACGTTAAGGGCCGATATTAAAGAATCATAAAGATTAGAGCAAGATGGACATTTGAGGTCAGAGAAGAACATCACATATGATCGTGCAGCTTGATACACCCAACTGGATACCCTGTTTTGCCTTGTTGTGAATATCAGCTACATTTCCTTTTCTCAGTGCTGCCATAGCCATGGCTTTTCAGATATTTACAGCGAATATAAGCACAGCACCTGAACACAATGTTATAGTGTCAAGTCGTGATTTGCCTCGACTACCTTAAAAATTGCAACACTCCTTAACCCTTGTGCGCTGTTGGATTTCTGTGGACACTCGTTATGGAGCGGGTCAAATTGACCCTAATTGGATTCAATACAATTCCTCAAAAATCAAACCATGAAAAGCAAACTGTAAACTTTTAATATCAAGATTTGTCAAATATTCCAAAAAATACATATCTGAAGATATGATTCAATGAAAATGTTTTTTAACCATTTTTAAAACTGATTTGTTTTGACAAAATTTGAAAATAAACAGTACACTTTTAAACACAATAAATAACTTTTTTTTTTCTTAGAACATCATAACTGAACAATTAAATGTAGCTGTATAATGAAAATATGTACTTTTCGTAAGTTGTCTGTTTTGTAAACTCATTTCATAAAGTCAAGAGGTTTCTGGATCTGAACTTCACACACATGCTGCTGGTTAAAACATGTTTCTATATTGAAATAAGTGTGGAAAACCTAATTTTTTAGCTTCATAAGGTAGTAAAAAAATAAAATAACAAAATATAAGCAAGAAATGTTATTATTTTGGGTCAGTACAGTTGCTTTAGAGCGTTAAAATATGCGGGTCACATTGACCCGGCGAACGTAACAGTGATTTTGTTTGAATATGTCAAAAAACACCAGCATGTTGAAACTTTGCATGCGTGTTCATGATGATCAATGAGAAAAAGTCACAAAATATCAAGAAAAAAAACAGCATTTCCAACAACTAGAAAATCTAAACAGGTCAAATTGACCCGGAACAGAACACAAGGGTTAAGATCATCATGCTTTGTTTTTCTTGCCCTTCCTATAGCGAGTTCTCAAAGATAAACATGGTTTAAGCGCTATAACTAATTACAGTTTGATTAAAGGATTAATTCGACGTCGTTTACTCACCCTCCTGTCGAACGCAGAAGACCCAAATGAGGATATTTTTTAATATTCTCTCATTATTTTTGTCCATCCATTGAAAATCCAAAACTAAAAATCAATGCAATCGACACTTTCAAGCTTCGAGTTCATAAAGAGATCAAATATAAGAGTGAAAGATGAAGATACATGCTCGCTATATGATGAACACATCTCATTTCAAACGTTTCTTCACAAATAAAGCACAACGAAAACGGTAAATGAAAGCTATGAAAGCTAGATATCTATTTGAAGACAACTTTATGCAGGTTTGAAGCTTGAAAGCTTTGACTTCCAAACTAGTTTCAATTTTTCCTTAAAAATATTTGTGTTTTGAAAGATGAATGAAAGTGTTATGTGTTTTTATATATATAAAAATACCATTTTTGGGTGAATCATCAACGATCTTCCAACATCAACGACAAAAAAGAAAAAAGGGATAGTGCTTTCATTTCTTCCTCTCTTTCACTAAAGATGACTGTTTCCACTTTAACGCCAAACAAGCATCACACTATCATCAGTGCTCTTCCTGAGCTCTTAAAACACTTTTGACGACGCACACATTCACAGTCCTAAACGGTACATAATGAATAACCTCTCCGGCGACAATGAAAGACCATTCAAAACCGTCAAATAGCAAACTACTCATCCTGAGCGCCTCTAAAAGACTCCCAAACAAGCACTCTAACGGTTGGTTTTGGGGACGATGGATATGGAGAGAGAGCGAGGCTGTATTGTTTGTCAGTCGCAGCAGCGTCTTGCCCTTGACAGACTGAAGCTCCGGTCTAAGTTGCTGGAATGGCGCCAAAATGCCATTTATTGCCATAGTAACGCACAGCGTCATAGCAACAATAATTACCTCAGCCCTGCTCTCTCCAGTCCAGAATAAAGTCTCCCTCAATCTTTAATTGAACGAAGTGAACAGCGTCTGTCTAAGTCCCTGTGCTGCAGGTTCAGCGCACACAGAGCATCTGTGACACGCCGTCGATTCCTGAAGAAAAGGACTGTGTTGCTCTTTTTGAAAGCAAGAGAGAACATCTTTAGTGAAGCACATGCAGTTAAACCATTTATATTGCATCATCTGAACAAAAAATGTGTGTTGTTTGAAAATATTGGAACTATTTCTAAGCATGAAGCATATTTTTGAAAATGCTAAAAGTGTGAGATGTGATTTTGTTCAATTTCATACTAAATAAAACTAAGACAACAGAGTCAAAGCCTTTGGAAGCTTGCTTTAAATGATCATGACCTACAGTCCAAAAGTTTCATAACAGTCCTAAATGGCGTTCTGACGGAGAACACCGAAGCGCTGCACTGTCTACACAACGGTCAACAGCGAAGAAGACTGACGGGGGAGAGAAGAAGTTGTTAAAGTCATTATTTATGTTTAGTTTTTGCGCACTAAAAGTATTCTGGTCTCTTCCTCACATTCAGGTGTAAATACTTTAGAATACTTTGGAATACTAATAAGTGTGGAACAAACACAAAAAAGGTCATTGCAAGTTTTTATCTCACAATTCTGACTTTTTCCCTCAGAATTGCGTGATATAAAGTTGCAATTGTGAGTTATAAAGTCAGAATTATGAGATATAAACTCACAATATTGAGAAAAGTCAGAAATAAGAGATATAAACTCACAATATTGAGAAAAGTCAAAATTATGAGATAAAAAAATCACAATATTGAGAAAAGTCAAAATTATGAGATATAAACTCACAATATTGAGAAAAGTCAGAATTATGAGATATAAACTCACAATAGTGAGAAAAGTCAGAATTATGAGATATAAACTCACAATATTGAGAAAAGTCAGAATTATGAGATATAAACTCACAATAGTGAGAAAAGTCAGAATTATGAGATATAAACTCACAATATTGAGAAAAGTCAGAATTATGAGATACAAACTCACAATAGTGAGAAAAGTCAGAATTATGAGATATAAACTCACAATAGTGAGAAAAGTCAGAATTATGAGATATAAACTCACAATAGTGAAAAAAGTCAGAATTATGAGATATAAACTCACAATAGTGAGAAGTCAGAATTATGAGATATAAACTCGCAATATTGAGAAAAGTCAGAATTATGAGATACAAACTCACAATATTGAGAAAAGTCAGAATTATGAGATACAAACTCGCAATAGTGAGAAAAGTCAGAATTATGAGATATAAACTCACAATATTGAGAAAAGTCAGAATTATGAGATACAAACTCGCAATATTGAGAAAAGTCAGAATTATGAGATATAAACTCACAATATTGAGAAAAGTCAGAATTATGAGATACAAACTCGCAATATTGAGAAAAGTCAGAATTATGAGATATAAACTCACAATATTGAGAAAAGTCAGAATTATGAGATATAAACTCACAATATTGAGAAAAATCAGAATTATGAGATATAAACTCACAATATTGAGAAAAGTCAGAATTATGAGATATAAACTCACAATATTGAGAAAAGTCAGAATTATGAGATATAAACTCACAATATTGAGAAAAATCAGAATTATGAGATATAAACTCACAATATTGAGAAAAGTCAGAATTATGAGATATAAACTCACAATATTGAGAAAAGTCAGAATTATGAGATATAAACTCACAATATTGAGAAAAGTCAGAATTATGAGATATAAACTCACATACTAAATTCACAATTGCAATATAAAAAAGTCAGTATTGCAAGTTTATATCTCCCAATTCTGACTTTATAACTTGCAATTGTGAGTTTAAATCTCGCAATTCTGAGAAAAAGAAGTCAGAATTGTGAAACACAAACTCACAATTGTGAGGGAAAAAAACAAATTGTGAGAAAAAGTTGCAGTGACGAGTGAATTATAAAATGACTCACAAAACATGAAAACAGTGGAAAACATGAAACTTAACTCCTCTTTTTCAGACTGTCAGAGTCAGAGAATCACCAATTGCTGTTTAAATGACATTAAAACTCAAAGTAATCACTTTGGTAATCTAAAACACTTTTCAGATGTAACTGTAATCTGATTACCACCCATTTAAAATGTAACTGTAATGAAATACATTTAAAACATTTTTAACATTTAAAAATGCAAGTTTTTGAAAACGATATCGTTACCGTCTCAACATAAACGCAAATTCATGAAAACGATGACGTCATGTAGTGTTTCTTCACAAAGTGATGCCATCTACTGGCCAGTCATTGAATAACAGTGTCCCCAGCCGTGGCTTCATGAATGGCTTCATTCAGGAGAAGCAGAAGGACAAAGGGTTTTAGTACAAATCAATTCATGAACGACAGACGCATTCACAATGAGGAAGATTTTCTACTGTGCTTAAAATATCAGATAATGACTTTCCAATCCGTTTAATATTGTGTAAATTGAATCAATACTTGAGCACCAATTCATAACTAATGTCTTCACTGAGACTAATAAAGTTGACTGAACACTGTCAGTATTTCAGACAGACACTCTTATGGCTGAGGCTGTGAACGCTTAAGTGTCTTTCATCTCTTTATCACCTACATAAAAGGATCTTCAGAGTGAATCGCCTGTGAATTCGTATTAGTCTCAGTGAGGTCATTCTTTCCCGTTTCAGGTCAGAGAAGCGTCGGAGGCCTCGGGCGGCTTTAATCAGTCCGAGGATTCACGACTGGGATGATCGGGATAAATCACACAGACGCTGCCGTTATTGAACAGAGCAGAGCCTGGCAAAGGAACCGCAATCAGAGCAAAGACAGTTTCCAACTTTTTTTTAAGGTCATTATTTCTCTTCTTGGGTGCCCGGACAGGAACAAGAAAAAAAAAAGAGGAAAAGTTACAGCGACGTGACTAATGCAGCATGATAGCGGTTATATAAGAGATTCGTGAAAAATTAGAAACTGTGTGCATATAAATTTCAGTCCGTTCTTCACATTAAACTATCATCGCTTCAGAAGTCTTATGGACTACTTTTATGTTACATTTACGGCGCTCCCAGTCCTTTCCGGAAAGGACTGGGATATACGGCTAGATGTTCGGTGGAAATCAAGGTTTGAGATGATATGAGGGTAAATGACGATTTTCTTTTTGAATCAATTTGAATCAAATGTTTTCACGGACTCAGAAAGAGGACAGAATCTCCGGATCAAAACACAGATGAAGCAGCAGAAACAAGTGACGCAAGCATTTCGGCTTTCGGGGGAAATCAGCTTTTTGTTCAAAATGTTGCTTACTTTTGTTAAATGAAACTTCCAGTGTTGATAGAACGCATGAAGCTAGAATAACACTAAAACCTTTTCTTTCTTAAAGCAGAGGCTTTGGTCTTTCTTTTGATTTACTGCATGTTCAGATATTCATGCAACAAAATATTCTGAAAGTTTTGTGAAAATTAGGTCATTTGATCTTGTTACAGTCAAAGGTTTTACAGATGTATCACATTTACACCCTTTATCACTAACACTATGAATAACACACACTGTCCTCCTATCAGTTTTTAGAGGACTTTCCTAAACGGTGATTGATCGTTTTAATTATGGCAGCAATAAAGGAGGCTTTTCTATTGGATAATTAGATGTATGATTAATAAACACCATTACTGAGACATTAAGATGAGGGAATTCAGAGGAACCGTCCTCAATAATGCTTCAACTTTATCACTAATAATCAAAAAATTGCTGCATCGGTACATTAATAAATGAATGATATATGGGTAAAAAAATAAATAAAATTAATGATTGATATATATATATATATATAGTGTTTTTTTTTTTCATATACATGCTTTTAGTTTTTGAATTTTTGTCTCCAAATAAATTTGTCAACACTGCTATCATCATTTTGGTGAATGAAATAAAATAAAATAAAATAAAATTAAATTAAATTAAAAAGTAAAATAAAATAAAATAAAATAAAAAAGTAAAATAAATTAAAATAAAAAATTAAAATTAAATAAAATAAAAAAGTATAATAAAATAAAATAAAATAAAATAAAACTCTCCAAAGTTTCCTTTTTGTGTCAGTTTTACTTGGATTCTCAGAAGCAGATGAGCTCAATATCAACCCCGTTACCGTGATTTTGATTCATTAAAAAGAAACAGATACTTTAAAACGGGATATTTTATGGAAGGAACCAGCATCAAATTGAGCACAAGGCTTGCAATGTCAAATTAAACTGAATATTACTGTGAAAACTGTGTAAATTAAAAGAGGCATAATTATATCACAACAAAGATTTATTAACATACTAAATAAAACATAATTTAGTCTAATCTTGCACAATTAATTAAAATGTATACATTTAATTTAATATTAAAAGATATACAAAAATGTACTTTGAAAATCCCCTTTTCAAAATGGAAAAGCCCCTGTTTCCGTCTCATCAAATGACCTCATTATACGCAATTAATCTGGGAATAAAGGTCATCCCGATTGGCGGGTCTCTCTAACTGGCTCAGTGTCTTTATCGCTGGAAGTTTTCAGACAGACAGTGTTTGGCTCTTCTAAGTCTCTCAGACCTCACACAAATTATTCATTTTCACTTCCATCTCGTGTTCTGGGGCGCTCTATCCTGGTCGCCCGCTTGGCACACCACACTAATCAGCCGTGACGTGTTCAAAAGGCCTGGCGTTTTGTACCCACGCGGCTAAAGCTCTTACCAGGGCAGCCGGCTCAAAGACAATCTATTATAAGAGCCCGAGAAAAAGATGAGGCGGCGAGAGAGAGGGAGAAAGTCAAAATGGGGGGCAATCTTTCTCTTCGCTCCAGAGAATCATTAGTCAAACTGTCTGAGAAAGGGAGAGAGAGAGAGCATAACCAAACTGTCACAGACTCGTTACAGTTTCAACCTTCCTGCCACCTTCCTATAATTCCCTGTGGTGGTTTTGTCTGGTGTGTTCTCAGCGCTGTAGGTATTCCTACATGAAACAGCAGAACGAAGCCAGAAAATGCCATTTAAGATGCCACAAAACCATCTTCATTATCAGATGCGTCTCTGGATCGGTGTGTGTAAACATTTAAAGACATCATGTGTTTGAGGAGAGGTGAGAGGGGAAGCGATCTGATCGTTCAGTGCAGGCCTGCTAGCAGCTTAATTACTGTCATTATCACACGATCAGACAGTTAATGACACCTTTTGGTGATTTGTTATTTCGCTGACGCACTGATGCAAACACACGATCAGAATATAACTGCCCAATATGATGATTTAACAGAGCAGCGTAATAATACTAATATTCCCTGCAGGGGGATCTGACGAGATAACGAAATGCCAGAGAACGGAGAAAAAAAATGTGTTGAAGATAATAAGATGGAAAGGAGAGACGAATTGAAATAAGAGAGACAAAATGAGGCAGGGGATAAGACCAGAGAAGACCAGAGAGGAGAGGAGACAAGAAGAGGAGAGACGAGACAGGAAGAAAGGAGACGGGAAGAGAGGAGATGAGATGAGAGGAGATGAAACGAGAGGAGATGAAAGGAGATGAGACAAGATGAAACGAGAGGAGATGAAAGGAGATGAGACGAGATGAAATGAAATGAGAGGAGATGAAAGGAGATGAGACGAGATGAAATGAAATGAGAGGAGATGAAAGGAGATGAGACGAGAAGAGACGAGAAGAGACAAGAAGGGGCAAGACAAGAGGAGAGGAGATGAAAGGAGATGAGACGAGATGAAACGAGAGGAGATGAAAGGAGATGAGACGAGATGAAATGAGAGGAGATGAAAGGAGATGAGACAAGATGAAACGAGAGGAGATGAAAGGAGATGAGACAAGATGAAATGAGAGGAGATGAAAGGAGATGAGACAAGATGAAATGAGAGGAGATGAAAGGAGATGAGACGAGATGAAACGAGAGGAGATGAAAGGAGATGAGACGAGAGGAGATAAGAGGAGAGGAGATGAAAGGAGAAGAGATGAAAGGAGAAGAGATGAAAGGAGATGAACGAGAAGAGACAAGAAGGGCAAGACGAGAGGAGAGGAGATGTGATGAGATGAGAGGAGATGAGACAAGAGGAGACAAGAGGAGACAAGAGGAGATGAGATGAGATGAGAGGAGGTAAGAAGGGCCGAGACACGAGGTGATGAGAGGAGATGAGATGAGAAGAGGCAAGACGAGAGGAGAGGTGATGAGACGAGAGGTGATGAAATGGAATGTGAGATGACGTGAGGCAAAGAGAGACAACACAATGGAAGATCGTAGACACCAGTTCAGTGAAACTTATGTGTGTTATATATATAAATCTTGTGTTTATTTGGAGTATTTAGGATTTCATCAAAAATATCTTCATTTCTGTTCTGAAGATGAACGAAGGTCTTACGGGTGTAGAACCACATGAGGGAGAGGAATTAATGACAGATGGAGAAAGGAGAGAAACAGAAAAACAAGGAAGAGAGAAGATGAGACAGGATCATACAGAGATTATAGGAGATGAAAGATGAGATGAGACGAGAAACAAACGAGAGAGTACATGACCGTAATGAGAAAAGATGAGATGAAAAGATAAAATGATAAAGAGATAAGAGAGATAAGACAAATGAGAAATGAAATAAAAATGACACGATGAGACTGGGCAAACAGTACTAAGAAGAGACATGACAAAAAGAGAAGAGAAGAGAAAGAGACAAGATGACGGGAGAAAATTATATGAGAAAGAGAAACATACAAAATTACAAATTCAGAATAGACAAGATGAGAGAAGAGAAGAGATTAAATGAGAGGAAGAGGGACAGTTAGAAACATATGAGAGTACAAAATGAGATGAGATGAGAGGGGAGACAAGCTGAGAAGAGAGAGGAAAACAGACAATGAGAAGAGAAATATATTAGAGACAAAAGACACAAAATGAGGTGACCAGACAAGACAAGTGAGGAGACAAGATTAGAGGGTACAAAATGAGATGAGAGAAGAGAAGAGACAAGATTCAATGAAAAGGTGACAAGACAATGGAAAAGAGAGATATAAGAGACAGAGGTACAAAATGAGAGTTGAGAGAAGAGAGAGGAATAGAGACATCGAGATGAGTGAGGAGACACAGTTGAAAAGAGTAAAATGAGATGAGAGAAGTGATGAAACAATGGGAAAGACGACACATGCAGGGCAGAATTAGGCCGATATCCTCTACTGATGTGCATCAAATTTTGGAAACATCTAAAAACGAATGACCCCAACTCTTAGGATTTAAAGTCTTTAAAAACTATGAAATGAACATTGAAAAAAGTTCCCAGATTCATGTGGTCCTGAAGATGCAAAAACAAACAGTCAGATTCAGGACACCAAAACACCATTCTATACTAGATTCAATGTAAACAGAAGTTTTTTGAGAGAGAAATTGAGAGAGAAATGAGACCAGATGAGATGAAACCGAGACAAAATACACAAGATGGGAGGAGACGGGATAGCAGTGAGTCAGGACGAGAAAGGAGAGGAGGCGATGTGTTTGTGTCTCACCGTGCAGTGGGTCTGCTGCTGCAGTAGTGTGGGCACGTCTCCTCCGATGGGCATCTGTTTGTTCAACTCTTCATCCTTCACACTGATCCAGCGGCCCAGTTCCTCCAGTACTGACAGAAGCCTGTTCCAGCGTTCAGCACTGGCCTCCAGGTGAGCCCTGCACACGTTTAAACATTTATATAATTAATACAAATCTTACTATTAAGAATGGTTCCTACAAACACAGTTAAAACTTTCCAACAGACTTTCTCTGCAACACCTGAAACTGTGTGTGAATGCAGCGCTAGACAGTGCGAGCGGTTCACTCGCCTATGCGACTAAAAACAGACGAGTGCGAAGTATAAAAAGTACAGCAGCAACTCGAAGTGAAAGACCACATAAAGCCACAGAGTGAGGTGCTGAGGAGCATGGCGCGAAAAAGTCTCCAAAGCTCTGGTGATTCCATAGCTGAGGAGTTACACACTTCCACTGGCATTAATACACAGAAACTGTGCGGCGGGAGCTTCACGGAGTGGGTTTCCATGGCAATGCCAAGCGTCAGATGGAGTGGTGTGAAGTACACCACCACTGAACTCTGGAGCAGTGAAACGACCAATCACACTTGTCTGATTGGTGAGTCTGGGATTGGTGGAAGCCAGGAGAACGTTACCTATCTGACTGCCCAGTGCCAACTGTAAAATCTGGTGGAGGAGGGATAATGGTATGGGTCTGTTGGTTATAGACCTCTTCAGCATACCAAGACATTGCTACACTATGCTGTACATTTCAGCAAAGCTAGGTGCATAAAGACACGGTTGGATGGGTTTGATGTGGAAGAACTTGACTGGCCCACACGGAGCCCTGACCTCAACCCCATTAAACACCTCTAGGATGAACTGGAACGGAGATCACGAGCCAGATCTTCTCATCTGTAGGGCTGAAAATATCCAAAGATATTTTAAAATGAACAAAGACATTGGCTTTGCTGTTTCAAACCCCTGGGGCCATTTGGAAGACACAAAGGAGCTGATAGTGATCAAGACCTGAAGGTCTGCATCGGGTGTCTATGAATTGTCACACCTTTAGTACAGTGGGGGAAGTTTCACTTCTGATTGGTCAGTTTGAATGTCTCACATTTGGGTGACAGTCACATGGTCAAGGAAGGGATGAAATAAGTTTTTAACTGTTGCTCTGGCTCTCTTTCTTGGACACTCTCTGTCCCTCTCTCTCT
Organism: Zacco platypus; assembly: GCA_038088235.1. Classification (NCBI taxonomy): domain Eukaryota; kingdom Metazoa; phylum Chordata; class Actinopteri; order Cypriniformes; family Xenocyprididae; genus Zacco; species Zacco platypus. The sequence goes on from CM076067.1 coordinate 1,838,379, forward strand.
CCATCTCTTTGTCTTTCTCCTTCTCTCTTTCTCTCAGGTAACTTTTTACATATGCTGGGTACAACTAATGGTATACGTTTTTATCAACTCATACATCTATTTTGAAACTATTTTAAGTGTAATTATAAACAGATATATTGTAATTAAACTCTTTCATTACAAATAATGTGCTAACTAGTGCTGATTTGGGATTAACTTTGATCTGCTCATTATTGTAATATAATATTGTCACACTATAGCAACGCTTTCCCACATATTTTATCTATTATAACTGCGCTTATTTCCGTCGTTGGTATAAATAGCAGTGGGTGGTAATAGACAAGAAATATACAGTTTTCTACCATCTTGCTGATAATGTTTCTTTAGTCATTCGGCCTGAACCCCTGTAAGTGAACCACCCTTCACATCCAACATTACAAATGTGTTACTGGAAGAATGTGCAAAAATACCCACAGAACGACTCCAAAGTCTTGTGGCAACCAGAAAAGTGGACGCTGTTCTAGCTGTGAAAGGGCATAGACGTATTAATGCCTATGTATCGAGAATGTGATGTCATTACAGTCCATATAGTGTATTTTGGAGCATGTGCAAAAAAACAAACAACAAAAAAGTCCAGCAGGTCTTTAAAGTGTTAGTTCACTCAAAAATGATATTTCAGTCATTAATTCCTCTCCCTCATGTGGTTCTACACCCGTAAGATCTTCGTTCATCTTCAGAACACAAATGAAGATATTTTTGATGAAATCCGATGGTTCAGTGAGTCTCTATTGATGAACACTTTCAATGTCCAGAAAGACACTAAAACATACTTAAAACAGGTCATGTGACTACAGTGGATCAACATTAATATTATAAAGAGACGAGAATACTTTTAATGCGCCAAAAAAACAAAATAACTAATGACTTTTCAACAATATCTAGTGATTTCAAAACACTGCTTCATGAAGCTTTACGAATCTTTTGTTTGGAATCAGTGGTTCAGAGCGCCACAGTCACGTGATTTCAGTAAACGAGGCTGTTTTAGTAGCTTTCTGGGCATCTGACAGTGTTCATTAACTTGCAATAGAGGCCTCTTGTTTCCTCATGGTGTGTGTGTGTGTGGGGGGGGGGGTTAGTGCTTGCGTAGACAACAGTGTGAAACTCCATCGGATTTCATCAAAAATATCTTCATTTGTGTTCTGAAGATGAACGAAGGTCTTACGGGTGTAGAACCACATGAGGGAGAGGAATTAATGACTGAAATCTTATTTTTGGGTGAACTAACACTTTAAAAAAAAACTTAGATATCTTAAATTGTTTAATGAATGTCATATCATTTTAAGAGGTCTTAGATTTGGAGATGTGCAGCACATTTCAAAGTAAAAACACAGCAGTTTCGTCTTTTTGACACAGCAGGCTCGTATTTTTAGAACAGTTCACAATTAATGAACAGCGTGTATGTTTACTTTATGTTTTTATATTGTGATGTGGTGTAGATCAGGGGCAACTCTGGCCCTTAAGGCCCCATCCACACGCAAACGCAGTGTCCGGTCACTAAAACCCAACATCTTTAAAAACGTACAAACGGTTACAGCGTTGTCGTGCAGACTGCGAAAGCAAAGATTTTGGCTTGTGACGTTGGAACCAAAACCAGTAATAAACCAGTTCTTTCAGGCTTCTGATTGGCTTTACGGTTATATCGCCACCTGTTGGCACGCTCTTGACAGGACGTGTGTATGTGCAGATCCTCTTTCCTCCCAATCCTAATCAAGCTCTTCAGGAGAACAGGAAAGCTTCAGCGAGGAGAGTTTGATCAGGCCGCCTCAGAGTGAATGAAGACGCTTTCTTTCTTTTTAAATGATCAGCTGCCAATAGTAATGCATAGAAAGTGTTCCTATATATATATATTTCGGGCTTGTTTGTTAAAAAATATTCCCCTGGTGGTACTTTAGTTACACAAACTGTCAAGTGTTCTAATAAACAAAATAATTTTGCATCTAATTGTATTTTTATATTATGTTTTAATATCGTTATTTGATATATTTACATTGCGTCCCTAAAATTTTCCAATTTAGGATCACATGTGCACCTCAGGAAAAACGTAAGTGTCAAGCCCTGGTGTGTGTTAATGGATGCATTAGCAAGACTTGTAATTATGCGTGTTCACTAATTAGAGCCTAATTAGATTTAATAAAACAGCAGACATTAGAGCACACAATTACATTGTTTTCCTCACACACACACACACACCTGTTAGTCCATTTTACCCTTTGAAATGGCATCCATATACAACAACTATGCCACACACACACACACACACACACACGCTCAATTTGACAAGATAGCAGAAACACGGCTCCATCTGTCCGTAGCAGTGACTCGTGTGATGATTTTCACGTGACCTTAACATCAGCATGTGTGCACTTGATCTCGAGGTGTTTGTGTGTGACTAACCGTATATTGGCAGATTTGGCCTTCAGGTCGTTCCAGCGCTGGTTCATGTCATCCAGTCTCTGCTGGAGGAACACTGCCTCCTCTGAGCTCCCCAGAGCCTTCACCATCTTCATCTTATTCCCCTCCACGCTCCTGAAAACATCATTATGAGCCTCGATCTCCGCCTGGATGTCCTACACACACAGAGGGAGACAGAGATTGCTTTAATTGCAGCGTTATCACCTTCATTATGTGGATTTGTTAAAGGGAAAGATAAATAAATCAACAAAGGCAGAGATGCTTCCGCACCTTCTCCGCTGAGACAAATACACACAATTAAAGCTGTCAATCTGATCCTGAAGCTCTCCACACAAGCACACTTCTCGTGAAAGCAGTCACTTTTTTCAGTCTAGTTCAGTTTAATGATTTTTAATGTCTGTTTTTGTTTATTAAATGTCAGTAGATTATTGAGTAAAAGTTTTCATTCTTTATATAAAGAATTGCATTGCACCAGCTGCCTGTGATGATAACGCAATTTATCACAACCTGCATCACATTTAATACCAAATAGTAACATCAAACTGCCTTCACAGTTTACTACTCAAAGCCTGCAGCATTTCCTGTCAATAAAACGCAGTTTCTGCAACACCCAATGTCACTCCGGGTGTTTACGATACATCAACTGTGTGATTCCTCTGCGGTTATTTCTGACAGGATATACACTGATAGTCAAAGCATTTTTTTTTTAAATGGCCATATTTGTGTATTTTGTAAATACTGCACCACAATCATGCTAATAAAGCTCGTATGAATTTGCAAGAGTGAGGCATGTTGAGTCGAGGACAGTAGGAAGAGGGTTGGGTCTTTTCCAGTTCATTTGCAAAGTGCTCTCTGCTATTTAACAGACTCTCTCGCTCCTGTCCACTCCTTTAAAGAAAACACAACAGCACTGACCGGACGCTGCTGGGACACACATGAATAAAGCTGTGTATTCTGTCCTAATAGAAAGACAGATCAGTTCACACAGACCAGAGAATAAACAAGTAAACAATTTATATATAGATTCATTTTTTGGCCTGTGAACTTCGATTGTAAGGCTGGAATCCACCGTCTGACTGACCAATAAAGTGACTTCTACATCTATAATACATCTATAATATTGGATACAGAATGTCTCAAACCACAAAACCTTCAGGAAATAAATAAATAAATAAATAAAAATTTTACACACACATATAGACAAAATAAATAAATACAATCTTGTAAAAAAAATTATGTCATGAACCTCACAAATAAACACAACAAAACCAAAACACTAAACAAAACAGGCCAAAAAGCAAAAGTCCAAAACAAACTTGAAATCGTCCAAGGATTTGATGTGAAGAACCTCAAACTTTGGAAAACAAAAACAAACCAAAACAAACCAAAATATTAAACAAAGCTAAACAATAAACAAAACAAAAAACAAACTTGAAATCTTTCAAAGATTTGACGTCACAAATCTCACAAACTTTGGAAGACAAAACAAAACCAAAACACTAAACAAAACTCAACAAACCAAAAAGCAAAACTCCAAAACAAACTTGAAATCATCCAAGGATTTGATGTGAAGAACCTCAAACTTTGGAAAAACAAAACAAAACAAACCAAAACATTAAACAAAGCCAAACAATAAACAAAACAAAAAACAAACTTGAAATCTTTCAAAGATTTGATGTCACAAATCTCACAAACTTTGGAAAACAAAACAAAACCTCAGCTCAAAACTCAAAAAAAATTTTTTCAAAGATTTGATGCAAAGAACCTCAAACTTTGCAAAACCAAACCAAACCAAACCAGTAAACAAAGCAAAACAATAAACAAAACAAAAACAAACTTGAAAACTTTGAAAGATTTGACGTCACAAATCTCACAAAACAAAACCACAACACTAAACAAAAGTGAACAAAAGTGAACAAAACTAAACAAAAAAAAAATTGATTTCAAGGATTTGATGCAAAGAACCTCAAACTTTGGAAAACCAAACCAAACCAAACCATTAAACAAAGCTAAACCTCCAAAACAAATTTGAAATCTTCCAAGGATTTGACGTCACAAACCTAAAACTTTGGAAAACAAAATAATAATAATAATAAAAAAAAATACACTAAACAAACTCGAAAAATTGAAATTGATTTCAAAGATTTGATGCCAAGAACCTCACAAACTTTGGAAAACAAAAACCTGACCATTAAACAAAGCAAAACAAAACTCAAAAACAAATTTGAACTCTTCCAAGGATTTGACGTCACAAACCTAAAACACACAGTCAGCCAATCAGATCTGAGCTGAGCATGATCGTCATTTACAACGGCAATATGACGGTCTGTAGGTGATCCACTGCTTATGTGGTCTAATTTTAAACTATATGTTTAGGTAATGTGTGTGTGAGAGTGTGTGTGTGTGTGTGTGCACACTTCAACCACTAGCCTGAAGCTCCGTCACACGGCTCGTTTCTGGACTCACTGAGAAAACTCATTTCTGCCGTTCATCTGTTACAGTTCTTAATGAAATATTTAACTGTGATCAATTCAATCACGAGCCCCGCACACACTAAAACTCCCTCATCTGGCAGTCTGACCTATTAAACGAGGCAATAAAAAAGCTTTTCTCGTTAATAAAGTTAAATAATTGCTTCTCGATCATAAAGACTCCCTAGAGCTGTCGTTCAGCGCGCTCTCATTTAACCCGACTTACCCACAATCCCCAGAGACACAGAGAGACACAGGTTAAAAGGGGAAATAAAGAGTGACATTTTCATGTTTGACCTTTCGCTGTTGGTTGACGCAAGCATCCTCGTCCTCTTCCACAGGTGGGAGTGTGTTAAAGCAGTTACCGCACAGATAACACACACTTTAATCTGAAGTGACTAACAGTACACTTGATGCTCGACAGTCCCATCCTGGGGTCGAGTGTCTGATCAGGTTGACCGATCTGACCTTAAAGAACATTCTTTACACTTCAGGTTTTTCTTTTGCATATGAGTGACACTCACAGCACTGTATTCATGTTTGTTCCTCATGGTTTAGTGGCTGAAGAAAAAGAAAAGCGTTCTAGATAAACCAAACTTTCCAAAGACACATCTGGAGTGGAATGAGTCAGGGTCAAACTATCACTCTTACAATCCAGTTTAGACTGTCTACAGGGATGAACAATGATTTGATCCATGCATATGTATATATATCGGCTAATAGTAGATATTCATTATTTTAATTTCCCTATTTTAGCATATTCTCTAGATTACCCCCATCGAACACTCACTCATCTTTAAAAACTATTTTCATTTATTTAGCAAACACTTTAATATTAGACATTTATCTGTCAAATATAATAATCACTGCAATTTTAGGAACATTTTATTTTACAGTGTCCTTGTTACACATGTAGTTACTATAGAAACAATAACAGTATATTATCCATAATTACCATGTTTAATTATTATCCATTAATTACCATTAATTTTACCATGTTATTAGTGCCATTCTACTCTCATTGATCATTTTTTTTTAGTTTCTGTAAAATTTTTTGGTAACACTTTATTTTACAGTGTCAATGTTACACGTGTTACATGTAGTTACTACCGTAATAACTATGAATTATGCATAATTACATGCAATTAAACCCTCATCCTAATCCTATAGTAAGTACATGTAGTTCATTATTATTACTCAGTATTTAAATGTATAATTACACTGTAATACTGACAGCTTAAAATAAAGTGTAACCAAAGTTGTAAGTGTAAAGTTTAGTCATTTTGTTGCATGGTTTTGTCGTTTTTATTAAGTTTTAGATTTTTTAGAACGCCTCCTTGTTAGAGAGTAATTCTACATTTTAAGAACTGAGTATTATTAATTAGCCAGATTCGTCAGATTGGGTTAGGGTTAGTTGCGTGTAATTATTATACTACAGTAACTACATGTAACATAAGGGATCTGTAAAGTTAAGTGTTGCCATGTTTTTAAACTTGATTTTATTTCAGTTTGTTTTAAGCTTTTTTTTGTTTTAGTTTTAATTCCATTTAATGATAATAACCCGGTTCAAGTTCATGGTGTTAATTAATATTACTCAGGACTATTTGTGTATTTACACTGAAACCACTCACAATAAAGTGTAAGCAGGATTTAAATTTTCTTCCTAATGATCAATTATGTTGAAGTTCCTGATTTAATAACCAACAAACCAGTGAGGAACTGCATGTTTGGGATCAGACGCACCACATTAAACTCTGAAATACCTCCTCAAACTTCTCCAGCAACTCCTGGAGGCTGAAGTTCAGACCGATCATCATGATCTCCGTCTAGCTCTCCCGCGCTACATTCCGGAACGCCGGAGACGAAGAGAAATCTGGCAGCGGATCAGTCTCCTCTGGGGGTCCACGCACGCATGATACACATTATTATATGCGGGAACATCTGTGGAAGAGCACAAACACATCACGGCTTCGACGTCTGGCAGCGTGAACCGGAGCGCCTGTGCCGAAGGTCCGTCGCTTTGAGCCGAAAGCCGCATGCTCCAGCGTTCAGGATGGTGAAGGCCCGGCTGTTGGAGGTAGACTTAAGTAGGGATTCAACCAAATATCCAGCTGATGGGTCGGTGATCTGGAGATGATTCCTCTGCTTTACTCACAAAGATCTCCCGAAGCGCGCGCACACGCTCTCCTACAGACACACACAGAAAGCGTCTTGTTCCTCCTCTGAGTTCCTGTGACCCTCGGGCAAGTCAATTACCCGTGTCAAAGAGGCTCTGTGTGGTTCATGCCGGCGGGCAGGACAGGAGAACAGCACGGTCGCGGAAAACACGGACTCAGCTGGCCGAGAAGAACGCCGAAGATCCGATCTTGAGGAGAACATCTCCATATCTAGACATGAGGACAGGCCAGAAGCAGGTGATCCGTCTTCATCTTTGCGTTCACAGGTCCACTCTGATCTCCATCAGCACTTGAAGAAAATCCACACAGACGGAGTTCTGAGATAAAGTTCTCCTCCTGGATGTAAGGATCAGATCACAGGGAGCTTTCCAGAACTTTCCAAAGTTTCTCCGGCTGTCCACCTTTCTTCTTTCTTCTGACTGCTGGCTCCCAGAGTTGACTTTTCCCTCTCTCTCTCTCTCTCTCTTCCACTCGTCTTTCCCTCCAGTGGCAGCTGTTTATTATTTTATTCAGCATCCTCTGTTTCCCCTCCTCTTCCCTCCACTCCGAACTAACACACACACACACGCACACACCCACTTCCTGTAGGGCCCCACCATGAAAGAGAGAGAGCAGTGTCGAAAATGAAACGGAAGAATGTTTGACTAGAAGGTGAAGGCGGGAAAGACAACGTTTTATGAAGTATCGCAACAACTTCAACATCTATGAACGTCTGCAGCATATGAGCAAGAGACATAAATGCCAACCAGCAGCAGTACGAGACGACTCTGCATGAGATGCCATCATCTGTTTGAAGACATTTGTGTACAAACATCTGATACACATCTTAAACAAGCTAAATCACGGACATTATACATAATAACCATCACAAAGTCGCTTGTTGAACATCCAACATTTTAGTGAAGAATCATATATTGTGATTTACTGCAGTGACATACTGAGATCTTTGCCAATATTGAGACGATTGTGACACGAGACAGAGACATTTTATGGATATTGTGAATTATTGTGACTTATTGCAGCAACAAAGTGAAACACTGTAGATCCTGTGATGAATTACAGCAATGTACACATCAATTCACTGTGACTTATTGCAGTGACGTATGACATATTGCAGATATTGTCATTAGTTACAGCAACATGTACAGCAATAAACTGCAGATATTGCGAATTGTTATCACATATTGCAGAATTTTGCCACCGTTTACTATATATATATATATGTTCAGAGATGCTCTTCTGCAGACCTCGCTTGTAATAAGTGATTATTTGAGTTACTGCTGTCTTTCTGGCCATTCTTGACCTCTGACCTCAAGGCGTTTTCAGCCACAGAACTGCCGCTCTTTTTCTGACCGTTCTCTGTAAACTCTAGAGATGCTTGTGAGTGAAAATTACAGCAGATCAGCAGTTTCTGATTGAATACTCAGACACCAACAACCGTGACACGTTCAAAGTCACTTAAATCAATTTCTTCCTCTTTCTGATGCTCAGATTGAACTTCAGCAGATCGTCTTCATCATGTCTTCATGCCTAAATGCATTGAGTTGCTGCCCTGTGATTGGCTGATTAGAAATTTTTTGTTAAGCAAAAGTTCAACCTAATGAAGAGGTGAGTGTATATTGACTATATAGGATATAGAGACAAACTGAACATTTTGCAATTTAATCCGGACATTAGACCTTATTTCAGAGACGCATACAGTGATGCTGGAGATATTGTAAAATATTTCAGCAAATATAGTGAAATGTTGTAGATATTGTTCAAAAGATGTTCAACCGGCATGTATGAAAATTAGCCATTGTTTTATTACAGTAAAAGTGTAATCATGTTTTTTTTTGTTGGTGGACTGATTACAGTTTGTATAATCAAAGTGTTTCTACAGACACCATGGTCAATTTGCAGTTACGGTGGTTTAAAGTGCTATTTTATAGGTTCTTAATTGATCCTTTGCCAAGCCCCGCCCCCTTTAGTTACTGTTGCTATGTGTGTGTTTAATGTGTGGTGACAGATCGCTGAAGCTCCTCGTGAAGCGATCATCTCTTCATACTAGTTCATTTATAGCATCAAATAAACATGAATGAACATCAGAAGGAATGTTGTTTCAAGACGTGATTCAAGTTCACGAACGTTAATCTACTAACTCCCCTGACCGCTTTGATGGACAAGATGGCGGATTCTGGGTTATGATTGGTCAGATCGCCTGTCAATCAAACTGCCAGCGAATGGTCAAGTCTGTTTTGGAGTTTCCTACAACAGGTTTACATGCATCAAAAAACTTTCATTTTCATACATAATATACATTGCACATCACCACATTGTTCAATGATTTTCAAACGATTTGTCTGATGCTTTAGTCTCTCTAAACCCCTCCTTTCCAGAAGCCTGCTCTGCTCTGATTGGCCAGACGGCCCAGTCTGTTGTGATTCGTCAACCATTCAGCTCCGGAGGCTTCAGCAATCGTACACACAGTAAAGACAGTAATGACCGCGTCGATTTTACCATCAATCCGACCGCGAGTCCACAAACATTGGAAGAACTAGTTATTTAACCCCAGCCTCCATCACAAGAACGACTTGAGCAGGACGTTTCTCAGTGATACACTACTCAGCTTGACATATATTATGAGATGTTGCAACTGTAATTCCTCACCATAAGCATTAACAAGTTTATTGCGGTGCACGTGGGAAATGTATCATTAACTGCATCATTAACAGTGCTGACGTTATCCGAGCACTAAATGACTGAAGTAACATTAAAGTTAGTAAAACAAATCTTGCTCCATTACTCATCACTACTCAGAGTAGTAAGAACGACAGACAATCCCATCTTTAATGGAGTGATAAGAGTTTCGTAAATCCCATTTGGACATCACGGAGATTTGAGAAGCAATCGTGAAATGACCAATCTGTGGTCATTTTAACCACCGACTCTTCATTTCCTCATCCTTCAGGAGTGTTTACAAAGAGAAGTCGCTTTTGCTGAGAAGAAAACAGCGTCTTCTTCACATGTACACAACATGAACCTTCAGTGCTTGAGGACGGGCAGCCAATGAAGACCATTAAAGGGCATTAAGCAAATGTGTTACTTTGTGAAGTATGGGCATCAGAGAAGTGGGATATTATTTTTATTTAGTTCTGTCCTGAACAAGACAAAATGACTAAATTTATAAAAAAAATTGCCCAACAGTCAACTGAACTGTCCTGTCATGACCTGATGATCCACGACTGTTTTCATGTTTTGTGAGTCATTTTATAATTCACTCACTGCAACTTTTTCTCACAATTAGTTTTTTCCCTCACAATTGTGAGTTTGTGTTTCACAATTCTGACTTCTTTTTCTCAGAATTGTGAGATTTAAACTTGCAAACATGAATTTAGTATGTGAGTTTATGTCTCATAATTCTGACTTTTCTCAATATTGCGAGTTTATATCTCATAATTCTGACTTTTCTCAATATTGTGAGTTTATATCTCATAATTCTGACTTTTCTCAATATTGTGAGTTTATATCTCATAATTCTGACTTTTCTCAATATTGTGAGTTTATGTCTCATAATTCTGACTTTTCTCAATATTGCGAGTTTATATCTCATAATTCTGACTTTTCTCAATATTGTGAGTTTATATCTCATAATTCTGATTTTTCTCAATATTGTGAGTTTATATCTCATAATTCTGACTTTTCTCAATATTGCAAGTTTATATCTCAAAATTGTGACTTTTCTCAATATTGTGAGTTTATATCTCATAATTCTGACTTTATAACTCACAATTGCAACTTTATATCACTCAATTCTGAGGGAAAAAGTCATAATTGTGAGATAAAAACTTGCAATTACCTTTTTTTGTGTTTGTTTCACACTTATTAGTATTCCAAAGTATTCTAAAGTATTTAGATTAAGTTACTAAACTTGAGTAATGTAACGAAATACGTTACAAATGACTTTTTAAAGCATGTATTTTGTAATCTGTAGTGAAATACATTTTAAAAGTAACCGACCCAGCCCTGCTGACAGCCACATTATACGTTGCATGGAAAGTAATATCCGAAAAAGCATAAAAGGGGCACTTTAACTAGAACATCCATGTTTTTTTTTGGTTTTATTTGAAGTAATTTTTGTAAAGAGCACCATCATGGAATCGCTCTCCTCTCCAGGGTCTGGCTTCATCATCAACCGTTGTGTTTTTTTAGTCTGACAGATTACAATGCTAAAAATCACTCTCTCATGTTCCCATCAGTCACATTTTTGCTTTTTCCCCATTTGTCGCCAATATTTCACTTTTCCTTTAGATATGAGCAGATATTTCTTTCTCTGCAGTGCTCGGGAGCGTCACTCAGAGCGCCTCAAAGTGTGTGTGAGTGTGTGTTATGTTTCCTTTGAAATTCATAACGTACATATGGGCGCCTTCTTGGCTTGTCTAAATGCATAAAGTCAGCATGTCAGGGGCCATGTGGTCCGAACGTACACACGCGCAGTCTAAAGCAGCCAGGAGCAAAGACAGAAGACAATTGTGAATATTCATGAGCGAACCTCTTTGAAGTGCCTTTACTTCATTAGTGCATTTACATAATGAATATCCAGCGCGGCACGTTTGATGTGTGTGTGTGTGTGCGCGTGAGTAAACAAACCCTGCTGGATTACAATCAAATCAGGATATGAATGTGTGTAACACATAATAGTTCATGATTTAATACATGTGAATGCTTGTTTACGCAAACAAAAGTAATGCAGATGATTACGAGAGTCGAAATAAACACCCAGAAACATCAGCGCTCAGTGGGGCTGCTTCAAAACAGAACAACACGGGACGCACTGAAGGAGGAATCAGGGTGAACGGGAACATGAGGGAAAGGTTCACAGCTCTGGGAATTCCGGGAAGAGAATTGAAAAGGCAAAGTTTGAGTCGAGGAGAGTGGTTTGACTCACGGACACTCAAACCATGTTTCAACATGACTACTTCTCATGAACGGTTTAACTTCACTAGTAGAGCATGTCTTCATGCTCTACTGCACGCACACACACACACACACACACACACACACACACACACACTTTGATCTTGTGAGCTGTGATGGAGCAGATTTATGTGCAGTTACTTCTGACAAACAAGTCCAGTGCACATGTGCAGCTCACTGATAATGCTGTGAGTGTGTGAGAGAGTGTGTAGTTAGCTATAGCTTATGGACAAATGTCACTAAATGTTGGCTAAAAGAGACAAAACCTGCATAAACTGACTGAAACAGCAATGGATTTTAAGCAATTCATTCTACTCTTAAAGGGGAGCAATAATGCTCCCTTAACAGGATGTAATATCAGTCTCTGGTGTCTCCAGAATGTGTCTGTGAAGTTTCAGCTCAAAATCCCCCACAGATCATTTATTATCGCTTGTCAAATTTGCCTCTATTTGTGTGTGAGCAAAAACACACCGTTTTTGTGTGTGTCCCTTTAAATGCAAATGAGCTGCTGCTCCAGAAGAGGGCGGAGCTTTAACAGCTCAACAACAACAAAGCTGGAGAATCTCACGCAGACAAAATGAGGAAAGTGTTCAAACTGATGGAGAGACTCAGGAAGAAGTTCAACTTTTAGACGTTTCTGAACGGTTAGTGGATAAATTGATGTAGTTGCTGTGGAGTTGATCAACTCATCACTAGCATGTGTCGTCATGTTCATCTTTTTTCCTTGAATTGACCCTCATTTGTGAAGCAGTCCGGCGTAAAATGACGGCATCAACAACACTCGACTACAACAACTCTAAAGCGGCCCAACATGGCTCCGCCCACTTTGTTGCGTGTTCTCGGGGGCGGGGTTTATGCAAAAAACCTGTCTATAACCTGAACAGACCTATAACATCGACACCGGTCTTGCAGACGCCTGATATTTCCTTCCAGAAATGTGAATTTCGTACATGTGACTTTTTTCGACATCCGTCACTGGAGTGTGACTAAACATACACATGATGACTTCAACAGCAGATGGTTGCATATGCTCAAAACAATCCGAGTTATCATCTGCAAAAGACTCGGTCTGTGATGAAATGTATCTACAGGAACAACACGTTCAGAGGTCCTGTCCTCAAATAAACCAGCCGTGCTATTTGAGGTAGTGACGTGTTCTAGCTAACTTTAAAAAGGCATCACATGGACTGATATAACCTCTCGCCTTCAGCAACAGAACATTGTGTATTTGTGTTTTAAGACAGTTTGTCTGAACAAAGCTCTTTTATATTTGGATACAATAATCCAGAGAATTCTCCACGACTAGAAAAAACTTCCAGCAGCAGCAGAGATTCACACATCTCCACCAGAAACACTTGACTCTATGATTCATCGGTAAAGCCATTGGTTACACTTTATTTCACAGCATCCTGGTTTCACATGTACTTACTATAGCGATAACAGTAAAGTGTGCATAATTACAAGCAACTAACCCTATACTGACAGCAGGTCTTGTTAATTGACATTACTTAAAAGTGTTAATTTTGTTAACGAAAACTGTTCATTTGCAAACTCTTTTCCTCATCATGCAATATTGCTGAAGAAAAAGACGAGACTAAAATGCCCAAGTTTCACAGACAAGGCTCAAGCTAGTCTCAGACTAAAATGTGTGTTTTAGCTGTTTTAACTGAAAGAAACTTAAAATATGTCAGTGTTATTGTTTTGTTTCAAGATGTACATCAGTAATGTTAAGGGCTGGGTCGGTTACTCTTAAAATGTATTTCACTACAGATTACAAAATACATGCTTTAAAAAGTCATTTGTAATGTATTTTTCGTTACATTACTCAAGTTTAGTAACTTAATCTAAATACTTTAGAATACTTTGGAATACTAATAAGTGTGGAACAAACACAAAAAAGGTCATTGCAAGTTTTTATCTCACAATTCTGACTTTTTCCCTCAGAACTGCGTGATATAAAGTTGCAATTGCGAGTTATAAAGTCAGAATTATGAGATATAAACTCACAATATTGAGAAAAGTCAGAATTATGAGATATAAACTCACAATATTGAGAAAAGTCAGAATTATGACATATAAACTCACATACTAAATTCACAATTGCAAGAAAAAAAGTCAGTATTGCAAGTTTATATCTCCCAATTCTGACTTTATAACTTGCAATTGTGAGTTTAAATCTCGCAATTCTGAGAAAAAGAAGTCAGAATTGTGAAACACAAACTCACAATTGTGAGGGAAAAAACAAATTGTGAGAAAAAGATGCAGTGAGTGAATTATAAAATGACTCACAAAACATGAAAACAGTGGAAAACATGAAACTTAACTCCTCTTTTTCAGACGGTCAGAGTCAGAGAATCACCAATCGCTGTTTAAATGACATTAAAACTCAAAGTAATCACTTTGGTAATCTAAAACACTTTTCAGATGTAACTGTAATCTGATTACCACCCATTTAAAATGTAACTGTAATGAAATACAGTTACTCAAATTTTGTATTTTAAATACGGAACTAAGTTACTTGTATTTCGTTACTCCCCAACCCTGGTGATAGAGTATGGATTAATATCAATATTCCGGTCGTCAGTGGAAATCATGTAGCTGTAAGATCTGACCCTTGACCCTACATCATCTATAAAAACACAATAATACCATATAAAATGGCAGAGATTACAAACTAACTGCTAACATGCTATCTGAGCAGACACTACATCTGAATTTGAACTTATGGACGTAATCCGCATCATTCGCCATGTTGTCATTATCACGTCAGTTGTGTCGCTTCACTGCCATTCATAATCCTCTCCCGTGGCCTCATGGGAGTAAAGTGTCCATTGACACACTTCAGAATCTCAAGGGAAGTAGTAGGTCATCCGGGGACTTTTCCAATTCAAATCAATAATACATATGTAGAGGAATTTGGAGAAATGTAGTCTACTTTACAGTGTCTCTTGACTGCTGTAGTCAAACAGCAGATTCAGCAAACAATGAAACAGATCACAGACACTCACATCTCTAGTGAAGTATTATTTTGATAAGAAATTATAAATAAAACAATTAAAAAAAAAAAAAAAAAACCCAAATTTGAATCATTTGCATATATTGTAAATGTCCCACATCTGCATCGAGGACGTTCTGCTGCAGCTGAAGAATCGCTGCTTTACAGCCAACAAGGACAAGAAACACAGTAGATGATAGAAAGAGTTACTTCGAGAAGCAACATCACCACACTTCAGATTTACAGTAGAACGTTTCTCCGGCGGTCTGATCGTTTGTGTGGGTCTCTGTATCATCCCGCCATCGCAGCGCCGAATTCCTCAGTAATGGAGGAGCTCGCCCCGCCCTGCAGCGCACGCTTATCAGAGCCGTGTGACTTCCTGCTGCTCCACCAACAGCTCCACACACAAACAACACTGTGTGTGTGTGTGTGTGTGTGACAATCAGAAATTAATGCTAGGCCAATTGACCATATGTTCGGTTACTTCCTGGTTTTATTAAGCCAGCTTGGTCATTTCCGGTGAACTGTTGTTGTCCTGTACTCGCTGCACATCTACACAAAACCATCAGTGGTTACTTTTTAAAGCTGTATTTATATTCTAACGCAGTTATTACACTCGGCTAGTTTCCCAATGAACCAGTTTTATTGATTGCAATAAAGATGAAGCTAATGGGAACGTTTGAATAAAAAAACACGGTGTCTGTAACGTGACACTTATCCAGCACTTTAAATATTATTTTTAATGTGATGACCACAAACATTATTTGTTCATCCTCATTTTTAAAACTGAATGTTTCAAGAATTTGGAAGCGCATAATTGGAATATAAAAATAAAAAAAGATGTTAATTACCAGTATAACCAGCAGGTGGCGGCAGAGCATTTATTTGCACATATATTAACCGTTTCCTGTAATAAAGTCACTCAGTTTCGCTTTTGAATAAAAATTAAACATTATGAAATCAGTAGGTTTATGAAGGCATGTTGTCATGAAGTATGAAGTCCTCACAAAATCTCATGGAAAACACAAACTTTTCTTGTGAATGAATTGACACTTTTTTTCAAGTGTGAAAACTGATGGATGAATTGAGTTTTGCAAGAGGATGAACACTGAGACGTCTCTTTTATGTCGTCTAACATTTGAATGACTAAATTAATGCTAGGCCTGATTATTTAAGTGATTATATTCTGATTAAAAACTAAGTATTACACTATTGATGCTTAACACACCAATTATTCATTTCATTATAAATCATTTTATGCATGAAGGACACATACAATTGATCAAAAATTACAGTAGAGACATTCATAAGGTTACAAAAGATTTCTATTTCAAATTACTTTCTATTCGTCACTCTCTCTCTCTCTCTCTCTCACAAACACACACTCATTCTCTAACGCACACACACACACAAAGGTCACCTGACTGATGCGGTTATTTCCTGTTAGAGGTAAACATGGGTGAAATGATCTTTGAGAGCAGATGGACACAAACCATCATAATTAAAGATGAGCAGAGATCCCAGAACATCCAGATTCACCGAGAGATACAGTATAAGGACACTCACTAGTTCTCCCTGTGCGTTCGACAGACAACATCAGATGTGTTGTGAGAGTGTGGATTGAGCCACGGCAGAAACTGAATTGATTTAGATACCTCGTGAAATAAATGTGCAGTATTTTCTGATGTAAACGCTAGCGCTCTCTCAAATCACGTGATCTGAAAACATGGCCCGGAAAGTTCTCCCATAGTTCTGTTTTTATTGTATTTTTGATCAAATAAATGCAGCTTTGGTGAGCTTAATAACAGTAATAATAATAAAAAATCTTAATTTAAAACTTTACACCATCAAAAATGGTTTACTTCTTCAACTTGGACCAGACTAACACAACTGTGATCTGTGCTGGAATTCAAATAAACCTGATGTCAAACCGACGCCTTCGAGGACTTCTTCCAGCTGTCAGGACTAGATGCTGCCTGAATCATTACGACTAAACGGGATTTCTGTGTGGATTTTGTGCAGGAGTCTAGAGGGAGGAACCAGAATCAGCTCAGAGTCAGAGTCCTAATATGTCTAGAGAGCCGCACGTTTCATACTCTCCTGATCTTCATAAACACAGGAAATCCACCGGCAGGCCTCGCTTTAAACCTAAAGCAGGTGCCGTGGGAAAGAGCCTTTTCCAAAACATTCCATGGAAATCTGCTCATGCCAGACAAACACACACCCATATGTTTCTACAAACTGTGTATTAAAGAGCCTCGCGTCTCACATCACATGATTCAAATGACACTTCTCTTAAAGGGATAGAAATTGAGATTCGGATTCCGTAAGAACAAAATCAATACAATAAAACACCAAAATCAAATGAGTTCCGGAGCATCTTAATGTCTCCGAAGATACAGATAAAACACTGTAAAAATATGCAATAGGAGAGAAAAATATGAAGCAGCAAAACTGTTTTCAACATTGATAATAATAATAAATGTTTCTTGAGCGCAGGAGTGAAAAAACTGTCTAGTTCAGTCATGAAACTCTAGATGGTGCAGGCTGATTGATCCTTCATTACCGCATGGCACAAGCTGATCCTGCAGCCAATGAGATCGCTTGTTCAACATCTAACAATCTGGTTCAGTGTTTGCTGTAAGCTTGTCCTGCAGCGCTATAACAGTTCCTCTGAACCCCTCCACCTCCCCAGCTCCACCTGCCTAGATCTGCTGCAGTATGTCTATTTACACAGCATTAGTAGAGTTGTCAAAAGTTTACATCCAGCTCCACGTTGTTTAAATAGCAAATGCACTCGCGGCCGTCTGCTCGCCCATGGGCGTTGGTCTGAAAACGAGGTGTGTTCAGGTGCATTGTTGGCGTGTTGCTATTTTGAAGAACTGAAAATGACTGCCCCATTGACCAATAAAAACCTGCTCTAAAGTCAACGGCGCGGTATTTTTTTTTTTGTTATTTAAAGAGTGCGTTAGTAATATGCGCCTATAGGTGGGTGCACAACGCGCACAAACATGCCAAATATCAAAAATATAAGGATTCCTCTCTGGAGAAGTGTTCAGTCTTTCCGCAAATTCCACAATGTAAATAGTGAATCCAATGGTTCAAGCACACCTGGCTTTTAAAGGGAATAGGAGACACTCTGATTGGTTTATTGCACGTTACGCCCAAAACACACCCATTAAGAGACTAGTACAACGCTTTTGGACCATGAGCCTGACACACCAACTATATTTCCATTGTTAAACTGGCAAAAATGCTAAACTAAGTACACCTATGCCATGCACTTCAGACCATGAGCTTAGATGGTTAAAATAGAGCCCTTAGTCAGCCAAGACCAGATAACATGAACATATTCAATAACACGCTAAAACTATTTTGAGAGTTGTCATGATTAAAATATTATTACAATTAAAAAAAACAGTCGTATTTGAATATATTTCACAATATTACTTTAAACTTTTTAACTAAAAAAATAAGTATTCTTCCAAAAATACTAAAAAATAAATCATACTGAACCCTAATTATATAACAGTAATGAATATGCAACTTTTGCTCGGCTTTCAAAGAAAAATGCACATTTTTTTTTTTGTGATCTGCAACTACTGACTCACTCCAGCAGGCTGCGGAGGGTGGTGAATGTAATGTTTTCAGAATCATTAATGAGCTGGAAGGAGATTTGGAGTCATGATGAGTAAGTACTTGATGAGTGTATGAGAAGCCGCTACAGAAAAACATTGATACACACACACACACACACTCTCATGGGAACACACGGGTGGCACACTTTACGTGTGTGTGTGTACAGCCAATCAGAAGATAAGATAGGGTTTCCACGACAACTAGAACATTTAAGATTCTTTCTGTCTCAAAGGGGAAGAGGGCAGAGATTAGAGGAGAGGCTGACCGCCGATCGCTCCTAAACATGAGAGAGAGAGAGAGTGTTTGACTGGAGGTGAAGAGGACGGTCAGACTCAAGTGGCTAAATTCGGGCTTGAAGATCAAACTGATCAGACAGACTGATGGAACACAATCACTGGCTCTCTGCACTCATTCATGAACCAGCCAAACTCATTCTCCACATCAGAGCGCTGAAGCTGTGAGTCGCTCCGCTGCAGTTTTATGCATCACTTAGTGCTGATGTATCATTTCTGCTCGCAGACACATTAAACGCAGCATCTGTGTGAGCAGTAGATCACGCCGACCTTAAACCTCCTGCTAAACTCACTTTATATAATCGTTTAGATCAACTCGACACAGAAAGACAGACTTTTCTTACCGTATTTACATTGTTTAGCACAGTTTTCTAGTAATCAGGTAAGATGCAAATGCTTTGGCAATACAAATGTATGATTGTGTGTCATGGCAATAAAGCACATTAAACTGAGAAAGCACATTCCTTTCTGTAGTTTATGAATTTATATGTTTTTTATGTACTTTTATAATTTTATTTTATTTATTCTGAACTTTAAAAACATAATATTTCTAAGTGTTTAATTAAAATTTGACATTTTGTTTAAACACTTTAGAAATCAACTTAAAGCTGCACTATGTAGTTTTTCGTCCTCAAGAGGTCTCCTATTCAAAACATACGCAGAGTTTGAGCGAGGAATCTTGGGACATGTGGTCTTCACCTCACAGCCGGTGGAAAAGAATCGGGATGAGACTCGGGCAGAAATGTGATTATTACCGTCACTGTAGTCTGAAGCAGAGCAGGAGCGAGTGTTGTGGAGCTGAACGAGACGCTGGAGCGACTGATAATGAGAGACGAACGACACACGCCTCGAGAGCAGCGGGACTTTTATTATGACACAGTCGCCGCTTCCGCTTCTCCGGTCATGAGTGTGAGGAAACGCAGCTCTGTTGATCATATTAGACACATTTGAGTGTGTTGAAGATGATGTTATAGAGTTACTCTGAGCGTTCGCTCGCGGCTGCTGTGAGACACTTGTTAAAATAAAGCAGCATCTGATGATGATGTTAGCTACTGGACAAAACAGTGTTTTTCTCTGAGGCGTGGTAAAGCATGGTACTCGCAGAAAATCAATAAGACTAAACGTGTTGAGCTAGAACAATAATTAGTTTTCTGTCTATAAATGTATCAAAACAGATGTTCTCTTGTCTATTAAAACATGTAATATATTAAAGTCTTTGGTGTTTCCATGGTTTCTGTAAAATAAAACCGGAAACCGAGTGATTTGACGCCATCTACAGGCGACTCCCTCACACGTTCCTGATCCTTGGTTAAAGTTGCGATTTTCTCTCAGTTCACAAATAGTTGGAAACATTTGGGATATTGTAAGTACTCAACTGAACAAAATATATAACACTGGCCAAGAGGTTTTTGGATATTTTACTGCAAAAATGTTACATATTTTTTTTTTTTTTTTTTAATTTCTGAATTTTAGGCAGAGGGTTTTTTTTGTATTTTATAATGTATTGTATCAATATATGTGTGCGCATGTTTGTTTATTCATTCAAGAAATCTTTTTTAATTATTCTTGCAAATTTTAGCATCTGAACTTTTCAAAATGTACATTAGAGATTTTGAACCACAAATTTACTTAAATTCTAAATTGTTTGACATTTAA
The DNA here is from genome assembly GCA_038088235.1 of Zacco platypus. Classification (NCBI taxonomy): domain Eukaryota; kingdom Metazoa; phylum Chordata; class Actinopteri; order Cypriniformes; family Xenocyprididae; genus Zacco; species Zacco platypus. The sequence continues at coordinate 1,859,017 of CM076067.1, forward strand.
GAAATCAAAACAGAAATGGAATTCAATTTAAATTTCAGACTTCACAGGAGCGATTTTCTACGGAGCCCCTAAAGGGACAAAAAACGTGAGATGTGAGGAAAAATAACATTTCAGTGTTTTTGCGTTCTCTCCTAAATGTGTGCGTTGACATCATTTTTCCTCCCATCTTATATTTTCTTCATCACCATGTTCCTTTAGGGGTGCCGTAATGTCCCAACTTTCCCAATTGAAACTTTCTAATTTGAGAGAAAACAACATTTTAAACTATGAATTTGTGAGGTCTGATTGCTCGGTCCTGACTTCACCTTCTCCTCCCCCAGGTCTCTTCTCACAGATACCGATGGCTTCGACAGTACGTTGATCATCAATAACAACAGAACATCTCAAGAGCAGAAACAGTGATTAGGACGGATTGAACCGTAGAGAAGCTCACATGAACCGCTTCAAGAGCGCATTCGAGTTTTGAAAAACTCACTTCAAACCAAGAGAGAAAGAGCAAGACATGCTAATGTGAGAAAGAGAAAACCTAATGAACCTAATTATTCAGCACAGCTGAACGGTGGGATGCAAACCAACCCAAACCCAAACCAGCTTAACGAACCGCTTTCATCCGGCTGAGACACGGGGACTCAGCGGTGATGTCGAGTGTGTGTGTAAAGCGCTCCTAATGGCCAGCGCATTACTGAAAGTGCTTATAATTCAGAAGTTCACACCAATTTGCAGCGTAATTTTACGTATTTTCACACATTAGAAAAGCAGCTAGATAGAGAGGAGGAGCAGCTGGAAAAAGCAAGTGTTTTTCTGGAAACAAGCAGCTTTGTCATAAAAACAGTGTCATGTCACAGAGGGTTGCTGGGAAGCAGTCGTCATGACACCAGAGATATCAGATGTGCCGGAACACAAGGTCAGGTGATCACTTCTCGTTCAGCGCGGTCAGCAACCTTCCCTCAGACACTGTTACGATCCATCTCGAAGGAGGAAACACGCACTCGATCCATCTCTCTCCCGCTCTGCTCCATTAGACAGTAAATGGACTTAATATACTTTATATAGCTGATCTGCTTTCACATCTAAACGCATTAGAAATCAATGACGCACGCTCGCAAAGAAAGCGTACAGCGTTCGGCTTCAATAACATTTTCGTGCGTCGTGTGTCAGCGTTAATACTCAACTACGCTGAGGTACAGCCCATCTGCTCATGTGCAGAACAACACAAAACACATCCAGAAACGTCATTAAACACGACTTTAGGTTTGATCATTCATACTAGCAGTGGAATGATTTACTAGATTGAAAATTCATATTCAAATGCGAGTATCCTAGTAAACATAGTCGGTTATGTCTTTAGTGAACAGTCGAAAAAGACAGTGTGTTGGATCTGTGCGTTCGCTCTTAAAGTGACAGCAGCCTAATAATCCTGCTGCAAAAGACAAAGACAAAGTCACTCACTTTTGTAACTTTATTAAAGATTAATCTATATTTAATGTTTAATTTTACATTTGATTACTTTATCCAATTTTTGTACCTTAAAACTACCGTTCGATCTCTCGGAAAATCACTGTTTATTTCATTTGTATCTTGTTCTACTGTGTGTTATTTCTTGCAATTTGAGTATTTGTTCTTATTTTATTACTGTTAACTTGTCTTTAATGTTTTACATTCATATTAGTCGTTTTAACACCGGTATTAGTATGGAGAATTGTACATTTTCACTGTTAACTAATATTTTGGTGTCATTACTGCCCATTTTCATGTGTGATAAAAAATATTTATGGCCAATACATTTGCAGGTGTGGTGAAAAGTTCGTCCCCTTATATATATATATATATATATTAAAGACTTATATTTATTTAAATTATAGTTATTAGTCAATATATATATATATATATATATTTATTTAATATATATTTAATATATATATATTATAGTTATTAGTCAATATATATATATATTAAAGACTTATATTTATTTTAATTATAGTTATTAGTCAATATATATATATATATATATATATATATATATATATATTTATTTATTTAATATATATTTAATATATATATTATAGTTATTAGTCTATATATATATATATATATATATATATATATATATATATATATATATATATATATATATATATATATATATATTGACTAATAACTATAATTAAAATAAATATAAGTCTTTAATATCAGTTGATATTGTACCAATATATCATGCATCCTCTGTTTTTGGACTGATGACTTATTTATGAATAAGGTCATCTTCTAGTTTGTGTAAAAGTAATCATCAAACAAGTGTTTAATTCACTGGATTGTCCAAAAAAAAAAAAAGAGTCATTCCCAAATTCAGATTTAATATATAAACCACTTTCTCTTTGATATTGACTCGTGACATGATGACAGCAGGGAAGCACACGTATGTCACGGCACATGTGATGTGGTTTTGTGGAGTGTGATGGAGATGTGATCTTAAGCACACCGACACCAACACACTTTAAATCACGGCTGAGGACCAGATGTTGCCAGACCGCCACGAGCTCTCTCTCCGCCTCTGATATACTGCCTGTCTCCCTCGGAGAGGTGAAGGCTTCTGGGTAAACAGACACATTTAGACAAACACAAAAAGCTCAAATGGAGAGAAACAGATGAATGAGGCAGCGGAAAAGACCTTAAGGTCTGCCTAAAAAAAAGATCTAAAGCCGAAAGAAATGAACCGAACACACCAGCAGGTCACGAACGATGGAAACAACAAAATGGACACTAATGGTCTTATTGTGCATGATTTGAACAGACTTCTAACCCTGAGCATTAAACTTCGGCCTGAAACTTGTTCCAAGCTGTTTGAGCTTTACACATCAATTATATCTAACTGAAAATGAAAAATGGTTGAGGAGACGTACTGTTACTTCTCTAAATCACCAAACCTTTGGCCAATTTTCACATGGCAAACTATAAAATGGACAAAAACAATCCACTGACAAAAACTGAAGGAGGAAATCATCACCATAACAACCACCAACATGTGACATAAAACATGAAGTTCAATTCTGGTGCTCTCTCTCTCTCTCTCTCTCTCTCTCTCACTCTCTCTCTCTCTCACTCTCTCTCTCTCTCTAAAATGAATTAATTGTCTAAATAAATAAATAAATACACACAATATATACACACACATACACTCATGTGTAATATTAACACTATAAAGGTGAGTGAAATACATGCACTCAAATCAAAAATATTTAGGCCAAAAATAGCTTAGCATCAGAATAATTACATTTACTCGGTGAAGGAGTACAAACTCTTTAACAAGCAATAAACAATCAGTCAAAATTGGAAAGAAATTGGATTTACTTATGATAAATATATAAAGCTGGTTATTGTGAATTTGAAACATACTCAGTTTATCAGTACTATTACAGAAATCACCTGACAAATATACATTAAAAGGATAGTTAGTTCGCTCAAAAATGAAAATCATCCCATGATGTCCTCACCCTCAAGTCATCCTAGCTGTAAATGACTATCTTCTTTCAGAGTTATATTAAAAAATATCCAAACTTTGTGTCATTGAATAGTATCTGAGATTTTGAAGCACAAAAAAGTGCATCCATCCATCATAAAAGTAATCCATACGACTCCAGTGGGTTAAAAAAGGCCTTCTGAAACGAGGAGTGACCTCTGACCCCACGAATGACGTAGCTCCTCTGAAATCCTCGGACATTTTCTTTCTTGTAGACTTCTAATCCGTGACCGATGTTTTGTTTTACTGTATCCTCGGCACTTCATCAATTCTCGCCTAAACTTGTGCTCCGTCATATGTCGGGTCAGAGGTCACTCTTGATTTGCACTGGCGGAAGCTAGTGATTCTAGTTTATAAAGTTTTAAATATGGATATTTTCCTTACAAAAACGCATCGCTTCACTTCGGAAGGCCTTATTGACAACCTGTTGAGTCGGGTGGATTACTTTCATGATGGATGGATGTGCTTTTTTGGGCTTCAAAAAATATATATGGCTCCATTCACTCCCATTATTAATCTTGGAGGACTAAGGATATTTTTTAATATAACTCTGAATGTGTTCGTCTCAAAGAAGATAGTCATATACACCTAGGATGATTTGAGGGCGAGTAAAGCTTGGGATAATTGTGTGAACTATCCACGTAAATGTATTAGTTTATGTAAAAGCTATAATGACTGGAAACTGTATGCAAATGTAAGCCTTTTTTAACTACTCATTCAGCATCTTTTCTTCATGTATTTTCATATGAAAATATATGAGAAAAAGATGCTGAATGAGTAGTTATTCAGTCACCTGATCTGATTTCTCTTTGATCCCCCCGCACTAGGGGACGAGATGCGTCACTTCTCCTCCTCAGAGAAACTCAGACAGAAATAAACCGCAGCGAGACAGTCCTGACAAACATTCCTGGAAGTTTCCGCATTCATTATCTCTTCTCACCACGTCTGCAAATGGGACGACAAATTACAGCGAAATTCTCAGACGCCCCTCTGACAACTGCACTGTGATTTAATGAAGCAACTCAAGCCCTGTGTGAGTCTCCGGCTTGACACCATGTTTGACCGACACGTGAAAACTAAATGCGTGTTATTCACAGAAGAGTCTGTTGCTACACTCCAGAACTAATTTCTGCTGTTTTGCGCAATTATGGACCAAATGCTGGTCGTGTTCAAATGGCCTAAAAATAGCTAATGCATTTTCTTGATGTGCTGGTTAGTCAGTGAGGCTAACTATCACAATCCTCAATAAAATAAATGCATGCAATTGTAACCAACTTGAGGCCAATGAAAAATGAATACATTATGTTTAATGCATCTTGCATTTGTAGTCAGTGGTGTATAACTGAGCTGTGCCTTAAGGATTTGAAAACATCCACTGAAAATCAAGTGTGTTATTGAGTGAGAAGTGAAGCTGGTTTGTGTTTAGAGTCTCAGCGTGAGTGCAGCATTAACACGACTGTAACGGCCTCTGTATAGGACTGCAAAACTGGACAAGTACAGAGTCAATTATTCAATCAGCAAGGGAAATGAAAGAAAGAAGAAAAAACGTGGGGTGTAAAGACCTACAAGTACGAAGCTGTGCATTATCGAAACGCATGAATCATATTTTTCCATCACTCGGAGCATCCTCACTCCACAGTGGTTATTTAAAGGCACTCATATCACGAGGATTCTAACCGTCCTTGATCGTTTAAGACTATATTGTATTATGAAAACATACTGTGAGTTTCAACACTCAGAACATCCTCCTCAGTGAAACAAAAAAAAGAAGTACAGTGGGTACGGAAAGTATTCAGACCCCCTTAAATTTTTCACTCTTTGTTATATTGCAGCCATTTGCTAAAACCATTTACGTTCATTTTTTTCCTCATTAATGTTCACACAGCACCCCATATTGACAGAAAAACACAATTCTTGACATTTTTGCAGATTTATTAAAAAAAGAAAAACTGAAATATCACAAGTATTCAGACCGTTTGCTGTGACACTCATATATTTAACTCAGGTGCTGTCCATTTCTTCTGATCATCCTTGAGATGGTTCTACACCTTCATTTGAGTCCAGATGTGTTTGATTATACTGACTGGACTTGATTAGGAAAGCCACACACCTGTCTATAGAAGACCTTACAGCTCACAGTGCATGTCAGAGCAAATGAGAATCATGTGGTCAAAGGAACTGCCTGAAGAGCTCAGAGACAGAATTGTGGCAAAGCACAGATCTGGCCAAGGTTACAAAAAAAACAATTCTGCTACACTTAAGGTTCCTAAGAGCACAGTGGCCTCCATAATTCTTAAATGGAAGACGTTTGGGACAACCAGAACCCTTCCTAGAGCTGGCCGTCCGGCCAAGCTGAGCTATCGGGGGAAGAAGAGCCTTGGTGAGAGATGTAAAGAAGAACCCAAAGATCAATGTGGCTGAGCTCCAGAGATGCAGTCGGGAGAAAGTTGTAGAAAGTCAACCATCACTGCAGCTCTCTACCAGTCGGGGCTTTATGGCAGAGTGGCCTGACGGAAACCTCTCCTCAGTGCAAGACACATGAAAGCCCGCATGGAGTTTGCTAAAAAACACCAGAAGGACTCCAAGATGGTGAGAAATAAGATTCTCTGGTCTGATGAGACCAAGATAGAACTTTTTGGCCTTAATTCTAAGCGGTATGTGTGGAAAAAACCAGGCACTGCTCATCACCTGTCCAATACAGTCCCAACAGTGAAGCATGGTGGTGGCAGCATCATGCTGTGGGGGTGTTTTTCAGCTGCAGGGACAGGACGACTGGTTGCAATCGAGGGAAAGATGAATGCGGTCAAGTACAGGGATATCCTGGACGAAAACCTTCTCCAGAGTGCTCAGGACCTCAGACTGGGCTGAAGGTTTACCTTCCAACAAGACAATGACCCTAAGCACACAGCTAAAATAACGAAGGAGTGGCTTCACAACAACTCCGTGACTGTTCTTGAATGGCCCAGCCAGAGCCCTGACTTAAACCCAATTGAGCATCTCTGGAGAGACCTAAAAATGCCTGTCCACCAATGTTTACCATCCAATATGATATGATTCAATATGATCTTAAAGAGGACTGATCGACCGTTCGCAAAGCCCCGCCCCCTTTAGTTACTGTTGCTATGAGTCAGTCATAGTCATGTCACAAGTCATGCGCTCTCACGTCACACATCATGTTCTCACGAAATGAAAAATACATCGCGGAGCAAAGAGGACACTGACAACGTATGAAACAGTTTCATATTTAAAATATTGTAATTTTTATTAAAGAAGTTTAAACGACAAATAGCGTCTAGTGTCTCTTTAATGTTCAATTCAATTCAACTTTAATGTTAATAAGTTCACCAACGTTAATCTACTAACTCCCCTGACTGCTTTGTCGGACAAAATGGCGGATCCAGGGTTATGATTGGTTAGATCGCCTGTCAATCAAACTGCATCCAATGTAAAAGCTTTGTTTTGTGGTCGTGTTGGAGAGGCCTGACGTGTCAACTGTCTCCACCAATGCCATGAGATTGGTGTTCGGCTGAACACTGAATGATTGTCTAAGTGTTCGGGAAGCCAGTTTGTAAACAGTCATTGCAATTCTGTGGAGATATAACACTCTGCAGTTTTAAATGCTGATTACTGTTGTATTATAATTATATTTCTGTCAAAATATGAAACTGTCTGCATTCAGATTAGTTATAAGAGACTGAGTTCATGACTGATTTAGTTTGTGGTTCATTTCCCATGTGAGTTGAGCGACTGTTCTAAATTTCTGCTCTAGTTGAGCTGTGTCACATTCTGTTCCATTCTCCGCTAATTGAATGTCCCAGCCTGATGATGCAACAGTTATATTTCACCATGACATCATAATCAAAGCATTGCCATGGTAACCATTAGCTGGTTCTGACCTCATAAAGGAATCTCGTTAGACTAACACACTGGAATGTGGGATATGATGTGATGGTGGCCCTTGCATAACCGCAGCTCGTTAAAATATCATAGTGCAGACACTCATGACGCTAATTAGCTCACTCACTGCAGAATATTCCAGCGATGTTAAAAGAGACTGTTTGATCAGATCAGGTCAAATCAGGGCAAACTAAAAAGTTTAATAACTGTCCTCTTAGTTACGGTTAATGATGTTATGGAGTAACAAGAGCTACTTTAGTTAAAGGCGTTATATCATTTAAAAAAAAAAAATAATAATAATAAAATTATCCATAGTATTTTTTTTTTTTTTTTTGCTGTTGTGATTTTCATGGTGTAAAACACCAACCTGTTAAAGAGGATCTTTAATGCCCATTTTAGTCTCAATGTTGTTTTTGTGCTCTACTAGATCAGGTTGATTATTTTCCAGCTCCTCTCTTCCCAGTCTGTCAGTAACGCTCTGTTTACTTCCTGTCTCTATGAAGCCCCGCCTTCTGAAAAGCACAATGTGCTCTGATTGGTCGGCAGGAGCAGTGTGTTGTGATTGGTCAACCACTTCAAGTGTGTCTCCGCCCCTTAACTAAATGCCCCTTAACTAGAGGTCGACCAATTGTTCGGTTTTGCTGCTGGAACAACAATCGCCTCGTGGAGTTTGTTTTGACACTTCAGATGCGGATTTAAAACAATGAAACGGTACGTCATACAGTACATGTTTCCACATCATTAGAGATGACGGGTGTAGAACGATGTGACGGAGAGTAATTAATGACAATTTACATTTTTGGATGAACTAACATTTACAAATACATTTTTACATTTTAAAGTCGTTTCTCTTAACATTACTTAAAGCACTACGAACTAAGATGAAAGATCAAGGCATGATTAATATATTCATATTTTGGTAACACTTTATTTTACAGTGTCATTGTTACATATGATACATGTATTTACTATAGTAACAACTAGAAATTATGCATAATTACATGCAATTAACCCTAACCTTATAGTAAGTACACGTGGTTACTTGTCATTACTCAGTAATTAAATGTATAATTACACTGTAATACCGACACCTTAAAATGAAGTGTAACCAATATTGTTATATTAAGTACTGTTTTTCAATTGTTCGTAATAAAGTTCAGCACTATTTTATGTGTTACGTTTGTTTTCATTCAGTATCCATTTTAAAATCTATCGGTTGATTAATAGGTTACCAGCTTGCATGGGCTAGTTATCATTATCAGTAAAATCCATCAGTCAACCTCTAGTTTAGACCCACTAATAACTCACTCGACCCCTTTATTCTGCATGTGCATTGGGCGGGAATTACTGAAATGAGGAATATTTTGTAATCGAGGCGTTTCAGGAAAACCAACTGAATGACTTGTAGTCACAGCTGGACATTTAAATGTAATATTCCAACTATAAGCATTATGGTTCTAGAGCATCCTCTCTCTTTTGGCTAACTATGCACATACTGGGTCAAAAACACAAACAGAGCTGGTGGTGTACACGTGTGTCTGTGTGTGTGTGTGTGTGTGTGTGTTCTTATCTCGCAAGAGACCACAGTCGAACAACATCTAATCAAAGATCAGCTTGCTTGTGGCTGCCTCTCCACTTTGAGCTGAACACTATCGGACTGACCCCTGAATAAGTAGGATGGATTATCTGAAAGCAAACGCTTTTAGTGATTAGATACAGTGTGTGTGTGTGTGTGTGTGTGTGTGTGTGTGTGTGTTTCAGAGGAACAGACATTATTATAACCAGCTGTTTGCACTCTTCCAAAACACTGCCAATGCCATTAAAAAAGTTTTCCAGTAAGTTTAAAACCGTTGAGATCGAGAGAAGCAGAGAGAGAGAGAGAGAGAAAACGTTGTAGCAAACAACACTGCAGGGCATAACAGTGTCTTCCTAATGATTGTGAGAATAGGAGAGAGAGAGTGTATGACAGGAAGGGCCAAAAAATGAAGACAGACTGAAAGAAAAAGAGTACCTGTCACACAAAACCTTCATTGCTTCTGGAAAGCAGTACCAAGAAAGCAGTATGTGTAGGAATGTTTTTGCAAGAGAAAAATCACAATTCAAATTCCATCTTTGAGCTATTTCTTCAGTCTATTCAGAGCTGTATGAAAGCGTGTGCGTGACGTGTGCTCGCGTGTGTCTGGAGAGAGGATGAGTTCTAGTCATTTATATTCCGCCTCAAAAAAGGGACAAAATGAGAAGGGTTTCGTGACAGCAAACTCCCATGATGCACCAATGAGTGACACAGTAGTAGAGTTTGATCAGAAGTCTTGATTAGACTCCATCTCAACATCTCTTGACATCTTTCTAAATATACACACACACACACACACACACACACACACACCTGCAGTTGAGGCCCTCGGGACTCTTTACTGAAGTCTTCTCTCAATGATATCTCACTTTAGATTAAAAATACAACCAAGCCAAACTAAAAAAAATGTGCATGGGAATGTGGGACTGTTATTTGATGGAAAAGGGGGAGGCAGAAGTGAAGAATATAGAAGAAGCCTGAAGTAAAGGCAGAGGGAGATGAAGTACTGAAGACGAAGAACTAGAAAAAGAACGAGCTAAGCAAATACAGGAGTTATGGATTTTGGAATATGCAGAGGTAAAATTAGAGACAGCCATGGTAGAGAGCTAGACGTAGAGTCAACAGTAATGAGAGACATTTGATAATGCTGTAATGACTGAGACACAAGTATTTGTCATATTTAACAAATAATCTTTAAAACCCAGTTCGACCGTGAGGCCCCAAAACCTCAAGCCGTGTGCAACCATTCACCATAGAGTCAAACTAACCGCACAACTTCATCATTTCTTCACTCAACGCAGAAGAAATCGATTGCTTCAACACCATCAAACCCTTCCTCTGCTCCAACTGTCAACGCAAATGCAACTCTCGTACATTTAAGGAGTTGTTTCAAATGAGACTCTGATGAATCTTTTCCATACATTCATTTCCTGTTTTGGTCACTTTCACTTTCCATTTAACCATGTACATGTGATTGTGTTTGCTTGGATTAGTTGTGTTTGTGATTTAGTTAATAAAAGTTTGTGCATAATGTCACTAAAACGATTTCTGATCTCGCTACACGACGTACACGCTAAGAACGAATTGCTTTTCCATGAAAAATACGATTTCTTAGAATTAATAAATACGCAATACAGAGTGTTTTGCTGGACAAACTGATTAATTGATTTTAATATTAATTTGGCTACTTCTAGATCCGATTAACTAATGAATTATTAATATTTCCCCGTTGAGCTAATTTTCAAAATTAGCTACACATGTTTGGTATCATTCGACACGTCTCGGTGTTACTGGTACAACGGTCTCGTCCTTCAGGTTGCTTCATTAGTTCCAAACCGCTTGTCCTACAGGAATGTTTCTTGGGCCGAAGAGAGGGAAACACCCTGGAAACTGAATCTGGATGTAGGCGTTATGTACTCTTGATGCATAAAACCCACTGAAATAAACAAGACTTGATTATGATTACATAATTAAAACTATGGGAAGAGGAGATATCGGCGTAGTCTGATTTAGTCCGAGTCCACACATATTCTGCCGTCTCTCTCTTTTGCATACGTTGATCGAGTCACAGAGTTAATTGGTTTTTAATAAAGCTTTTAATCTCAGATTTGTGAGGCTTTCCAGTGCAAACCAACGACAACGTGGCGGATGAGTGTGTGTGGAACATCTGCACCGACGTGCTAATCGTGAGTGAAGGTTTGCAAAAGTCTTGTGCGCTCGATATCTGATCGATATCTGATCAATGGCAAAGAGAAAGTAATCTGACAGAGCGGTGAGGTCAATCCCACCTCCTCCGTTCAGCACTCTGGACATTAATTCCCAACAGAAATGACTCGTGTATGAGCTTTAGAGGTCTGATCTATACGGCAGTCTCAATGGTTCCTGCCAGGAGATCCTTTATACATGTGCTGCGAACCCTTTCGTTTTACACATCTTTCTTTGTTCATTGCTCTTTCTCGTACATAAATTATTAAGCAGGTCCAGCTACGGATATTTATCTGTCTTTAGTGACTTTAGTCCTGGTTCTGTGCCCAGGAGAACTGCCTCTATTTTTATCCACCGGCATTATACTCTCTGTGCAACAATGAATCTTTGTATTATTTCAGACTGTTAAGAAAGCAAGACCTGAAATGCACTGGCTGAAGAGAATAAGGAGAGACAGAGAAATGGATGAAGGCTTGAGGTATGCACACTAAAAGGCAGAAACTCATACATTTGTGAATATTCTGCTGCTTAAATGTCATCAGAACTTAATGATGAAAGCATGAGAGCTCTTCGTCTTTCAATGTGTCTACACAAAGGCATGTATGGAAGGAAGATAAACAAATGTGTGGAAGTGAGGCTGAATTAATCCCACACGAGAGAAAAGACAAAGAGGGGAGAGTGGACGAGGGAAAGGAAAGAGAGAAATAACCAAAAAAAGAAGACTCCTGAAGAGATGAAAAAAGCAAATATGAGACATGACCCACGAACAGACCTTCAGGATGATGAAAGAGGTGCTGTCTGGATGGACAGAGCTCTGAAACAAATGAGTGCGATGAGGAAAGCTATCATTCCTTTGTCATGCCTTGACTACCACCCCAGAGCGAGGGATTGCACTGCAAGAAACCGAAAGATGAATTGAAATCCGAGCCTTTGTTCATAAGAGTGGGACATATCGATCAGCCGAGCTGGGGACGGAGGGCGGTGTATGTACATGAAGACGTCTGTGACAGGCCCCTATTGATCAGGAGCACTCAAAGATGGAGAGACGGAGAAATTAAACAACAACAATAAGAAGCGATTGCCATCAACATGTTCACCAGACCGGACAAGAGAAAAAACGAAAAGGCGAGGGGAAAAGTCGAGGAGAGGAGAAGACAGGTTACTAGATGGGAGAGACAAGTTGAAGGCGGAGGGATTGCACAGGAGAGACATGGAGAAAGAGAAGGATGTGAGCGGAGATAAGAGGAGAGACAAAGACGAGACAAAATAGAAACATGATGACTTCAGACAACTCTTTCGAGCCTAACTATACAATCGGAGACGAGAGGAAGAAAGGAGGACGGAAGACGCAATGAGAGACAGAAATGAGAGGAGAGTTGAGGAAAAACAAAGACAGAAAAAGTGAACTACAGGAGAGACGATGAGAAAAACAAGGACATGAGAACAGAGGAGAGCAAAGAGAGGATCTGAGAGGACACGAGAGACGAGACAAGGGCGAAGACGAGGAGAAATGAGAAAGAGGAGAGTATATGAAGGAAGGTATAGAGGAGAGGAGCCTTCACAACCAGCCAATTTCCAGACATCTTCGTCCAAGGACAGACAATTGATCACCGCATGTCAGAATGGATTTATGCATACACACACACACACTCATCTCTGTCCTAAAATGTGGCAAATTTTGATGATCCGACTCATAAATGCAGATTAATCTTGATCTCGCTTTGGCACACGGTCCAATCTACGATCTCACACGCTCACGCACGTACAGAAAAAGCACTTCCACTCAGGCTCTGGGTAATGGACATCAGTAGAAATGTGCTTTAAGTGAGGGGAGGAGCGGCCGTGACTCACGGGGTGTGTGCGCTGAGAGCAGGAAAGATGAGTTCGTGTGAAGGAGGCAGAACCTGGTGTGTGTTTGCGCCACAGACTGCTAATGCACCATTATCTTAAACCCTCTGAAGCAGCACACACCACACAGACGTCTCTGAGCTCTGAGCCCAGTCCAGGGTCATCACACCCCCGGAGAGCAGAGGTGGGCGGCCCGAGGGGTCAGAACCGTACCTCCTGTGTCTGGAGGGGTGGACCGCAATGGCGTAAACACAACTTCACTACAGTTATGTTTCATGCCAGCTCCAGGCTTTTACACATGATTTTCAAGCTGCACAGTAAAAAATAGCGTGATTTTTACAGTAAAAGACTATAAAAATGCTACAGTGAACAGTCAGTTGGTTTACAGTGAATAACTTACAGATCTAACGGTACATTTAATGTAATTTTACAGTAAAATACAGTTATTGGAAGTGTAAAATAAGTATAATTGTATAATTTACAGTGAAAAAGCATAAAACTGACATTCCCACAATTCCCTGCCTGACTTCACATTTGATGATTTTTTGTTGAAATAACTGTTTTTTCTAATCAGTTATGTACATTAGGGTTTTATGTTACATCTAATGTTGTTCAATTAATGTTTATTGCATTTTTAAAATGTCATGCGTGTTACCATGATGGTGTTTAGTGTTTGTGTACCCTTCTATATATTAACATTGTCATTCTCAGATTGTGGAAAAGCTGCTTGTGATGAGCTTTGATTCATCATGTGACTCATCATCAGCTCTGTGATTGGTGGTTGCCACTGTATTACAAAGATACAAAACAGATATTAGTACTTCAATACACTGGTAAATTAACATCATATCAGTTAATGAAATACGTTTTTCTACCGTAAATGTAAAGTTTTTTTTTAAAACAGTGTAAAATAAACAGTTATGAACTGTAATTATTCCAATGCTTTAAATTATATGGTTTTGAACTGTAGAATAGACTGGCTGTCCCGTAAAACCTAAAATGCTGCACCGTTTTTTTACGGTAAAGTTCTGCTGGATTTTTTTTACAGTGTTTGGTTTAACACCCTCAGATTTTATACTATACTCTAAAAAATCCTGGGTTGTTTCAACCCAAATTTGGGTCAAATATTGACAAACCCAAATATTGGGTTTAAAATGTAACTATGTAACCAAACGGTTGGTTTTATCCATATTTGACCCAAATTTGGGTTGAAAAAACCCAGGATTTTACACAAGTACCATGTGTATATGTGTTCTGTTCACTACCACAGGTAGAAAGTTTTACTAATAATGCAGAAATAATCAAGGATTCATCCACCTAATAATGAGGTCCCGCTTCAGAATCACCATTTACCAGGGGTGTAATGGTGCATGTATTCGTACCGAAAATTTCCAGCACAGTACCGAACGATTGCAGTGCGGATTCAACTTCTGTGATGCGGGGAACGCAATTTGAAGCTCGCCCCAGGATGGGACAATGCTGTTTATATCAATATACTTTGATGCTGCAAACACATCTGATAAAATAAAGGACACAAGTGAGCTGCTGCTGGATCCAAGATGTTCTAGATTCAAGATGTTTCAAACTAATTAATAAGTCTACAGGTTAAAGTGGCTTGCCCTCCTGGCAGATTAATTTTAGACACATATCTTAAGGTTACATCCTTATCTGTAAATGTAAAGGCTCGTCCTGACAGCAAGCGAGTCCGTCTTAAACTTCACAGACCTCACCGAATGAGCGCCGGGGCAAGTATGTACCTCAAACAGACGGAGCACAATAAAACGGGCTCAACAATTCTCACGACAATATAGATTTTGCATCCTAAAGTGGAAGCGATTCAAATGTTTTCCCCCTTTTACAACCGAACCATAAACTGCAGCAGCGCTGCACTAAAAATCATACAAAACGGTGACTTCAAAACTGAATCGTCGTTACACCCCTACCATTAACACTGGTTCATCCACCGAGAGGAGAAGTTCCAGGACAACAGGATGATTTACATCAGTCCCATTTTCACTGAAAAACTGAATTAGGTACTTTAAGAAAAAGCCCAATAATATTTCTGAACGCCTGTTAGACTTACATTATAAGTATATTAGTGTAAATGTTGTCCCACATTGAGAAATGAGTTCAAATTGAGCTAAAAAAATTAGTTTGATAACATTAAACAAAGCTGCACTCAAAAAAATATTTCAGTCTAAACATAAGTTTTATGTCATTTAATTACATAGCAATTTTCCATCCATTTGGATTACATAGTTTTAACATAAACAAACTAATAAACTTAATGTGATTCATATTTGTCAGTCATACGTAAATGAAATAGGTAAGATTTATGTAATAGTTCACAGAAAAATGCCCAGGTTAATGAACACTGTTTAGTGGTCATGTGTGTGTGCACTACTGAGTTAAAGTACCACTGAAGCAGTGTCAGAGTTAATGAGATCATTAAGTGATGATTGAGCATTAATGATGAACACCTGCTGTTAACAAGCAGAATCACTGAAGGACAGAGAAACACAAGAACTACAACTGATGAAATCAACTGAAGATAAAAGACATTTAATCTCTCACTATTCATTTATTCAACTATTACATAAATCTTACCTATTTCATTTACATATGACTGACAAATATGAATCACATTAAGTTTATTATTTTGTTTATGTTTAAACTATGCAATCCAAATGGATGGAAAATTACTATGTAATTAAATTACGTAAAAATTATGTTTTGACAGAAATATTTTTTTGAGAGTGTGAGTAATATTCCAAGTTCATTTAGTGTCGATATTATGGGACCTGGATGCCACTCAACGATAGATGAAACTGGAAGAATGTAACTCTGAATGAAATTTTCGAAGACAGATGTGGAAATGCATACAAACTTGAGGCTCGTTCGGAGCTGGACTGATTCATCACACTCACACATATGGAGGAGGTGAAAGACAGCAGGTCTTTGGAGGCTCAGATGATCTCGAAAAGATGGATTCCTCCCAGGAGAGAGTAATGGAGCGCAGAATGACTGATGCCTTCCCAAGGGTGCAGAGCCAGCAGTGCCGCCCAGGGACGCTTAAACGATCGGCACACCGCCTCCATCTGGCCTAGGGCCGCCTAATCGAGTGAGGAGTAACTTATGTTCCTCAAGCTAGAGTTGGCGCTTGTGAGTGTGTGGGTTTCGTCTGACGGATTTCACATATGGGACTTATGAACCGATCTACAGAATTTTTAGTTAATTACTAATAATTAGGTTTATTGAAAATTCATACACATAACAACATTGTGTAACACTGCTAACACAGCATGGGCGGCACATCTGCAACAAAAAGCCTCAGTAATCTTTACAAAATATTTAAGAAAAAAAACAAGCATGTTTTGTATCCTGTACTAAGATACATGCTGAAAACCACAAAACAACACACACGCCGACTGACGGCCACAAAGTTTAAGGTCGCTCTGATGCAGAATTTCATTTACATAGACGGAAAGCCGCAGAGCCTTCCCGGATAACTGCGTACTGTTTCCATCGGGAGCTTGTTGGATAAACAGAATTTGCAGGCTTTATCTCGAAAAAAGAAGTTTTGTGCCCATGCTGTTGCTGAAAAAAACACATTCAGCTTTAAACCTGACTGAAGCAATGAATGAATCATGGGATACCTATCGATTTTCACCCTTCCCTTGATCAAGACATGTCCATTAGAAATGTAGCGCACACCTCCAAATAAAAGCGTCTACTAAATGACTATAACGTGTAGTTTAATGTATTTTCACTTCTTTTTTCCTTATTAAACTCACACTTTCACTCTGGAAACGGTCTCTGTCGAGTCTGGTTGGTTCAAGGAGCTATAGCGAAAACAGGATTTGTTTGCTCTATTGAAAAAGTGAGTTGGATGTAGTATGTGACACTCCAACATTCACAAATAACAACTCTGTTCCCAGAACACCCGGAAAATGTACTAAAACTTAATACCAGGTGGAAACAGGGCCTAAGAAGCATTTCGGTTGATCGGATCACAAGTGCACCTCACTAAATACAGGAGTAAATGAGGTGCTGAAACATTTTCAGCTTTTTCACCTTCGACCACTTCCGGAGGAAGTTGAAAACACATTCAAACAGCCTCTAAAGACATCTGCTCTCCGTCTTCTGACCTAACGCTAAACATTCTGGCCAGACGGGAGTTAAACTTTGTCGGCTGAAGATTGACAATGAAAAATGTACCAAGCACAATGTTCTCCCACCATTCCTGATTTCTAACACACACTCACAGCGGTCGGCTGGTCTCGTGTCAGTCGGAGCAGAAACTAAAGCCGATGTTCTCCGTATGTTTCTCCGGTGCGTTCATCAGTAAATTGCGTGAACTTATTCCGTCCATTAGATCTGAAAAACCCCTACATTTACCCGCCATAGACACTCCCCTCGAAGACAGAAGAGGTTGACAAAAGAGACGGATTAAAACACCAGCTGTAAACGGGAATGTTTACTTGTGATCCGATCGACCGAAACGCCTCTAAACACCGGGAGGAAACAGGGCCTTGCACACTGCCCAAAGTCAGTTAACGGTCCACAGTGAAAGTGAAAATCCTGCACGACGTCAGAACATCAATCAGAACATGTTTGATATATATTTGACATTGTGGATGGGGCTAAAGACATCAAAGCCACGTAAAAAGAAACTAACCAATCCAGAAAATTGCAGTCAAAACTAAAATTGAACGCATTATCGCAATGTGCTTTAGTTAGGGCTGGTTTGCTTCTGTATTGGTATGTCGGCAACACTTCACAATACGGTTCATAAGTTAATCTATTAACGAACATGAACTAATTATGAGCGATACATTTGTTACTGTATTTACTAATCTTCGTTAACGTTAGTTAATGAAAATACAGTTATTCATTGTTTGATCATGTTAGTTCACAGTGCGTTAACTAATGTTAACAAGATTTTAAATGTGGAAATTAACATTAACAAAGATTAATAAATGCTGTATAAGTGCAGTTCATGTTAATTAATGAACCTTATTGTAAAGTGTAACCAAAATGTATTTGTTCTGGCTCTTAAATAAATTTCTGGCATTATTATGCTCGTTGTTGTGATCCGTCGACGTTGTACAAGCAGAAAGTGGCGGTTGGTCATGATGTATTTGTCCCGCCCCTCCTCCACTGTGATTGGACGGCTGGGTACAAAGTGACCAGGATGAGCGCTGCGTTTTACCCGAAGTTGAACCTTCTTCAGCTCTCAGCGACCGGCAGGAAGTCCTCAGCGCTTCAGCGTGAAATAGAGGCTCAGCGTCTACTCCTCTCTTTTTTTCCTGTTTTCTCCAGCAACTCATTATTTATTCATCCAGGCTGAAGCACTTTTGTTTCAAACTATAAGAATAATATAATCAGTCTATGTTGTAGTTTAAAGTTAAAGATAATAATATTAATAGGGCAAGTATGAGAGGTCTTTGTTTGATGGTGATTTCACATGTTTTCTTTGTATGAAGGCTAAATACAAATTTATTGGTACCGTATTTATTTCTAAAATATTATATAGTTTTATTGGAGGAGGTTTCATAAACTTGGCAGATTCAGAAGTTTGTAGGTAAAGACATCCAATGTGAGCATTCTTGGCAGTTTTTCTGAGGCTTTAATATTGATATTGGAATTATATCATTTCGAGCGAAATTAGTGCTGGAAGTACTGAAGAAATATATTGCGATATAAATTTTGGCCATATAAGAAATCTTCACCGTACTGACCACTCACACTTTTACATAAATATGTGTTCAGTATTTAACAACTGGATCGGCTCCAAAGAATGACGGCGTGAACTACGTTAGCACACACCGATTAACCAATCACAAGAGAGCTCATTTACATACAGGGGTTTTAGAGAGCTGGAACAGCTCAGTTAATTGTTAATTTAAAAAATGCTCATGGACGTTTATTTATTTATAATGCTATACACCATGCGCAGCATTATAAAGTGTATTACAGGGAAGAAAATAAATAACCAAAAACAAGTGCTGATTATGACCCATTTGAGAGGCACAAACTCAGTAATTCTACAATAACAGACTCTTTCTCTCACACACACACACACACACACACACACACACACACACACACACACAGCCACGTGCGGCGGTCTCTTTCATAAACACACACACACATGAACTCACTATTGTTTAAAAAGCTCTCCATCTCTCAGCAGTGTCGTGAGCTGTGTGTGTAAATCCTGTGAGGATTTCAGCTAAACACTGAATATCAGAACAGCTGTTGCTTTCTCTAATCTCTATCACACACACACACACACACACACACACACACACGCTCAAAGGATGATTACTGACAGCAGCTAAACACAGTATCACTCATATAAGACATTAACCACGCATCAAAAACATCAAATTATGATGATCATTTTCATGTTCTAATGTGGTTTGGATGCGTTTTCTGGTTTGGAAACTACATCAATCTCTCCTATGATATTCTAAAATATCATTATTAAATCAATGTCCTTTTTAAACGTTCATACTGGACGGACGTGGTTTATACGAGTTATCAGTGATGCCTTTTGGTATAAAGAACTCAAGAAATTTACACTATTATAAATGCACTAAAACGAGACATTGCCGAAATATGCAGCGGAAAAATACAACAAAAGAATATTATAAAAGAATCTAACTGAAACATTTAAAAAAAAACAGGCAAAATGAGAAGACATCAGAGAAACTGCTCAACTAGAACTTCAAACTCAAGATACACCAAACTAAGTCCAACTAACGCAAACTGACACAGAACGGATGAAAGCGCATCAGCGAGTGTGTGTGTGTGTGTGTGTACGACACTGACCTTGCACAGTTTCTGGTAACGCGGTGAGGATATCGCCATTCTCTGGAGCCGGTGTAAGAAGACCACCACTTTCTGCAGAGACGTCCGAACTACAGCCATCATCTTAACTCTGCCTGCACACGACTGCCAGCGTCTGAGAGCACGCATCCTCACCGCCACGCACACACGCTCACGCACGCTCACAGATCCCCCACCACCAGCCGAGCGAAATGTGCCGAGCCCTGACAAACATGTCCAACACACACACACACACACACACACTCAAGCGCGTCAGGAGTCGGCCGGCAATGAGTGCTCTCCTCTCCAGCGGTAAACAAGAGTCATGGAGAGAGAATTAACAGAACGACACAAAAAGAGAAAGATGCTTTCAGAGAGAGAGAGAGAGAGAGAGAGAGAGAGAGAGAGAGAGAGAGAGGGAAGGGTTGATGCAAACGGACGCAGAGAAACTCTGGAGAGCGTTCAAGAGCTGGAGTGTCTCTTTCAGCCCCAAAAGAATGAGAGCGAGTACTACGGTGTATAAATTCATAAAGGGAATGAGTGAGGGTGACACACTTTACTGAAAGAGAGCACATCTCCTGAGAGACGGAGAAATAGAGCAGTGAGACGTCGGAGGAATGAAGAGAACAGTGCTGATTCAGAGTGGAAATCACTCTGTGAAGGCGCGATTATCATCTCGTTTTATCCTTCTGATGACCCATGACGACAAACGTTCACAAAGCCAACATGAAATCAATACTGACCTCATTTACTTTTTACTTAAAGGAATACTTCACCCCAAATCAACGCTGATTCTGACGCGTGTCGCTCCAAACCTTTCTTTCGTGGAGCACGAAATTATCGATCCAGCTCTTTTCCACCCAATTGCAAGTTTCAATTTCAAGGTTAAGCCTCTAAACGGAACAAAAGCACCAAAATGTTGAAATAGAATTAGAAATATGTAAAAAAATAAATGATTTGTGTTATTTTCCAAGTCTTCAGAAGCCATGCGATGACTTTGATTATTGAGCTGACTGAAGAAGTTGTTGTTTTTGTATACTATTATATCACTTTAATAAACATATGAATTGTAAAACTGGTCAATTTTAGAAGCCACAGCATATTTTTACAGTGAATTTCTATAAACCACATCGGAAGGTTTTTTCACGATGCTATTCACTGAAAATCATCATTCAGAGGACAGTGATGTCCAGCTTGTACAATTCATTACCGTTTATTTTCAGGATCCAGAAGGATTCTCTCATGAGTTCTCACTGATTCATTAATGCAGATGTAAAGATTAAAAGCTGGAGGAAGGGAAAAATTTTCAGTAAACAACAGATTATATTTTGGTCTGTTCCTCACACTATCACCACTACTATAATACGTTTATGGTGCGTTTGTGCACTTTTTTTAAAGCTTGAAAGCATCTGTCTCCGTTCATCGTAACTATGGAAAAGAGCAACCAGCAGAGTCTACAAAATATATTCTTTTTGTATTCCACAGCAGAAAGACAGTCATACAGATTTGGAACGAAATGAGTGAGTAAATGATGACAATTGATATTTTTGAGTGAACTAAGAAAGTCAGCTGAGACTAAACATCACAAATCTTCATCTTCAACACCTGCCTCCAGTAGTGTGTGCAACAACTATTGTTCACCATCTAATCAATTCCTGACGGATCAAATCAGCCGGTTTCACTTTCACAGACATACAATATACAATTTCACATTCAAGAGGTTAGAAACACCACAATCTCCTGGTAAACAAACACGTCACTCTAAGCACTGAGCGAGTCAGGTGTCCAGTGACAAAGATGGATGGAGAGAGTAAACAACGAAATACCAACCATGAGCTCATGGTCTGAACAAAACAACATGTACATTTTTAGGGCACCATATGAGTAATTAACCCTTCACCAGCAGTTTGATTGACAGGCGATCTGACCAATCATAACCCCGAATCCGTCATCTTGTCCATCAAAGCGGTCAGGGGAGTTAGTAGATTAACGTTGGTGAACTTGAATCACGTCTTGAAACAACATTCCTTCTGATGTTCATTCATGTTTATTTGATGCTATAAATGAACTAGTATGAAGAGATGATCGCTTCACGAGGAGCTACAGCGATCTGTCACCACACATTAAACACACACTAGACGCTATTTATTGATTCAACTTCTTTACAAAATTACTATATATTAAATATGAAACTGTTCCATACGTTGTCAGTGTCCTCTTTGCTCCACGATGTATTTTTCACTGCTTGAGAACATGATGTGTGGCGTGAGAGCGGACATAGCAACAGTAACTACAGGGGGCGGGGCTTCGGGAACGGTCAATTGATGTTCTAAGCAAAAAAAAAAGTCAAAATGCCTGTCCTAGTGAGTATCCTCAAGAAACAGTCACTTACATAGACGTAATAAATGAGAAAGAAAACGGATGCGTATCATCATATTGGATCGGTGCGTTTGCTCTTAAAGTGACAGTAGCCTAATATTCCTGCTGCTGTAAACAACAAGACAGAGAAAAATCACTTTTGTGGCTTAAACAATGATTCATTATATTCAACTTATACAGTGAAGACTAAGCAGTGTTATTTTACTTTTGATTAATCAATGTCTGTGTCTGAATACATTAAGCACTGTTTATTTCATTTGTATCGTTGTTCTGTTGTGTTTATCTATGCCTGTAATTTATTATTTTCTATGCAGATTCACTCCGCTACAAAATCACCCCAATCGTCCTAGAATGAGCGATTCACATCATCTGGTGAAACTGTTTTCATATCGCAGAAAAACAATATCCTAATGTGAGTGTTTTCCAGTACGGCGCAGCCCTAAATCCTGTTGAGAAGTGATTGTGACATAACTCTCTTCCTAATGTCACTGACGTCAAACACAGCCGTCGGTCGAGATTGAACAATTTCATAACATGACATTTTCTGGTCATCATCTGCGTCAATTACAAACATGTTTGAGACGAAGGAAAAAAATCTGAACGTGTCCTTGAAAAACACAAGCATTGTTGTCACTCATCATTTTCTATTTTGTCAAAGAAACTGTCAATGACTAAGTGGAAGACAGACGCAAAACAAAGAAGCTGAGCAAAAATCAAATAGAAATCAAAAATGAGAATGTCAAATAAAGTGACGCTTTTATCTAAAGCCACTTACACTCAAGCTCTATCATTTATCTGAATGTTTGTCTCCTGGAATCAGACACAACCTTAGCTTTATTAATGCCATGAGCTTACAGTAACACGATAAAACAAACCAATGTCCAATAAAAATAAAGCAACAGAGTGCAGACAAAAACAGCAGCAAAATTCAACGAATCTACAACAGAAAAATAACACTTTAATCTCTATATTTGTAAAATAATAATATAGTATCATTTTAAATGGAACAGTTCGTTAAAACTATTCTGAATGAACAAAGTTTGCTTTAGTTAAGTATAACATCATTTTGATAAATCAGGCATTTATGGCTCATACAGTATGATATAATGAGAATATGGAGCTCATATTTGAAAAGGAAAAACACCTCAAATTCATTGAGGCCCAAAAATATGCAATTCGGTGCAGTTGCTGATATTTGCTGATGTATATTTATACGGCCAAAAAGTAAGATGAATTCTGAGATGGTGTAAATCAACGAGTTCTTCATAACAGAATAACAGACTACAAAATACAATGTATATAAATATGTGTTTATCACTCTATAACTCCCAAAATGATGTCTTAGTAAGATGAGATTTTACCCACTGTTGCTGTCGTTTTTGTTTACTTCATCTGAACGCTACGAAAACTTGGTAAAGGTTTTGGCACTTGCTATGTGAACACACACACAAATATTATATATATATATATATATATATATATATATATATATATATATATATATATATATATATATATATATAAAGACCAACATGACTCGAAAAGGTTTAATGGTCCTGAAAAAAACTGTCGAAAAGGGAAACGAAAGGGAAGCAGATTTCATCTAGTGGAAGCGTTTGGTACTGCGCCAAAACAAAATCTTACTAAAAGCTCATTTTTTGAGATATCAAGCTCAAATTTGGAACACATCTTGTTTAGATTATTGGATTTGATTTTTAGAGTTTTAAAGTAAAACATGTTTTGGAAAATATATGCATTTCATTTAAAAAAAATGAAAAAGTATTTTTTATACATTTTTCATAATAAACAAAATTCTACATTTTCACTTTTTTTCACTTCAGCAATATTCTGCCATCTTTAAAAACAGACTAAACTTAAGATTTACCACAGTTTTTACACCACAAAAGTGATTAACAGGAACTAAATTGATCATAGCTATTCCATAAATATAATTCAGCACCATAAAATACAAAATATTAAACTAAAATACAGTACATTCATTTTGTTGAAATGAACAATGTTGGTTGTTTCTGACCTCCGCGCGAGCAGCACCAGAGGGTTCAAAGCTTAGTTTAAAGCATATCACTAGAAATATCACTAACAACATATAAAAATCAGAAAAACTTTCACAACAAAGTCATGTGACCCACGAGCTGAAGGGAGATGTTTTTACAATTATACTGGTGAGCTTTTCACTCATTAAAACTCTACAGTAGGTTGTGTAGAACAGGATGATCACGTTAAACAGGTCAAATCTGAAGTACAGTTTCGTGAGGACGACCATCTGTACGCTTCACCAACGGCCTTCAGGAGGAATTCACACTTTGGTGACCCTACATGTCCTCGCAGTGCCCTTCAAGGGTGCAAAACGTGTCATTTGTTGCCAAGCGACATGACAATAAAAGATGCATTTCAGAACTCGAGAGGATCCGTTGAATCACACGACACACAAGTGGACGCTGTCGTTTAGTGTACTTGGTGCTCGTGAAGTGTGTAGGCTCCTGACTCTCAGTGG
This sequence comes from Zacco platypus, assembly GCA_038088235.1. NCBI lineage: Eukaryota > Metazoa > Chordata > Actinopteri > Cypriniformes > Xenocyprididae > Zacco > Zacco platypus. The sequence goes on from CM076067.1 coordinate 1,883,785, forward strand.
ATTCTCTCCACACAGTCCTGATTAGAGACGACGGCGGATAAAGAGATCAAACTGTGATGCATGAATCTCACAGGACCGTCGGAGGAGGAAGAGGAAGAGGAAGACACGCTCGTTCTCTTCTGAAGTGATCTATACCTTGATTACACGTATGCTGCACTGCGGCTGACGTGGGAACTAACGAGGACTGACGGGGAGGTAATTGAATATCGTTCACACACACTTTAGCGGCGGCATGTCCCAGATTTGTCTACATCACCGCCCACAGTCAATACACCGCCCGGATCCAGCACTTTGCAGTAGAGCTGCAATAAACTAACGATTATTTATTTATTTATTTTTTTGTCGACTAATCTAACGATTATTTATTTTTATTTTTCGATTAGTCGACTACTCTAACGATTATTTATTTATTTATTTATTTTTAATTTATTTTTTTCGATTAGTCGACTACTCTAACGATTATTTTTATTAAGTTTTTTTTTTAATTAATCTAGTGATCTTTTTTTACGTAAGAACTAATTTAGCAGTTCATTGAGGTGTAGAAACACTGGGACACGCCATTATTTAATAATACGATTTGATTTTGATTAAAAATAAGTCATCATGTGTGTTCGTCCAGTGGTAGACATTTGAACTTTAACATGAAGAGTGTCAAAGACTTTCTCTACAGTCTTAAAGGAACTTTGATAGTGTTCAAGCCATTGAACAAACGTCTCCTGAACCATGTGTTTTTCCTCTTGCTCTGTCTGTGATGCAGCGAGTCTTAGCGAGCGCGCGGGGCGGGAATCAGGAGCGCGAGCAACTCAAACCTTGTGTGAAAGAGAACGTCCGCACACATCCAAATAAATTTCTTTGAAATGCAAAACTGATTTTCGTTCGCTCGAAATATTTTCTTATTTGCGAGACGAAGATTTTCTCCTCAACTCAGTTCACGCTCAAAATATGATCTTGCGCGCACAAAAATTCGGCAGAGATCCAATTCCACAGGTGGTACTCCATTTCGGTTCTGCAAAGGCAACAAAGGACCATTTTATTTGGCCTCTGTTTAAAGTATTCTCATACTTTTGATAATCGTGGTCTGGGTTTTTGTGATAGAATGGAACTTTCTCCGTTCCCAGGAGCAGAAGCCGCCATTACGCCAGATGAATGTAAACAGTGTGATGACGTCGACGCGTCGTTGCAGCAGTACTTTGCAGTAATATAGAAACACGACTGGCAGGAGCTAACTGAAAACCACAAGCTCAAATCTGATTGGCTGGCTTTATGCAACTTCCAGAAGTTTTGAGGAAGTGTTAGTGAACGGAATAGCCAGGTCATTTCCTGTTGGCGGTTCTTGGCCAGAATAAGTTGGCTCCAGTCCCAAATGGATGTAATGGAATACAAGCAGGTAAAAAGGGAAGCTCTTACCTCAAGCTGAGCCTTCAGGTCCTTGATGTGGGCGGAGTCCTGTGAGAGCCCCTCCCTCTGGGCGGCGTCAGATAACACGTTGACCGTAGTCTCCGCCTCATGGAGCCACTTCAGGAAGGACTCCAGCTCACGGAGGGACACCTGCAGGCTCTTGAGCTCCGAATCCAACGCAGCCTGGCGGTCAGACGCCCTGATGACCACAAACCAGTCAAATCAACGCTGTACCGTCCACACGTGTCATTTAACAAGATCACACACACTCATTAACACATGAATATTTCATCAACATTAGTGCGGTACTGTGTGTAGCTTTTACATCAATATTACGATGGCAGTCCTTACTGCAGTGAGAGTAATTACAGTAGTGTTTAATATCACTATGATTACAGCAGCATTCATATACAGTCAAAGCAAAAATTATTCAGACATTTTTGATATATTTTACTAGTTTGTACACTATAGTTCATTTATGAAAGTGAGGATAGCAAAATAAAGCAAACTGTGACATATAATACCCAAAAATACAATCATAGCAGTGAAACTGATCAAAATTTGAGACCAAAAATTATTCAGACACTGTCCTGATCATGTTGTGCTTAAATGTTATCTGATATTATCATGATTATTTAGTTATTAGTTTATAATAACTGTACATGTATCGCTGCTATTAATGAAACCATAATTATTATAGCATTTAATAATGATATTTTATAACGGGGAGTATTTTTAGAATTTATTTATTTTAGAATTATTTAATATTTTATTACATTCAAATATATTAATATTTATTAAAATATTGTATATCAATATTTTATATCATTATATTATCATCAAAACATTTTGTTTTTCCACAAAATAATAAAGGTAATATTTAATAGAGAAATATTTGCCCATTCAAATTTATTAGCATTTATTAAAATATTAATGAAAGCATAATTATTATAGTATTTACTACTATACCACTATATTATTATGGGAGTATTAATTAGCATTCATTGCCACAATATTTGTAAAAACTAAATTGTGGTATTATTTAATTGACCAATATTTTTACATTAGAATTTATTAGTAACAAAGCATTATTATTGTACTATTTAATATTATTGGAGTATTAACTAGCATTCATAGCCACAATATTCGTAAAAACAAAAGTATTTATGACGTCATTATTATAATGATGGTTTTTAAGACACGATAATCACGAAATCATAATTACAATGCAATTTATTACTAAATTATTATGGTTGTACTTTGAGAGACCATAATTATAGTAATATAAATTAATTCATTATCACTGTAGTATTTATATCTGCAATATTCGTGAAAGCACAATTACAGTAGTAATAGTAGTAGTAATTATTACCACAATATTCATAAAACCACAAAGACAGAACTATATTATTATTAATATTATTACTATCATAATATAAATACTATTCATATTACGTTGTCACAAATAGTACTTCTGATAGCATAATTATTATGGTGGTGCATTGTCTTATTATTTGTGATAATGCGTATGTTTATGACGAGTACAGCGATTCACTTCCTGATCTTCTCCCTCCGGGTGCAGGTGTGCGTCGTTTACCTGTTATTGACGCTGTTCCAGGCGGTGTTGAGTTTGTCCATGACCTCTTTGACCTTGCGCGTGTCATCGGCGGCATATTCCTGCAGAAGCTGATTGGACAGCTCATTAAAGGAAGTCACACTCTCCTGTCCTCGACCGAGATCCTGCAGGAACACCTGACGACAGAAACAAATCAATAAATAAAACTACAGTCCAACTATGACAACGCAAGCGGAGTCCCTGTGGAGGTCCGTTCGGCCCGCCGCTGCGGAGGGACACCTGACCTCACATGACTTTAGAAAATCATTGTCAAAATAGCTTATTTCTAACCTAAGGCAAACACTAATTCAGAAAATATCAACTCCTGTACAAAACATTTGAATAATATATGAACACCACACAATAAGCCAATGAAATTATGACTCTAGCAGCCCCTACAGGTCAGTCGCGGTAGTGCGTTTCTTTCATGTACAGCTGTGCTTCCACACGTCCACAATCTCATTCATTCACGATTTACTACAACAGACTGTAATGATTATTTTGAGGTTGTGGCTGAAATCACTTTCTGCATAAGTACTATATTTGGTTTGAAACGTACTTCACGACTGTAGAAAACAAAAAAAGTATGTTCTGTATAGTGTGAATGTCATTCAGATGTACTACATTGGCCGTGTTGTTACTGTCACATGACCTACCAGTGTCAGTCGTGTTGCTTCAGTCATTCATAAATCCTGTCCCGTGGCCTCATGGGATAGTAAAGTGTCTAGTGGGCACTCACCGGGAATAGTAGGTCATCCGGGGACTTTTCTCTTGTTTTATGAGTACTGTGAATCACCGACTATATAGAATGGAAGTAGGCATAATTGGGCGCATTAAACTGATTTTCCAGTTTACTTCCTATAGAGACTATTTCTCTTTTCCCAGAACTCGATCTCTAATAACAAATAAAATAAATAAATAACTTCCACCGTAATCGCTCCATGTCATTATTTTAGTGAGTGTTTAAATAATGTCAAGACGCATGTCTAGACACATACACATACACACACTCACACAAACACACAAACACACACACACACACACACACACAAACACAAACACACACACACACACACACACACACACACACACACACACACACACACACACATACAAACACAAACACACACAATGTACTAAACGTAAAATAAATAGACAATGCTTATAATAAAATAAGAAATAATACAAAAGTATTTTATTCCAATATGGCGAACCGCACGATATGGGACTAAAATATATATCATGGCCACAAGTTAAGTTTCCCTCATTTGCTCCCTCTTTTTATTAAATTGTGGCCACACTGAACTAATTTGTTCCCCTTTTTTGACAGAATTAAAAGGACAATTTAGTAAATTGAGGGAACACATTATTATATCATTAACACAATTTACTTAAAGTAAGGGGATCAAATTAGTAAAGTGTGCTGACGCATCAGTAAGTCCTGGGAAGGAATTGTTCATTGTCATGTGCAGGGATCCAGAGGGATTTTTTAACTTAAATATGCTTTATACAAGGATATATTAAATTATTGTTTAGTAATATTATTTAACATTCTATTAAAAACATTTGATTAAGATAATGACATGATTATTCAAAACAGTACATATGGGATGTATGTTGGTATATTATTGACATTTAGATATTACTTTCACATGTGAGTCGAACACTTGGACGACTTTCTGAACATTTCTTTTTAATGGGTCGTATAACCAGGTTTGGGTCGGTTACTTTTGAAATGTATTTCGCTACAGATTACAAAATACATGCTTAAAAAAGTCATTTGTGAAGTATTTCGTTACATTACTCAAGTTTAGTAACTTAATCTAAATACTTTAGAATACTTTGGAATACTAATAAGTGTGGAACAAACACAAAAAAGGTCATTGCAAGTTTTTATCTCACAATTCTGACTTTTCCCCTCAGAATTGTGTGATATAAAGTTGCAATTGTGAGTTATAAAGTCAGAATTATGAGATATAAACTCACAATATTGAGAAAAGTCAGAATTATGAGATATAAACTCACAATATTGAGAAAAGTCAGAATTATGAGATATAAACTCACAATATTGAGAAAAGTCAGAATTATGAGATATAAACTCACAATATTGAGAAAAGTCTGAATTATGAGATATAAACTCGCAATATTGAGAAAAGTCAGAATTATGAGATATAAACTCACAATATTGAGAAAAGTCAGAATTATGAGATATAAACTCACAATATTGAGAAAAGTCAGAATTATGAGATATAAACTCACAATATTGAGAAAAGTCAGAATTATGAGATATAAACTCACAATACTGAGAAAAGTCAGAATTATGAGATATAAACTCACAATATTGAGAAAAGTCAGAATTATGAGATATAAACTCACAATACTGAGAAAAGTCAGAATTATGAGATATAAACTCACATTCTAAATTCACAATTGCAATAAAAAAAGTTTATATCTCCCAATTCTGACTTTATAACTTGCAATTGTGAGTTTAAATCTCGCAATTCTGAGAAAAAGAAGTCAGAATTGTGAAACACAAACTCACAATTGTGAGGGAAAAAAACTAATTGTGAGAAAAAGTTGCAGTGAGTGAATTATAAAATGACTCACAAAACATGAAAACAGTGGAAAACATGAAACTTAACTCCTCTTTTTCAGACGGTCAGAGTCAGAGAATCACCAATCGCTGTTTAAATGACATTAAAACTCAAAGTAATCACTTTGGTAATCTAAAACACTTTTCAGGTGTAACTGTAATCTGATTACCACGCATTTAAAATGTAACTGTAATGAAATACAGTTACTCAAATTTTGTGTTTTAAATACGTAACTAAGTGACTTGTATTTCGTTACTCCACAACCCTGGTCATAAAACCAGTGTTATTTCACTGTTGCAGGCATTAATTTTTTCAAAATATATGATTTCAATATGCAGTAAATATTTAGAATTCTTTCTAATGAAAATTAAGAAATTATATTTTTTTTCTTTCTTATGTTAATATTCAGCTGCTCACTTGGCATGTGATGGATTTTTGCTAAAATGTCGTCATGGTAACGTGTCAAGGAGGATGTTTATGCTCACATTGACAACCGCCTATACCTCGACTCGGCTCGGAGAAAAACGGGGATAAACATCTTTAACCACATTAAACAGCACCGGCAATCTGCCGAAGCCCCTGACACTCAAACTGCCCACGTGAAACTCCACGCTTATAAGCCCATGAAGAGCTCGCATGCTTCAGACGACTTGGGTCATCGCCAGAGCGCATATATCCAACTAATCCATAATGAAATTTGCTATTTTCTTCATTGATTTTCAGTTTTTTGCAGCCCAAATGATCTACAACCCAAAGACAGCTAATCAATTTTTCCAAAGACTTCAGTTCTTGACCATCAAATGAGTTCAAATGTAGGGAAAACATATAAAAAAATTGAAATGATAAGAGATGCAGATATTTGTTATTGACATTTTACTTTTTATTTAGAGATGATTAAAGGTCCGGTTCCTTCCTGTCACGTGTCACTACAATCTGACAGTCACATCAAAACTTGAGCTGAACTCGAACATCCGTCCAAAGATGAAAACGACAGATTACTGACAGGAATATTAAAAGATAAATAAATCAAAAAAGCAAATGTACACCTGATGTGATTGACTTGCTTGGCATTTAAAGGCAAAATATTAGACATATCAGGAGCAGCTCCAATGAATCTTTTTGTTCCCAACAAGCCAACAAAGTTAAGAAAACATTGATCCTTTTTATTTTCTCCTGTGCTTGTAAAATAGACCTGAATTCATCAACTTTAGCTCATTTTACTGTGTTCATTTGGAAGATAAACTGCATGCTGAGGAAATAAATTAAAAGGACTAGAAATGACAAGGGACGATAAGGTCTAAAAATAAGTGAAGCCTCACAAGCTTGCTGAATTAAAGAAATATTGGAGGAACCTGATAGAGACTGTCTTTCTCAGAGAGATTACAGACCTTAGACATAAAAGCAGGTTACAGGGACCTTAATCAGATTAAAGTGCCCCATTATGCTTTTTCGAATATTACCTTTCATGCAGTGCGTAATGCAGCTGTTTGTAAATGTAAATGGCCTGCTGAGCTTTAGAGGGAATCTATAATGCTCCTTTAACAGGATGTAATATCAGTCTCTGGTGTCTCCAGAATGTGTCTGTGAAGTTTCAGCTCAAAATCCCCCACAGATCATTTATTATCGCTTGTCAAATTTGCCTCTATTTGGGTGTGAGGAGCAAAAACACGCCGTTTTTGTGTGTGTCCCTTTAAATGCAAATGAGCTGCTGCTCCAGAAGAGGGCGGAGCTTTAACAGCTCAACAACAACAAAGCTGGAGAATCTCACGCAGACAAAATGAGGAAAGTGTTCAAACTGATGGAGAGACTCAGGAAGAAGTTCAACTTTTAGACGTTTCTGAATGGTTAGTGGATAAATTGATGTAGTTGCTGTGGAGTTGATCAATTCATCACTAGCATGTGTCGTCATGTTCATCTTTTTTCCTTGAATCGACCCTCGTTTGTGAAGCAGTCCGGCGTAAAATGACGGCATCAACAACACTCGACTACAACAACTCTAAAGCGGCCCAACATGGCCCCGCCCACTTTGTTGTGTGCTCTTGGGGGTGGGGTTTATGTAAATTTTATGGTTAGTGATGTCACAGGAAGATGCTCGTTGTAGTCCCTACCAGCTGTATGTTGTAGTCCTTAAAGCGATTTCTGTCAAAGAAAATATCTCGTTTCCATTGAACTTAGAGCGTCGTAACTTTGCAGATGTTGTTTCTGCTCAAACAGCAACATTACACACTAACTAAAGCTAAAAAAAGTCCAATCACGATCAAGAAGACCTTTAAAGATCAAAGTGCATGACCAGTGTTGGGTAACTCACTACAAGTAACTTGAATTACGTAGTCAGATTACTTTTGCAAGTAACTAGTAAAATAACATTATTTTTTCAATCTACAACAAAATACAAAAGTTACTTTTTCACATGTATTGACCGACAGCTCTCCGGTCCTCATGTTAAGAGGAATAAAGGTCAGGTGTTGTGTCGCTGAACATGATGTTACTGTAGTTCTAGACTCAATGTGAACATGCATTTACTCATCTCACCTGCACAAAAACAGCCAGAATTCCTCAAAATGAATTAAAATGGTGAAATGCGATCTCAGGATTTACGCAAACCTGTGATGACTAACTATATTAAATCACACAAATATACTTTATGCATTTAATCTCACTTTATTAACCAATGTCTTTGCTGCTGACCTTCAATAATCTAATTCAACTCTACTAATAAGCAAAAATGACTTCAGATTAGATTTAGAAATAATAATGCTAAACTTCCTTCTCCTGTATCCTATTCTTTATACTTGCCAAAAACATAACTTTTTTTGTTGTTATTAAAATACAAGCAAGCCCAGCGCACGTGAGAAAAAGTAACGCAAAAGTAATACAACATCACTTTTCATAAAAAAGTAGAGCAGAGCAGGAAAGGAGGGATTTAGAAAGACACTGTGAGGAAAGAGGTGATGCTGCAATGTATATTTTGAGAATTATTATTATTTTATTTTTATTTTTTTTACCTTGGAGGCATGTAAACCTGTTGTAAAAGACTCCTTTAAAATAGCATAATACGAGCACTTTGAACAAATATCCAAACTTTAGACTGACTGATGATGAATGATTCCTGCTGAAAAATGTAATCCATATTTGTCCAGTTTGGTCGGCAGGTCTTTAATTAGGTTGGATGATTAATCAAAAATTAAACACACTTAAAGTGTTTGTTTAATGAAATATGTTACACAGATCTATTACAAAAGCATAGTGGGCATAATTGGAACATGTACGTTACAAAGCCACTCAAGACTTTTAATTAAATAAAGCAATTTAATTTTGTCAGTCCCTGATGAAACATAAGCGTTTACTCTTCACATGTAGCACACACTTTAGTTAAAGACTGTTCAAATATCCATTAAGAAAACATGTACAAGTTTGGCTAAGCTTATTAAGGTCATTTCCCATATTCATTAAATGACAAAAAGCCTGTTTTCTCCTGTTAGCCCGACTACAGATCTCACTGATCGTCTTATATGTCCAACACATTATTTCTAAGACTTAAAGTGCATGTCTCTGCAACTCCTAACTAGGTTAAGGACATCTCTCTAAGCTTTCTTGAATAATTTAGGAGACCAAGACCAAGTCTTGACACTTATGAATGTTATAATGTATTTTTAACTGTAAGAACAAGAGCAAAATGTCTGCAAATTTGTACACACTTAAGGAGGCGACGTGTTTTTTCCAGTTCACTGCTCTACTTTTCCATTGGTTTTCTATGTGAACACATGCTTGACGGACAAGACTGATGCTCGCGTGTTTCTGCGTTCTAAAACACGGCGCTCAGGGTAAAAGTACGGTGGCTGAGAGAGCTCAACACACTGCAAATAAGAAAACTCATGCAAATAAAAAAAGCACATGCAAATAAAAAAAAAAACGTGACCATCAGTTTGACAACACGTGCTGCAAATCCTCACAACACATGCAAACACAAAAACGCGCTGCAAATACACAAACGAGGTCCCCCTTGAAACATTTCCGTTGTGGTTTGTGCTATTTGCAGCGCTTTTTGTATTTGCAGCGCGTTTTTGTGTTTGCATGTGTTGTGAGGATTTGCAGCACATGTGTTGTCAAACTGATGATCACGTTTTTTTATTATTTGCATGCATTTTTTTATTTGCATGTGCTTTTTTTTATTTGCATGTGATTTTTTTATTTGCATGTGCTTTCTTATTTGCAGCGCGTTGAGCTCTCTCGGCCACCGTATAAAAGAAGTAAAAACCTTGCACTTATTTTTCTGTTCCACTTACACGCGTATTGTTTTTAACCAAAAAAGCACGTTCTGTGTGAACCGGCCATCTTACTGAGTGAAAGGTCACGATCAGAGGTAATATAGGTCAAAGGTCAAGTTCTCACCTTGTTGTCACTGATCTGTTTGGTGAGCGGCTCTCGGCTCTGTTGCATCAGGTTATGCAAACGCATCTCGTTTTGACCAATCAGAGCCTTCACATTCCGCCTCTGCTCCTCCCATTGGTCGCTGTGGCCGATCATTTGGTCCAGCTGCAGAAGCCGCGCCTCCACGCCGTGCTGTGTGCTGTCCCATTGGCTGCGGACCTTCTCCACTGACACACGGCAGGAAAAGAGGAATGAGTCTCAGTATCTCTCAGAACAGATGCCTTCCACACACTCCTTCATTAATACACGTCCTCCGTGTAGAGTGAACAAAAGTGCTATCTAGAAAACGTCCGAGGTGTTATTCATCAGCGCAAAACTTTGAACCACAGTTGTGTTCGCTTCTTTTTCTATATTTCAGTTTATAAAACAATAGCCAATTTGTCAAAGCCTTCTGTACTTCCTGACCAAAAAACAACTTTAGACTCCACAGTTTGAGCCAAACTAACTTTAGAGTTGAGCTCAAAATAAAGATGTAATTAAAATTAAGACTAAGACACACGTGTATATTTACTTTCAGAATCACAAGAAAAAGAGAGAATATACTAAAGACTAATTTAAAGCTAAGGTTAAAATTGAAAAGTTTAGGGCAAATCTACACTGAAATTAACATTAAGATAAAAATATATATATATAATTAAAATTAAAACTTACAAAAAGATCACAACCAGACTAAGACTGAAAGATTAAGATGAAGACTAAAGTCAAGATTAAGCTTGAGAGAAAGACAAATATTACGATAGACTAAAAAAAAGTAGAGCTGTACGATTCTGGATAAACTGAGAATCGTCATTTTTTGATTCAAACGATCTTCTGAAGAGACAACTAAACAAAACAAAACAAAATGTAATTTACTAGAAGTTCTGGCAAAATGTAAATTGCTGCAGTCTATTTAAAAATATTTCTTTAATTTGAATGCTTCATTTTTCAATGAGTTTGAATGAATGATTCAATGATTCACCCATAAAGTCTTCACTTTCCTGGATGAATCTCTTGAATGAATGATTCAATTACATACATTTTACGTCACTTGTTGCCACCTACTGGTGAAACAACTGATAGTGTTTATTTGACCAGCAACTTAAAAGGTGATTTACTCTATTTTGATCTCTACCGTAGACGTCAGTGTTTATATCTGAACTATAAACTTTTATTCAGCACTTTTGTGATATTGTAAGACAGAAATAATGATACTGTGTGGTAGAAACGACCACTGTTTCTAGTATTGAGTCTAGTATTGAGTTTTAAGTTTTAGACACTGTAGTTTAGGAATAAGATCGAGTGGGTGTTAGAATCAAATCGTGCAGCTCTAAGATTAAAAATGAAACAAAGATGAGATGATGTATAATATGCTCACGTTTCTCTGAGATGGAGGTGCGCACATCTAGGTTGGAGGTTTTGTTCTTGATGTTTTGAGCCAGAGTGATGATGTCTTCCAGCTGTGGATGCCTCTGCTCCAGATCTCCCTTAGTCACCTACAAACAATGACCAGGGTTTAAAATGACCAGGGTGTCTGTAATTGGACCGGTAGGGGGTCTGAACAACCGTTCTGTGGCTTAAACACGCTTTCTTTTCGATTTAAGGAAGAAGTTACTAGCTATTTGCCATCCTATCAAGCCAAATGAAACTTCAATATCTTCAATGGGAAGGTCCTGACCTGCAGGCGTCCGATGGTGGTGCGGATCTCATCCGTGTCTCCCACTGTGACGATGCTGGATTTGAGCATCTGGTGGATGAGGAGGAGCCAGTCCGCCAGCTCTGTGGCCGTCTGGTTGAGATCGGTCGGGCCCACCAGCTCCGGGCTGTGATGGCGCTCCTCGCTCAGCAGACTGACCATGTGAACTGCAGACGGCACACTCGCTAAGACACAATCCAAACACTCAATTAGATCTGGAAGAGCAGCCTGAGTGCTCACTTCACCCGTCGGCGCAGCTCTCACCTGTGAACTGTTGCTGAGACACTTGTTGTGTCCACGGGGACAGAGGCTGTAGTGGCGTCTCCTTCAATCTGACGTCCAGAGCTTTCCAATCTGCAGCCAGCTGTTCGATTTTACTCTGCACAAACACGCACGCATCATGTTCACGCTCTATTCGTGCGTACTTCACAAACAAAACAAGGGTGCGTCTCAATCAGCTCGTGAATCAGTGTATCGTGTGCATGAATTCGGGCACTGGTGAGGACGGTGAGGACCCTGGGACACTGATGACTCTACATGACAATGCCCGTATGGAGCAACATCACGACTGCGTTTATGAAGGACAGATATCTTTCAGACAATGTTATTTAAAGTACTTTATGATAAATACTTTGCTTGTTACATTGTTGTTCAGCTGCAATAAGTTGCAATTGTGAGTTATAAAGTCAGAATAATGAGATATAAACTCGCAATATTGAGAAAAGTCAAAATTATGAGATATAAACTCGCAATATTGAGAAAAGTCAGAATTATGAGATATAAACTCACATACTAAATTCACAACTGCAAGAAAAAAAGTCAGTATTGCAAGTTTATATCTCCCAATTCTGACTTTATAACTTGCAATTGTGAGTTTAAATCTCGCAATTCTGAGAAAAAGAAGTCAGAATTGTGAAACACAAACTCACAATTGTGAGGAAAAAAACAAATTGTGAGAAAAAGTTGCAGTGAGTGAATTATAAAATGACTCACAAAACATGAAAACAGTCGTGGATCATCAGGTCATGACAGGACAGTTCAGTTGACAGTTGGGCATTTTTTTTTATAAATTCAGTCATTTTGTCTTGTTCAGGACAGAACTAAATAAAAATAACATTTTTATGATCCTCTTAAAAGTATTAAAATGTTGATGAAACTGAACTCCTCTTTTTCAGACGGTCAGAGTCAGAGAATCACCAATCGCTGTTTAAATGACATTAAAACTCAAAGTAATCACTTTGGTAATCTAAAACACTTTTCAGATGTAACTGTAATCTGATTACCACCCATTTAAAATGTAACTATGAAATACAGTCACTCAAATTTTGCATTTTAAATACGTCACTAAGTTACTTGTATTTCGTTACTCCCCAACCCTGGTTATGTTCAGTACCTGTCTACCCATGCAAGTTTATGCTGAAATATAACTAAATAATGGTTTGTATTTTTGCATTAAGTTAATTAAATCTATTGCGCACTTCAGAACTTCCGTTGGTTTTCATGGTGCATTGTGGGACTTTTTAGCGAGTGAATGTTTCATTGCACTGGAAGGATTCTGCGATTGAGACAGCCCTTAAAATGGCCGACTCCCTAATCAGTACCCTAACTAGTGAACTAGGGAGCTGATTGAAACACACCCAAGAATTTAGCGCTGCGACCCAATTTGTATACTTAGTGTAACAGCAGCGGCTCTGGTCATGTGACGAAAAGCACAAATCTTATTGGCTGGCCAGATTTCTTCACAGTGTGAGTGTGATGTAAAAGAGATCTCTCCGTAAAAAAGAAAGATCTGTCGCATTGACAACGTGCAAATTTTGAGTTGGTCTGATATAGTATAGTACAGTAGTACTGTAGAAGGGAGTGTACACACTTTTGAGAGTGTGTTATCGAGACAATCCACCACATCAGAAAACTGTGCAGTTTTAAAGCCAGTTCACTCAAAAACTAAATTTGCTGTGATTTGTGTGATAAATATTTTACTTTGAACAGATCTTTCTTTTTTACGAATACGTGTGCTAATCTTTTTTTTTCATGACACTGTGAAGAAAACTGGGATAGCATGAACTATCAGGCAGAACGTTTGTGTTGGTGTGACCTTTGACATCAAGCTCAATTCATTAATGTAAAATGATTTACTTTCAGGTTCATACATTTAAAATATGCATTGGCATTGCACTGTTAACGAATAAAAGTGAATTGAAGCTCAGCACGTGTTCTTTAGTTTGCTGGGGGTTTTTATTATTTGTTGTGACACAAACCTTTTCCTGTGGTAGAAGTATCTGTTTCCTCTGGAGCTCAATAGAGTAAGACAACAACTCCTCCAGCTCTCGCTTCTGCTCTCGCATGGACATTTCCAGAACCTACAGGCGCGCACACACACACACACACACACACACACACACACACACACACACACACACACAGTAGACAATTATAAGATACTGTAGTTTCTATTGGGATGACTACTACAACAGAACAAAACATCCTGGAAAGCTTGCGGGAGTGCCCATGATCGCCACCAGAGGGCACTCCTGTGCTCCCTCATCATGAACTCCATTTCCCAGCACCCATTGCTTCACTCATTATGTGTGATTATGTTCAGCTGTGTGATTGTTATAAGCCCTGTACTTCCACTCACTCACTGCAAAGTCTTGTTTGTGTTGCACTGCATTTCCTCGTGATATGGTTTTGATCTTCCCCGTCCACTTGTGTTTTGGACTTGATATTTGGATTGTTTGCCCTGTGGTTCTGATCTTTTGCCTGTACTATGAACTACGATCGTCCCAATAAAGCTGCGTTTATGTATTCAACCTGTCTGTCGGAGCAGTGCACAGCAACGTCACTCGAGAACTTTGAGTTTCTTTCTTCTATGGAACACAAAAGACATTTTGAGAAATGTCAATGGTCACCAAAACGGTTTGTGTACCAACATTCTTCGAAATATCTTCCGTGTTCAGCAAAAGACGAACACAGAAGAACATAATTGAGTCAGTAAGTTAGTGTAAATTCTCGAGGAAATTTAAAAGGGTTATGACATGAAAAATTAAATCCGCCTTGATCTTTTGACATATAAATTTATATTTATTCATTTAGCAGACGCTTTTATCCAAAGTGACTCACAAGTGAGGCAATCAGGGGTTAGGTGTCTTGCTCAAGGTCACTTTAGTCATGGTATTGAAGGTGGAGAGAGTGCTGTTCATTCACAATCCCCACCTTCAATTCCTGCTGGCATGGGAATCGAACCAGCAACCTTCAGGTTACAAGCCCGACTCCCTCAACATTAGGCCACAACTATCCTAAATGATCGACTAAAGCATGTTTTGATATTGTGGGATTTGTGACATCACAAAGGCAAATAGATTTGCATATGAGCAAGACATCGACCAATAGATGTATATCACCACATCATAAGCCCCGCCCACCGGCCTTCAGTCACTTGACGGCTGACATTTGCCTACAATAGATGTGAATGTCACGTCAACAGCAAACGGAAGCCATTATAATGACAAACGGAAGAGAGGAAGAACATTTGTCCAGTTTAAAAAGCTCATTTCAGACATCGGAAAAAAGTGGATGGTTGATTTTTTTAACCGACAAGTCTAATATGAGCCGCGCATTACAAACAGATGATTTCAGACAGAGGCTCAGAATGAAGCTTGAAAACATATAGTTGTGCAATGAATTTTATGAACATTAAAAGTGAACCCATATAATCAAGAGCCCTTTAAATCCCGGCGTTAGTCCCGAACCGCTCTGACCTGTCTCTCAGTGGGCGTGATGTCGGTCAGAGACTGGCTGGTGATGTAAACCCAGTCGCCCAGTCTGTTCATGCGCTCCTGGAACTGTCCGTGTGACGGCAGCCTGCTCTCGTCCTGGACCTGTGTGTGCGTCTGCAGACGGCCCTCCACCTCCCGCACCTTATCCAGCAGCTCACCGCTCACCTTCACACACACAATTAACACATCATTATCACTGCCTTTTCACGTAAAGCAGTAGTGACAGACCGGGACATGAGCTAGGCACATTAATCAGCATATTCATGGCCATTCTGAGATCATCAGCATTAGCTGACAGCTTTAGTCGAGAGTGACGCTAACGGTAGGTCTACAAAACTACATCATTACTGTTGTGCGTCTCATTTGACATCATTAAAGCGTACCCCACAGGCAGCAGAGGAGCTGTGAAAACATGAGGACGACACAAACAGAGAGACAGAGAGAGAGAGAGAGATTTTGGGGTGCTATGGAGTTGGTTTCATACTTTACTCCAGCTGATGTTGATCTGCCGTATTTTATTCACATGAACGTCTCTGTCCTGAGGACTCAGACTGGAGTTTGACAACATCTGAGAGCCAGTTTTATTCAGCCAGGACAACGTCTCATTCTGACCGTCCATCTCCTCCGTCAAGGCCTGAGAGAGACAGTGGAGAGACAGGAAGGGTTAAGCTGACATTCTGAGGCACTAGCAGCAGTTTTGAGTCAAATTAAAATGGTTTATAATTTAACTTATTTAGCTTTGAAATTTAGGATGTTTTAGTGTTGGTTGTATTTATATAAATTTACTACTGTTCAAAGGTTTGGGGTCCGTTTTTTACAAAACAATAACTTTTATTCAGCAAGGACATTTTAAACTGATCAAAAGTGATAGTAAAACATATTTAATACTTAATAAAATGCTGTTGTTTTGAACTCTCTATTCATCAAGAATCTTAAAAATGCATCGGTTTCTACAAAAATGTGAACTAGCCTGTTTTTAACGTTGATAATATTCATAAATGAGCATCAAATCGGTATATTATAATGATTTCTAGAGCAAGTGATGATGCTGAAAGTTGCGCTTTGATCACAGGAAAAATTACACTTATATAAATAACATATTCACGTAGAAAATGGTGATTTTAAATGGTTGATATTAAATGAAGTACATGTACTCACTTTAGGGTTTGGTTTAGGGTTAGTTGCATGTAATTATGCTTAATTTATGGTTATTATTACTATAGGAAATACATGTAACAAAGACACATTAAAATAAAGCGTTACCATTTTTTAATATAACTCATTTAAATAAACTAACATATGTAAATTGCTATGTAAATACAGAAGTTTTCACTGGCTTAAGTGTAAACAGTCAATCTTAAACTAACATTTTGGAAATATTCCGTTTCTTAACTTATAAACAGCAAAATAGTGTATAAAAAAACTTAATAAACTTATAATCCACTGCTAAAACTAAACCAATATTAATTTTTCATATTCATTTTTAAAAATAGTATTCAAATAAAAATATAATGTAAAAAATACTAACAATACTACTACTAATAATAATAATGTGTGTTGGGGTGGACCTTGAGTTCTCTGAGGTTGTTGTCAGTGGCTGAAACGGGTAATGTCGCCACGGCAACCTCTGTGTGCTCCAGCCACTGCGTGAGATCAGCCGTCCGCTGACGCACCTCCATCACGGCCGCATCTTCACCCATCAACCTACACAAATAACATTCATAAACTCATCACAAGAAACTTCACACATATAAAGTCTACATACCCCTCTTCAAACAGCAGGTTTTTGTGATGTAAAAAATGAAACTAACATAAGTCATATCAGACAACTTATGAAAACTGCAGAACTATGTTCACCCCTTCCTAAAAAGTTGAACAACCTTTGATTTTATTACATCACAAGAGTCGGCTGTTGTAACAGGGGTGTTCAGACTTCATATCCGCTCTACATAGACACTGATTTCTGAAGTTGGCTGCTAAGGGTTATGCCGTCGTCATGGTAACCTGCGCTGGCGGTCAGACACTTGACTCTGGATGAGGTTCCAGCGGCGGATCAGAGCGTCCAGTTTGTCCTGTAGCAGAGTGGCATCAAGGGACGACACCTGACCGATGATGTGATCTCCAGACGGGATCAACACCGCCACGACAGACTGATGAGAGGCCACGCCCTCCTCCAGCTCCTACACACACACACACACACACACACACACACACCGGGGTTAATGGACAGTCGGCCTGTGAGTGAGTCTAACTGATAAACAGGAAGATGGCACTTCTCTTCATATGCAATTGAGGGCAAGAAATGTGCCTGACCTTAATTTGTATTGGAGGACAATTTCACATTCAACTTGCCCTCTTTCAGCCCTTTCAGATTTCACACACACACACACACACACACACGCACACACACACACACACACACACACACGAGACTAATGAACAAACGTCCTTGCTGGAGCTTTCAGAGTTCAAAACACTCGATTCGCACATCAGTGTCAAACATTGCTGGTTCTATTTTGCTCATAAGCTAGAAACCGTCCCTCCTTTTCATTTTAATTGCGAGTTAGAAGTGCTTATTGACTTCATTATCATGTAATCATCACACAATTATCAACTGGAGTCTCACAGAATGATGACTGATCTCAATTAACATTCATGAACATTAATTCCTCCCCTCTATAAATCTGTTCGTCTGTGGTGCATATTTTCTGTGGAGCATTTACATTGACATTAACGCATGTGACAGTCGAAATGTATTTGTCACGTATAAACACCTGCTGCTGTCTGTTATTAGTGTATATTAAACAACCAAACACAGCTTTAACAAAGATCAATCTACATTTAATTCCTACAGTGAACACTACAGTGTTATTTTACATTTAGGCCCATGTCTGGACATGAATACACTTTATTTGTAACTTTGTTGTATTATATCTATTAGTGTATTTGTTCTTATTTTTACTGATTGTTCACTTGCCTTTAATAATTTTAGGAATTTATTGGTTAGGCAAGTAGTTTTTGCTGTGGTTTCAGAGTACTTAAAGTGTGCTTTAAGTAATAAATGGAAAGCAAAGTTGGTGAGCACATGTTCAAAGCATCAATTCAGAGTTAAAATTTCCTGATAATTCACTCTCCTGCATGTCATCCAAGATTTTCATGTCTTTCTTTCTTCAGAGGAAAAGAAATTAAGGAAATCATTCCAGGATTTTTCTCCATTTAGTGGACTTCACTGGGGTTCAACAGGTTGAAGGTCCAAATGTCAGTTTCAGTGCAGCTTCAAAGGGCTTAAAAAGTATATAATGTTTATTTTTGTATAAAATGTGCGATGTTTTCTCTAGATCAGACTCTTATTCCTCGTCTGGATCATGTAGATCCCTAAAATCCTGGAGTGTTTTCCTCTTCATTTCTTTTCCACTGAAGAAAGAAAGACATGAACATCTTGGATGACATGGAGGAGAGTGAATTCTGAAGTGAACTAATCCTTTAACCACTACACTATAGAACGGGTCTGTGACTGTGTCTGACCTCTTGTTGTGCACGAGCGCGATCCAGGTCCAGTTCTCCGTCTGGTCCGATCCCGTCAGCCAGGGCCTGTTCAGTGTCGCTCAGCCACTGTGAGAGATCGTTCATGTCGCAGTGGAACTGCCTCCACTCCTCCACAGCTCCATCAAAACACCTGCACACACACACACACCTGAGTGATGACACCCTCACATTACCGTATCTCTTCAGTTAAACAGAACAGCAGTGTGTGTTCGTCTCAGCTCTGTGGCAGAGATGTATTGTTACTGCCCTCCAGTAAATCCATCAGACAGACACACCGCACTCAAGTTCTCAGTATCGGCATCATAAACTCATTTCCCTGAGAGTATGAACACAAACGGCCGGTCGAGCTGACATTACATTCTTCAAACGATCACATCTTAATGACCGACTATGTGCAACAAGGCATGTATGAGCTAATTCAAAACTATAATCGTAAATAAATAATGTTGGTGTTTCTGGTGAGTGGTTTTGGCTGATTAACCAAAGACTGATCAATCTACTAAAATAGCAGAACTTGCCGTTTCATGGTTAAACCAGCTAAACTAGCAGCCATCATCGTCGCAAATACTTTTCTAACGGACTAACTTCACCGGGTTTGACTGGTTCAGCGTGGAAGTTGACTCTGGAACTCTTCCTCGAGTCAGCAGGCGCTCTGTGATACTGGGCGAGGAACTGGGTCACATTTCTGTTTAGCGCTGTGGAAAACTTCCTGTGTGACTGACTTCAGAAAGAGATGAAATCCTGCTCACCTTCCAGAACAACCTGCCTCTTACATTATTAACTGCTCAAAAAAAATGTCTCATTTCAAAGCAAAAATCAAAGGAAATATACAATGCGTTACATTTTCATGGAAAAATGAAGCTTATTTTAGGCCTATTTATGATATTATATTCATGACAATCATGTCATGCTTGTTTTAATATTAATAACATAATATTATAGTTTTTAATATTTTGCTTTTATTCTTATTTTCAGTTTTCATTTTAAGTTCAGTTTCACATTTAGCAATTTTGTAATGTAGTTTTGTCATTTCTATTAGTTTATATATATATATATATATATATATATATATATACACACACACATATATATATATATATATATATATATATACACATACATATATATATATATATATATATTTTTTTTTTAGTTAAATTATTAGATAGTTTTACAGTTTTAATTTTATTTCCAATCAGTAATTTTTTTGCTTCAACCTATTTCAGTTAGTTGCCAAGACAGCACTTCAATATTTTTGAATATTTATATTTTACGTTTTTATTTTAACAAAATGTTTTAGTTAGCAATAATAACCCTTCTTTTGAGTAATGAGACCTGAAGAGGATGTGCTTAACTGTCATGATGATAATGTCACAAAACAAACATCTTAACATTAATCTTTGTGAGATATGGCATATCCTTAATACTATGATGTTTATTTATGATTTTCTCTACATTTTTTCTCTATATTTGCAGTTATTGCCCCTAAACTGTGGCATAATTTACCACCGTCGGTGAGGCTGGCCCCGACACACTCCGCTTTTAGTCTTAAAATATTAATCGTTGGCATTTAATTCAGTTTGAGAGCTGTGTGTTTTGTTTCGTCGTCTTTGTTGTTGTTCACTTTATGATTCTGGATGCAGAGCACTTTGGTCAGCTTCTGACTTTGACAATGTGAAGCCATTTACTAAAAAAAACAATAAGTGTAACGTATTAAAAAATATTTGTTAATCTGTAATAATTAGCATTGGTGTTATCATACATCATTTTAATTTTGCATTAAGATGTCTATCAGAGATTGACGTTGTATTAATGAAGGGTTCAGTAGTGAGATGCTGGTATTGGTTTCTCTCTCATCCTCATATATTTATGATATCCAGGGATTTTTCTCTCCGTACCAATCATCAGCACATTCTCAGAAGCCTCCACAGATACTGGTGCAGCATATCCCCCTCCCAACAAAATTCAGATTAGGTCGTTGACTGTTATGGGTTTTTAAATTATTGCATTTGCCGCCCCCGATTCTGTATGCATGGTTACATCCTTGCCTGGATTCCTCCATTAGCATGGGAAAAATAACAAAAATCTATCTCCAATAAGGAGAAAATGAGGAAATATAAGCTGGAACGTCACCTACACCCACACACATCCAACTAGAAGAGCAGTACAATTCAAAACATGTACAATCAAGAATGAAAAATTGTCTCCCTCGTAACAAGAAATCTCAAATAACCATCATTGGTTTCATGTAATAATTGTATTCATGTACAATGCAAATTAAAGCTTTTTTTTTTTTTTTTTTTGGCAGGTACACTTTCTGGGCCATAATTGCGAGATGCAGGAAAGCTGCTAGCATAGACCGGGAATTATGGGAAAACGCAGAGTCATTCCGGACTCACCCTTTCCTCTGGCTGTACATGCGGTTGACTCTGTCCCACTCGGAGTTCAGTTGTGTCAGGGCATCAGATATCTGTGCCATTTCCTGTCTGGAAGCTTCCAGAATCACATCAGGCTGGCGCTCGTTAATCACTTCAACCTGCTCACCCAACCGCTCCAAACTCTCCTTTATACTCTAAAAACAGACACACAGAGAAGTCAATACAAAACAAACAGAACAACGGAAAACACCCATTGCTCCGGTCAGTTTTGCCTCTATATCAGACTGCAACACTCAAAAAAATATTTCAGTCTAAACATAAGTTTTATGCAATTTAATTACATAGCAATTTTCCATCCATTTGGATTACATAGTTTTAACATAAACAAACTAATAAACTTAATGTGATTCATATTTGTCAGTCATATGTAAATGAAATAGGTAAGATTTATGTAATAGTTGAGTATATGAATAGTGAGAGATTAAATGTCTTTTATCTTCAGTTGATTTCATTTGTAGTTCTTGTGTTTCTCTGTCCTTCAGTGATTCTGCTTGTTAACAGCAGGTGTTCATCATTAATGCTCAATCATCACTTAATGATCTCATTAACTCTGACACTGCTTCAACGGTACTTTAACTCAGTAGTGCGCACACACATGACCACTAAACAGTGTTCATTAACCTGTGAACTATTACATAAATCTTACCTATTTCATTTACATATGACTGACAAATATGAATCACATTAAGTTTATTAGTTTGTTTATGTTAAAACTATGTAATCCAAATGGATGGAACATTGCTATGTAATTAAATTACATAAAAATTATGCTTAGACTGAAATATTTTTTTGAGTGATAGTGAGCAGGAAGTTGTTATGGTCTACAGTGGGGCTTGATTACTTTACAAGTAGACTGTAGCTTGGCAAGCTATGGTTTCTGAGTAGTTTCCTAACACCTGCACTAGTATTTGGACCTCTTGGTCACTGTGAAAGAAGAAGCGGTTGCATCTAAGCATATTAGTCCGTGTCTAACCCTGAGCGTGTCCTCCTGGCTGGAGAAATCCTCAAACAGTCCTCCGCTGAGCTCTGAGGAGTTCAGGAGCAGCTCGTTGTCAGCCATAACCAGAAGAACCTTATTAATGTCCAATAGATAGTCAGACGGGGAGACGGATGCACTCCTCTCATCCTGAGGAGAGAGCAATGACTCTGATCTCTGCGGAGGAGAAGACGATGACTCGAACATAACTTCAAGCACTGGCTGAGTTCTGATGATATGAAGCTCCTGCGGAGAAACAGAGACAGAGAGAAAAGAATATAGTGAATATTAAAAATTTAACGTGATATATTTGATGTTTTCACACATTCAGCCCTTGCAAACAATGTTAAGGTATTTTGTGAACAAGATCTGATGAGGAAACGTCAGCAAATCAGCTGTTATTGTGCAATCAATTAGCAGTAAATATGGTGTTGAAAGTTGTAAAGCAGTCGTAAACAGCAGTAGCATAGCCATAAAACAGCCTTTTTTATAACATAGCATAACACAACTTTAAAAATAGCCATAGTTACTGTAACAACGCATTAACACAATCGTAAACATTGCAAAAGCCTTCACAGAACCAAAAAATAATGTAACACTAAAACAAACACAGCCATAATAAAAATAGCCATAACATAACTGTAAACATAGCCATAACAGCCACACTGCAGTACTAAAACTGTCATAATCATTTGTTACACAGCAATAACACAGCTGTAACAAAGCCATAACTGCTGTAAACACTGTAAAATAGCCATACATACAATCATAAACAGTCATAATTATTGCAGTAACAGCAACACAGCTGTAACAAAGCCAAAGCGGACTCAAAACAATGCTGTAATAGTCTTCCTGCAGCCAAAGCATAGCTTTAATGCATCCATAGCTGAAAAATACCACTAAAAGCCATAAACACAGCTGTAACAAAGTAGAAAAAGCTGTAAACACTGTTGTAACATAGCCATTACAGAGCAAAAACACAGCTGTAACAAAGTCGCAACTGTTTTAAACACTGTTGTAACACAACTGTAACAAAGCCGTAAGAGCTGTAAATAATGTTGTAACACATCTGTAACAACGCCGTAACTGCTATAAACACTGTTGTAACACAACTGTAACAAAGCCGTAAGAGCTGTAAATAATGTTGTAACACATCTGTAACAACGCCGTAACTGCTATAAACACTGTTGTAACACAGCTGTAACAAAGCTGTACGAGCTGTAAATACTGTTGTAACACAGCAGTAAAAAAGTCCCAACTGCTATAAACACTGATGTAACATAGCCATTACAGAGCAAAAATACAGCTGTAAAAAAGCCGTAACAGCTGTAAACACTATTGTAACAGCTGTAACAAAGCTGTACGAGCTGTAAATACTGTTGAAACACAGCTATAAAAAAGTCCCAACTGCTATAAACACTGTTGTAACATAGCCATTACAGAGCAAAAATACAGCTGTAACAAAGAGGTAACTGTTGAAAACACTGTTGTAACACAGCTGTAACAAAGCCGTAACAGCTGTAAACACTGTTGTAACACAGCTGTAACAAAGTCATAACTGCTGAAAACACTGTTGTAACACAGCTTTAACAAAGCTGTAACAGCTGTAAATACTGTTGTAACAGCTGTAAAAAAGTCCCAACTGCTATCAACACTGTTGTAACACAGCTGTAACAAATCAATAACAGCTGTAAACACTATAGTAACAGGCAAAACACAGCTGTAGCACAGCTATAACCTCCATAAACAGTCTAGCCTTAATGAAGCCATATTAAACACAAATGTATAGTAAACCATAAATGTAGTGAAATGTCATAATACAACCATAAACATAGCCATAATCATTGCTGTAACAGCCATAAATACAGCTGTAACAAAGCTGTAACATCTGTAACCAATGTTGTAACATAGCCTTAACACAACCAAAACATAGCTTTAACACAGCAATAAATTTAACTGTAAAACAGCCATAATATTGCCACAGTTGTAATATTGCCGAAAGAGTCATAACTATGAGCGTGTTCTGATGCTACAAGTCTTTTTTTCAAAGCGTGGAACCAAAAGCAAGGTTCTGACATCACATTTTACCTGACATTACAAGCAACCGCAAATGTTAACAGTGTATATCAATACTGTGGACATTCAACTCAAAACATTGTGGCCCACCAGTTTTTCAAACTGTAGCAGCCTAATATTTCTGAAAGGAAATGTTGGGTATATGACATTTTCCTGGAGTTTTTGCAGATATGTCTGCATCACATGTAATAAACCGTTAATAAAATCAGTTGCCAGAAATGTTAATACCGCAATTTAACGCATTGCTTCTGTGAAAGTGGCTTGAGATTCAGAGCCGGCTTTACGTGGAGGACATGTTAGAGTGCATGAAATGACCTTGTAGCGTGTCTGGAGCAGCAGGAGTCTCCTGCGGATGTCCTCTCGTCTGTCCTCATCAGGAACAGACAGCAGCACCTCCTCTCCTCTCCTCAGTATCTCCTCCACATGTGCTTTTTCCTCATCCAACTACAACACAAACACGCTAATTCAGGACAGATGGTTTTACCCGGTGTTCTTGGAGCTGATGTTGAACACTCCTGTTGTGTTTGGGTCATTTTGGCCCCCTATTGGATTTTGTAACCAGTTGAAACATTAAAACAGCTTACTTTGAATTTTGTGAATATTTTTCATTTTGGATTTCAACACATTTGTAGAGACTTTACAAATTTTGTTACAACTTTTGTGTTGGTGTGACATTGACCGCTCCACTGGGATCCAATCCATGCAATTTGTCAAAAATCAACACTTTGAAAATCAGCTGAAAACTTGTGTCCTGAATGTCCTAAATCGATTCTTTATCTATGTTTAAAAAACTGTTACAGTATACAAGCAAGCATCTGTGCAACTAATTTTGACCATAAAAATATGTGGGTCTACCACATATCTTTGTAGTAGAAATGTAGTTTCTCACATATTTTTTTTTTGTCTCTGACAAGCAACAAAATGTTTTTTGTTTTTACATGAATTTTTTGTGTTGTTCAAAATGTTGATTTCTACATCAATTCAGAGTTTTTCTCAGAAATATCATCATAAACTTGCAATTGTGAGAAAAAGTCAGAATTGTGAAATATTTTTTTATTCCATGGTGGAAAACAAGTTTCTATGTGCATGATGTGTGTGTATATGATGTGTGTGTTAACTTGAGTGTGTGTCTGTGTGTGTGTGTGTGTGTGTGTGTGTGTGTGTTACCCTCTCGTCATCAGGTGTGTGTGTTTTCTCCTGTTGTTCCAGTGCTCTGATAGTAGCTTGTATGTCAGATTCGAACAGCTGCAGCTGTGAGGAGGAGAGGAGAGGAGCGGCGCTGCCGTCTACCACCTCCTGCTGTGGCCGCACTGCATCCCGTCTGACCTCCAGCCCAGCAGACACCTGCACACGACACACACACACTTAGTGTTCGCTAACGAGTGCCTGTCCATTCAGCCCCCCCGCTGAGTCGTTCCCATCGTACCTGAGCAGAGTTGATGTGCTGCGCCACCTTGTGGAAGTTGCGGTTGAGGTCAGCCAGTTTGGGCTCTACCAGCTCTCTGCACGCAGGCCCCCTGCTGGTCATTAATATCACTGCCTGATCACGAGCACTGTCCACACGCACACTCATCCCCTCCAACTCACACAACACAACCTATCAGAGACACACAACATGATGACATCACAATTCAAAACTGATGCATCTGCTAAATTAATACGCGTTTATGTAAATGAGTGGACTTTTCTGGACAACTAGAGATTACGCTGTTATCTTTAATCAAAATGCAATTACTTTCTCTGCCTCTGAAACACTTTCTGTGCTGATGATGTAATCTTGGTCACATGGCAGAGGAAACGTATTAAGCAACATGATATATGATATTGATTGGATCATGGTCCTGACGGATTACATAAAGACAGCCCATTACATACATTATATCCAGCTGAATATTAAGTTTCACCCAAAAGATAAATGACACATGAAGAGAGTCTGTGTGCTTTCACCTTCATCATTCTCTCCTTCTCGGCTGCGGGCTTCTTCTCCATCTCATCCAATCGTATCTCAGTCTGATAGAGCCATGTGCTGATATGAGCCAAATTCTCATCAAACATCTCCAGCTCGCGCCTGTGATTCTACAACACACACACACACACACACACACACACACAGGACATGATACAGCCTCTCTAATGAAATCAGTGCAGATTCAAATCGATTTGCCTATTTCTCCCTTTTTAAAAATATGTGTGTCTAGTATTGATGCATTTAATTCATCTATTAAAAATGGGAATAAAAAGATAATATTGATAACAATAACAAATATCATTACTACATTTATAACATTTTAACATACTGTATATAATGTTACACATTCAGTATTGATGCATTTAACTCTTTCAAGAATCAGAAAAGACAATAATAATAAATATTGCTATTATATATACACTATTTAAAACATAAAATAAAAATGTTGTTTATCCAGTATTGTTGCATTTAATTCCTCTTAAGAAAAAAAAAATATTATTAAAATTATATAACATTATATTACGCTCATAAGCGACATTTCAGACGAGCACGACTTTGATTTTAATTAAATTCAGCCAAACAGTCAGCTAATGACTGAAACAGCCCATGTGAATTGAATTTGCATATAAATGAATAATTATGAAGGTCTTCCCCCATCATTTACTAAATGATTTAATGTGTGTGTGTGTGTGTGTGGGTATTCCCTACGTTATGAGGACCAAATGTCCCCACAGGTATAGTAATACTAGTAAATTTTGATCTTGTGGGGACATTTTTTTGGTCCCCATGAGGAAACAAGCTTATAAATCATACAGAATGATCTTTTTTGAAAATCTAAAATAGCAGAACATTTTGTGTGATGGGTAGGTTTAGGGGTAGGGGTAGTGTAGGGGGACAGAATGTACAGTTTGTACAGTATAAAAACCATTACGCCTATGGAATGTCCCCATAAACCATGAAAACACAACGTGTGTGTGTGTGTGTACTTGTTTTCATGATTTATGAGGACACAAATCTGTATTATGACATGGATATCACACTGGTATTATGACGTAAACATGAAATATGAGGACATTTCATGCGTCCTCATATTTCAAACGGCTTTAAAAACATATAAAACAATGTTTTATTAAAAATGTAAAAATGCAGAACATTTTGTGTGATGGGTAGGTTTAGGGGTAGGGGTAGTGTAGGGGGACAGAATGTACAGTTTGTACAGTATAAAAACCATTACGCCTATGGAATGTCCCCATAAACCATGAAAGCACAACATGTGTGTGTGTGTGTGTGTACTTGTTTTCATGATTTATGAGGACACAAATCTGTATTATGACATGGATATTACACTGGTATTATGACGCAAACATGAAATATGAGGACATTTCATGCATCCTCATATTTCAAATGGCTTTAAAAACATACTAAACAATGTTTTATTAAAAATGTAAAAATGCAGAACATTTTGTGTGATGGGTAGGTTTAGGTTTAGGGGTAGTGTAGGGGGACAGAATGTACAGTTTGTACAGTATAAAAACCATTACGCCAATGGAATGTCCCCATAAACCATGAAAACAACGTGTGTGTGTGTGTGTGAATCATGTGCCATTATTCTTTTAATCAGTCACTCAGAAAAAAATTAAGATGTTAACCTGAATGAGTTAACTGTAGGTAAATAAGTTTAGCGTTAACTTCAGCAGTCCTAAAAAACATAGGGATCAAACACACTCACCAGGACAGCGCTGAGCCAGTCCTCGATCAGCGTGTGCACACGTTCCCAATCCTCATTCAGCTCAAACAGGTGATCCTCCAGCTGAGCTTCACTGCCCTCCACCAAGGCCTGCAGGGCGGCGCTGTTCTCCATGACCAGAGACAGATCGCTCTTCTTGTGCTCGGACTCCTTCAACAAGCCCTACAGGGAGACACTGTTTTAACACACACACACTCTGTGTCGAGACTCTGTGAGCGACTATCAAGCACACTCACGTTGGCCCACGTGATCTCCGTGTCGATATCAGCGGGCATGTCTCCTGTGCTGAGCTTCTCTTTGAGCTGAGCCTCAGTGTGGCTCATCCAGGCCTGCAGGGCGGCGCTGTCCTTATGCAGCCGCTGAGACAGAGACAAAGCCTTCTCCAAATCCTGTTTCCCCTCGGTCACCTAAGAACACAGACAATTTTATGGCAGATTACATTGAAGTAAACCCGAAATTCCTTCCACAACCCATTTTACTTCCATAATGTGACGTATTTGAGTGAAAACAGTACGGTGGGGCTTGATTTTATCCAATTAGTAAGTAAATTGACCAGTCACTCCAGAAAAACGCGGATTTTTTTGTGATTGTTGAGGGGAAAAATCCTTGATTATGAGGCACGTTTTCTTAAAAAATGTGATGGGATATTTTTGCAATTTAATCACGTTTTTCCAGAGGGACTGATTGACTGGGTGGTGAAAAGTGGAAAAGCAGAGGATGTGGAGAGAGCAAGGAAACATTTCTTGTTCAAATCTAACTCCTTGAGGTCGAATAACAAAATATACAAGGAAAAACATGCTCATGCTGCTTTTATTGGCGTTTTAAATGCGAGCGTGTACAGTGTGTGTGTACCTGAGCTCCCAGCTCATTGTACAGTAATTTCAGGGCGGTGAGCTGTTCATCCATTCCTTTAGGATTTTCCGTCTGCTGTTTCTGTACGATCTGTCTTCCCGTTTTAATCACCGTCTCCACCTCCAGTTTGACCTCGCTCAAGATCTTGTACAGTTTCTGCATTTATAAACACAACACCGTTTCAGTTTCACTATTGTGAAAAATAGTTTTCAGCAACTGGAACAAATCTGAAATAAAAAATACATAATGAAGAAAATAATAAAAGAAGGATATATATATATATATATATATATATATATATATATATATATATATATATATATATCCTTCTTTTATTAAGTTATGATATAAATAAGTAAACATACTAAAATTGGTACAACTAAAACTGACAAAATAAAGCTATTTAGAAATATAAAATTTAAAAAACTAATAAAAATAAAAAATAACACTTTAAATAACAAAATTACTACATAACTGTAAAAAAATTATTACATGTTAATAATTAATATATATATACATTATATATATGTGTGTGTGAATATAAAATGCTATATTAATAATATAATTTTATTTTATTTTATTTATATATATATATATATATATATATATATATATATATATACACACATATACATATATACATATAATAATAAAAATAAAATAAAATTATATTATTAATATAGCATTTTATATGTACATAAACATATACATATATATATATACACACACACATATGTCGATATTCAGATCAATTTTTTTCCAGGCACATTTTACCAATTTCAACTGAAAAAAGATGATAAAAACTTGCAGCTCTGCAATTGAAAGCACACACAGTCATTCATCTTGAGATCATATGATTTGATTTGTGTCTTCTGATTGGTTCTTCTGTGGATCTGAAGCGAAAGTATTTGATGAACGTATACTATGTGCGAAGAGCGTTCGCTCAATATCACCATCTCATTTTTGATGGAGGGGGTGTTTAGCGGCTTTTGCATGTGAACTCTTCATATAATCATTTATAAGTGATATATAATAGCCTAAATAACTCTGCTGTGACTTCTCACCATACATCCGGCCAGGTGGGTCTGTATCTCCTCTGGTTGGGTGTCTTTCAGGTCCAGGACGTGAAGTTCAGCTTTGGCGCCATCCAGAATCCTCTTGCAGTCCAGCATTCGCTGCTCAAAGTTGGCCGGTTTCTGGAACAGCTGGTATTTCGTACTAATTTCACGGAGCTTCCGCTAAACAGAGGATGAGATTCACCTTAAAGCTGGAATACACTACACAACTATTAAAACATGAGCAGATTTAAAACACCAGGAATCAAACACTGAACATCATGAGCATCACACACTGACAGGCTGTCATGTTGTTCTGAATGACAGTCATGAATAAACGGGTCTCGCTGATTATTAGCTCAAAAAATCAAACGTTTATAATATCCTTAATATCCAAATGGATGGAATCAGAGTCTGAAGCCCATCATACACTGCAACTGTTCTGTGTTTTGTGTGTGTGTGTGTGTGTGTGTAGATTTGCTCCAACTAGAGATACCTGGTTCAAAAATGGAAAATCTAGGGAAAAATCTGAGCAAAAGTTGCACAGTGCACTTCAGCTTTTAGGTTAATATTTTTGTCATTTTTCAAGATTACAAGCTGAAGCACTAAAATTACTAACTGAACATACAAATGAATTCTAAAACTAAAACAAATACTTGATTACTTATTACAACTAAAAATGACAAAAAGCTCAAATTAAACTAGAATTAAAAAGAAAACTGAAAATATGTAAGCTAATTCAAAATATTAATAAAAGTACTCAAACTTAACTCAAAATAATAGATAATAAATAAAGCCAAAAAAAATAAATAAATAACAAAAGGCACATAGAATTGCTAAAAAAATCAATTTTAATGAAAACTGAAAATATAAAGAAAGAAAAAAAAACAAAACGTAAATCTCAAAAACCTGATTATCCAGGATTAATTACTAAAGTATTGTGTGCCCATGTGCCTAAAGCCGATCACAGTGTTCGGAAAGGAAATGATGCATTCTACGATGCCCCTAAAGGGACATGGTGATGGAAAAAATACATTGATGCCTTTGCGTTCTTTCGCAATTATATCGTTGAGTAATTATATACTATATAATTTGTGGGCATCAATGAGCCGCTATCAACATACATGACATTTAAAAATTTTTTATTTTTTTTTTTTAAAAGAACCCTCACTTTTTACTATCGCTTTGGCATGACACTCTGTGTATAGCGAGAGCTGATTCTGACCACACATTTTACAAGATAAGATATTCGTCAAATGACGCTCAGGATCTCAAATCCTCTGCCATCCTGCTATCGATCGTCTCTCCGTACTCTCGTTATGTGATGAGTGAAATCTGATGAACTATACTAGAATTCAGATTTAGGCACATCTCTAGTATGTAGTACAGTAGTGAAGCATGACCAGTGTGAAAGCAGTAGTCCAGCAATTTGCAGTTCCCCTCCCGTCCTGCGGGGGCAGTATTGTGTCTCACCTGTAACTGGTCCAGTTGGGTTCCTCCTCGCATCGGTTTGCCCTCTGGCGCAGTCGGAGGGATGTTACCCACATTTCTCCTCCTCAGATCTTCCAGTGTGACCTCATGGGCTGCGATCTCAGCCTGAATGGCCTGCAGAGAACATTAGTTGAAGGCCAAAAATTAAAGGAATAACCTCAAAGTTATTTTGCAATATATCCGTCATTGGTTATTGAGTGGGTTTGTGTGATTATACCTGAGCTTCCTGCGGCAGCTGGAAGGCGTCGATGCGATCCGTGAGGTAAGACGTGAGTGTTTGGTCCAGCTGCGTGAGGGACGTCTGTAGGGCGTGTAAGGCCGTCTCATTCTCTCTCAGACTCCCCAACCGCTGCTCCAGAGACAACTGACGCGCAGCAGCCTGCAACACACACAAACATACGAACGTCACGTAACCGGCCGCCGAATGCGAGTCTGAATCATTTGGATTCAAATCAAACAGACCAGGTGAGTCAGCTCATCGTGGCGCGAGTTGAAATTCTCCAGCTTCTCGCTGATGAGTTCATCCAGAATCCCTCCGTCTATGAGAGTCTGCGCCAGCTCTCGGATCTGAGTCCTGTTGTCACCCGGATGACGCAGAACCGACTCCACCGACTGACAGAGACACACATCACGAGGCCCGTTAAAAGGGTTAGTTCAGCCAGACATGAAAATTCTGTCATTAATAACTCACCCTCATATCATTTCTTTATGAACATTTTAAGGTTAGAGTTTTGGGTGAACAGACTTTCAATGGAGGGACAGAAATACCTCAGATTTCATTAAAGGGGTCATGAATTGGGGTCAGTATGAGGTCACTGTATTATAAAAACATCCTGTAAGTTTCAGAACTCAAAACTTCAGTCCAAAAACAGCTTTCATGGAAACCGAGCTCCGGTTTTGTCACATTATGATGTAATAGTGCAACGAAACTCCGCCTCTGCAGAATCAAACCGACACCTACTTCTACATCATCGCATCTCCGGCCCCGCCCACTGCTGCGTTAGTGAGATGAGAACTGAAATACAGGATCACTGGACTAAAAATAATTCATTCCAAAGGATCATAATGCTAGGAAAGGACCACAATGGAAACAAGTTTTATTTTAAACTTTATTGTGTTATCCTTGACGAATTGAGTGTATTCACTACTTTTTTTGTCAAATAAAAGAAAGAAAGAAAGAAAGAAAGAAAAGTGCTTAATTATTTTTTTTCAGTAGAGCATAATTTGTTTGTTCAGTGCATTTCATTGTGGATTCTTTTGGTACATCAGTAGAATTTTGGCGCAGGCTTTGCAAACTTTTTGCAATTGCAGACTTTTACTGTAAGATATGGACCCGACAGTATCGCAAAAAATATAATGGAGATATAATTAATTTTGAAGTTTTATTAAGTGTTAACAATGAGATTATGTCATCATGTAACACTGCTTTTGTCATTTATTACAAGATGGACAAATTTTGTCACCAAAAAAGGTCACTTGGTTTTAACCAAAATTTAAGTTTTACCGATTGACACTTTTGGTTATACTGAATGACGATATTTATAAGCAATGCTAACAGATTGCTGGCTAGCTAGCTAGCAAAATGACAATCAAACTTTTTATATTAAAAACAAGTTTTTAAAATATTACAACATTTTCCATGTTTTATAGCGGTTGTACCGAATGACCTGAAGTTTAAGGACTTGCATATGAGCAAGTGAAAACATTAATTTTTCAAATAGTTAAAGAGAATTGGTTACTTTGCCTCATGACCGTGTGGTCCTTCACAGGTGTCTGAATGATGTCGCAAGATACTGACCACATGACTCGATCCAAAACGGTCCCGTTATATTGGTTACTCCAAATGACATCAATGAAATTCATTTTTCTCGGACATTCTTTCTCAAAACAAAGAAATGACTTGATATATAATGTTATAAAATCATGCCAGAATTAAAAAATATATACATTTATTACATTATAAGATATTTTAAAATCACAAATAAATGGCTGTATTGGCCTTTGGACAGTTAAACCAAATGACCTTTTGAAACTTCACAATCTTTAAAATACCTTTATATGTAGCAAAATACAATTAAAACCACTTGGATTCAATAAAAGAGATCAAGTTATGCTACTTCCATATTTTGGATGTCATATCTTTGTTTATTATTATTATTATTATACTAAGGCCTTTGGGCAAAAAAAACAGAATGACAAGTCATGTCATTGACCCAATGCAACTGTCTAATGCCTGATCTGAGATCAATGATTTCTGATATGTAATGATTCATGTACAGTCAGACGCTCGGTCTCAAAATCGCTTTACTGCTTTATTTAATCGTTTTTTTGCGTCTGTAATTCAAGCCATGACTAAACGATCAACTTCACATCGTTTCTCTTAGTAGAATGAAAACCATCTGTTTTTTAAATTGTGATTAAATTATATAGAGAAACGGTTGAAAGAACGCTCCCTTTGTAATCTCTGGAGCTGTCAATCACACAGCACAGGCTCATCAGTGACTGAGTTCTGGACTCTCATTATAATCAATGACGCCGTCTACTGCACAATCGATCTCTTATTTACAGCATGTTTGCACTGTTATGATCAGAGCATTGGTGAGAGCGCAGAAATCAACGAGATCGCTGCATTCACGTCTGTCATCGGCTTCAACGCTCATCACTGCAACCTTTCATGTGACAGTAGATCTAAATGTAATGCTATCATCAACATTTTCATGATTAGTTAATCTCACCAGCTGTAATAGTAAAAAGAGTTCTACATATAATACTTATTTCATATGCAAAGATGTCAGCCAATCACAGCAGTGGATGTTTAAAGTCTCAAATCAGACACGCCCCTTTAAATGCTCAAATCAGAAGACTAAAATCAGGGTAGAAAATTACCTTTTATTACCAAAACAAGGCAATTTTTGAAGTAGAAATCATACCAAGTGCCCCCCAGGAAACAGTATAAAATAAAGAACTCAGTTCATGACCTCTTGAATGGAATGAATGGAAATTGGGTTGTATGAAAAGGCAAATGTGATCCAACCCACTGTATTTAAGGTGCGGTCACATTAGTGAATTTCTTTTGTGTGTGTAATAGTCAATAGGTCAGTAGAGTAGTGATGTTTGACGCACAGAAGTTACTTTCAAACCAAGCATCTTTCTGTTGGTCAACACGACCGGTTTCAAAATCTACGCTTGGAAATCTTTAGCCCTCATGCAAAATTCCCAATCACGTAGATTCCTACTGAAATGACTGGACTTCACCAGCGAAACAACGGTAAATGTGATGTTACCTCCAGAGCCTCGCTGATGGACTCCATGCTTTCTGGGACGTTCTCAGTGGAGTGAACCTTCTCCTCCAGTGTGTTCAACCAGCCAGACTCCACATCCAAATACTGCAGCAGCTCGATCCAGCAGGACCACACCTCCTGAACATCAGTGCAAGCACATTACACTTCAACTACAGGAACCAATCAAACCACATCTCGAGCAGCTCTGTCCAAACCCTGTGTGTGTGTACCTCAAGCGTGTGGCACTTGCTCTTGAAGCGATCGCACAGTTTCTGGTAGTTCTGCAGAACTTCAGTGAGCTCAGGGCTCAGGTCGGCACTACCACTAGGGGGCGTCTTATTGATCAGCACATTAATACTGTCCTTCAGAATCTTCACACGCACTTCCTTCTGCAGCACGTCCTCTTTGGCCCTCTGAAACACGCACAGAGAAGACACAAAAGTCTTGAGAGACAGAGAGACAAAAATCTGCATGAAAAACAAAATTATGACTGTGGCACAAAAAACTTTGTCGATGGTTCAGGTAATGTTTTAATAATACATTATAAATGATTTTTTTTTTTTTTAAATGACAGCTATGATCCAAAAACCTATTTGACATTCACCTGTTCACAACTTTGGTATGGAAGCTTGTTTCCGTCACTGAATAAAAAAATAAAGATAATTGTGACTCCCCCCCCCCCCCCCCCAATGTATCTTTTAATTTCATATTTTTATGTAAAGTGCTTTGAGATGCTACTTTAAAAGGCGCTATATAAAATAAAGTTTATTATTATTATTATTAAAATTTCAAGATGTTGATGAAAACCTTCCGCTATAAATGAAATGAAGTTGAAATTTAATATAATTTGGTAATAAAACAAACTGTTGCACACTTTATTGGTGCGAAGATGAGTATTTTGTACATTTGCAACTGCTTCTTATCACTTAATGAGAAGTGATGTCTGTTACATAGTGACGACTGAACAGACATTTAAGTTTTTTTTTAAATACAAAGTATCGAAAATGAAAACGCTCTGTTAACGCATGAATTTTTCCAACACTAAAATGCAATCAGAAGGTCAACACACACAAGGAAAAGTTTCATGTATGTCGACGGGTGGTCATGTGTGGGCATTTATAAGCACCTTCATCTCCTGCAGCGCCTCCTCCAGCTCCTCTGGACTCTTGTACTCAAAGTCTCTCATTAGAAACTCCTCGTCCACTTGAATCATCCACTCGCGCATCTCCGCCACGTCTTTCTTCAGATTGGTCACTTTCTCCTGACCTTCACTCACACGCTCCTCACGCCTCAACAGCTGCAATCAAGATCGAACACCATTAACTTTGACATCCATTGCACATGTTCTCCCTTTGCTGTGGAACTACTTGGTGTTGAGAGCAGCACATTCAAACCTCTTTACTGAGTGCGTCCCAGCGTCTCTGCCGGTCGTCTAACTCCTCCTGCCCCCAGTGGATCAGAGCCGGGACTGAGCTCTGCTGCACGGCCGCCACGTTCTCTGCCGTCTGCTTCAGAGACGAGTCCACGCTCTCCATCTCACTCACCAGCTCCTGCACACACAGTGTGGATCGTCATTAACCTTCCAGCAGGACTCAAACAGATTCAACCAGCTCAATCCACCCCCAGCTCAGAGAAGGTAGTCTTAACCAGGTCAAACCAGCTTCAAACAGCTAGAAACTAGTGGTGCACCGAAATTATTCAGCATTCGAAACCGTTGTAGAGAGATGAAATCATGAACTGTTTAATCGACACTTCACGCTTCTGTACAAAGTGGCATCGCCATCTACTGGCCAAGCAGCAGATAGATCTGTATGAACGGTGATTGTTTTGACATTTCCATCTGTACGCAAACAGGAAAAACTTTTTTAGTGTATCGTTGTCATGCAAACGTTCCCTAAAACTATTAAAAATTGTTTTTGTTAACTGAAACTAAGTAAAAATATTAGATGAAAAACTTAAAACTCAAATGGAAATTATTGGCAACTAACAAATAGGTTTACTAAAAATTACTAAAACGGAAATAAAAATAAATAATTCCATCATTAAAACTGTCAGGAATGAGGCTCCCTCTCCGCATCCTCCGGATCAGCAGAGGGAGCTCTCGCCCGAGTATTAACCATTTCGGACTACATTTCCCATAAGCCCTCATACCTGGGACTGATTGCGCTTGCACCTGAAGCGTCTCTCACACCATATATAAACTCCTTTCACACACTATACTCCGCGAAGTCTTGATTTGCCACGGTGATCATTACTGAGCGTTATTTCTGTGGATTGTTTATTCTGTTTTGACCCTGGACTGTTTTCCCGTTTATGGTTCTTTGCTGTCTCTCTGACCCACGCCTGTTTACTGGACCCTGTTTTCTTGCCGCCTGCCTCGACTCTAGCCTGTTCCTGTTTATGGTTTGTCTTCTACATGATAATTGCCGTGATCTGACCCTTCCCTGACCCTGATTTTGTTAATAAACCGCAAATGGATCATCACCGTTATTTTTGGCTAAATAAAAAATCAGTTCATACAGTCTCCATCCATATGTATGACATGTTTAATGCGTCGACCTCTGACCTTGCACTGGTTGAGCTCTTCCTGTAGTTTGGTGCCGTGGCTGAAGCCGCCGGCGTCTCGAGACAGCAGCTCTTCGGCCGCATCCAGCCAGCGCTGGACCTCCTCACCCTTCACCTGAACATCGACACGAGCATCAAAACAACATTCACACCCGTTCAAGACACTCATGTGAATCAGTCCGTCACCTTTGTGTCCTTCATGCTACCCAGAATGCACTGCAGCATGCTCAGCTGGTCCAGGGCGGCAGTGGAGAGTTCAGTCCAGCGCTGCTGCTCCGCTGCCTCCGACACCTTCAGCCGCTGCTGCTCTATCTCCACATAAAGAGCCTGGAACACAGGTCAAAACAACATTACCCACAAGCACCTGCAGCGGTACCTCTCCTCACACTCGACTAATTTACATTTACATTTATTCATTTAGCAGACAGTTTTATCCAAAGTGACTTAGAAGGGGATCAATGAGGGGTTAGGTGTCTTGCTCAAGGGCACTTTAGTCATGGTATTGAAGGTGGAGAGAGTGCTGTTCATTCACAATCCCCACCTTCAATTCCTGCCGGAGTGGGAATCGAACCAGCAACCTTCAGGTTACAAGCCCGACTCCCTCACCATTAGGCCACGACTAAGAGTGAGCCCGTAATCACCATTAAACAGCATTATAAAAGGCCCAAAGAAAGTGCAGTTCATTATTAGTTCATGTTAATTAATACTAAAGTGTAACCAGAAAATGTTCTGTATATTTTTATGATATGGCAAATTACTGTTGAAAAACAAACGACAGACAAACACTCATGTGTGATACACAACATGTACTCACGCTGTAAAGATGGTGTGCTATTACGTTGATGCTTACTGTACACTTGAAATATTGTTACCAATTGATTCCTACAAAAATTCCAAAACCATTTTTTAAAATGAAAACCCATTGACCACAAGCAGATTTGTCAGAAGATCATCGTAACATGTACTGTCCTGCGTGTCACCAGTGTGTCGAGTGCAGTAGCTCATTCACACCAGCAGGTGGAGACACAACTCGAGTGTCAATGGAAAAAGATCACTTTCACTCCCACAGAAAGAAGTCTCGTCTAAAATAGGAGATTGTGCTTCTCACAGAACATAATCAGACATAATGGACATTACACGAACAGTTTCGGCTGGCCAGAGCTGTGCAGACGGGCTGTGCCACGCGGGCACTGCATGGCGCGCGTCCCGCCTCTCTTGGCTAATGTTG
The DNA here is from genome assembly GCA_038088235.1 of Zacco platypus. Lineage (NCBI taxonomy): Eukaryota > Metazoa > Chordata > Actinopteri > Cypriniformes > Xenocyprididae > Zacco > Zacco platypus. Next base: position 1,922,495 of record CM076067.1, read on the forward strand.
GAAACTACCATTAAACTAGAGAGTATAAATATTTATATGACTTTAAATAAATCCCAGCCTGCGTTTGCTCTCTTTGGCTTATTTTGCCATCTTAGTCGTTGGCTTTCTTCCCACCATTCAAGCACAGAAAGAAAAGTGTCCAAAAGTCAAACGTCAGCGGAGAGACTGTGCACACGGGTCAAGAGCAGATCCAAACAGAGAAGCAACATCTGGCACAACGTTAGACTAACACAGAGTTAACAAGCCGAGTCCTCGCCAAGCGCCAAATGAGAGGAAAAACTGGCTTTGGTGAGAGAGAGAAAAACTTCAACAAAACGCGTGATTTAAATGAGACTGTAAGAATTAAGGGTCGGTCGCTCCATTGCGAGGCTTATGGGAACTTTGCCGCGTTCTAAAGTTCACGTTTGATGACCTCTGACCTGTGATTTCATTTCACCTGAAGACGTGTGGTCTACAGAAGATTAGAAGATGAATTAAAAGGCGGAAAACGTTTCTGTAAAAGTGGACTAGACTGCATACTTTTACCATTGGGAGTTATTGTGTAGAATTACATTTTAAAAAGACGCTGCAGAATACAGTCTGTAGAAATGTTGCTCTTGCGTCCAGTCAGGCTTGTAACCTGAAGGTTGCAGGTTCGATTCCCACACCGGAAAGACACCTAACCCCTAATTGCTCCCCTTCTAAGTCGCTTTGGATAAAAGCGTCTGCCAAATGAATGATTGTAAATGTAAGACGGTGGATTCTGATTGGCTGTCAATGTTTTTATCCTTCAGCTGGAAAAAAAAAAAATCATTCTGAAAGTGATTCCGGTGATGTTGTTTCTCTGTGGAGTTGTTATCGTTGGGGTATTCTCATGGAATTATAGCGATGATTAAAGCTAAAACACACACCTGAGCCGTGACCAGTCCCTGTTCAGCTGTGCTCATGTCTGTGACGTCAGCGTTGATGGCGTTCAGTCTGGACTCGATCTGCTGCAGCGCTCTGGACTCCAGCAGCCCGGACAAAACTACAGACAGAAACACATAACTCACATCATTCATGTTTTTTTGTTTGTGTTTTTTTTTTTGTTGGCATTTTTGAAGCTGTAACAGTCACCATTTGTACTATAGTTTCTCCACTTTAATCACATTTTAGCAGTTTCTGCAGTTTGTAATAACGTTTCTGTGTCATGCTACATGTGTGATCTCCAAATCCACCAGATTGATATGTTTTCAGATTAAATGCGAAATTATATTTTGAGTGTTGCGATGCAGTTGCTGAGGAGTACAGTCACACTGTGGAACACCGCTTGACATGTGATGTCATCTGCCCACAAACAGAGTTTACTGTACATCTGGACACTCACACATGACTGAAGTGTTCCCTGTTGGATTTTGACATGAGCGATTATGATGATATTTGTGAATTGGCCCCATCAGAGGAGACGAAAATAACTGCCTGAGATTGTCTGTGTGTGAGTGTGTGTGTGTGAGTGTGTGTGTGTGTGTGTGTGTGTGTGTGTACTTGTATTCCTTACACCTTACATTACACCTATGGAATGTCCCCATAAAAAATGTGTGGGTATTCCCTACATTATGGGGACTAAATATCCCCACAGGTATAGTAATACTAGTAAATTTTGATCTTGTGGGGACATTTTGTTGGTCCCCATGAGGAAACAAGCTTATAAATCATACAGAATTATCTTTTTTGAACATCTAAAATAGCAGAACATTTTGTGTGATGGGTAGGTTTAGGGGTAGGGGTAGTGTAGGGGGACAGAATGTACAGTTTGTACAGTAGAAAAACCATTACGACTATGGAATGCCCCCATAAAACATGAAAACACAACATGAGTGTGTGTGTGTGTGTGTGTGTGTGTGTGTGTGTATTCCCTACGTAATGGGGACCAAATGTCCCCACAGGTATAGTAATACTAGTAAATGTTGATCTTGTAAAGAAATGTTGATCTTGACATTTTTTTGGTCCCCATGAGGAAACAAGCTTATAAATCATACAGAATTATCTTGTGTGTATGCGTGTGCGCACACGTGTGTGTGTGTGTGTGCACGCGTGTGTGTGTGTGTGTGTGTGTGTGTGTGTGTGTGTGTGTGTGTGTGTGTGTGTGTGTGTGTGTGTGTGCGTGCGCGTGTGTGGTTTGGGTCCCAGATGTTAGAGGCCAACAAGTCAAATCATGGAGCATGGAGGTTTCCGATTGTCCCACGAACATTAAACTGTTTATGTTTGTGTTTTTATGCAGCTTTACTTTAGGGCAAAATAGATGAAAAAAATTGCTCAGATGGAATGTCATTTTTTTTTTTTTTAACATCCTTGAGGGTTAAAATTAGTCATAAATTGCTGTTTTCATTCTGGTTTTATATAGTCAATATGATTAGCGGAAGGTAAAACTATAGAAGTCTATGGTATGTCCTCATTTCCATGGCTAGCTAAATGTGGGTATAAGAGAGATTTCCTGAAGCTTTAAGGCTAAACACTGATGTACTCTTACTTGGAGCGGTTTCAAGCGCAACACACTCTCAGAGGTTTATCAGTGTGTTAAAGCTTCCTCACTGACGCTACAGCCATAAATAGACTGCTCTCTTACCCCGGCGCGGCTCCTGTTGGCTCCACAAATGATTTACCTGTTGCATAAGTCACCATTTCTGTCTTTCAATAAAATGGACGAGAACAACAGAAAGAGAGACAGAGAAAGAGAGGTACTGTCCATCTTGGCACCAGTTCAACTCCCAGGACCTCGATCTCTCTGTAGATCTGCGGCATTTTAAGGTCACAGTAACACTATGAGAGCCAGATGTTTCATTGTGACTTTCAGAACATTCAAGGATTACATTTTATCAGGGAATCAAAACTCGGCATTGCTATGATTGAACTGACAATCATGCAAAAAATAATTGCACTTTCAGGTAAGCAAAAAACAGGAAAAAAATTGTTTATTTCATTGATCATATACAATAATACTCTCTGCATTGTGGTAAAACTTTCCCTCAAGCATCCCTCAAAAGCTAAAACAGTGATATGCATACCATAAAATAAGTATTTTCTTATGGCAACGGATTTTATTCAGCGACCACAGTCACAATAAACCCGAGACTCGTGTCTGAGATGCTCTGATGGCAGACGTAGTCGCAAACAAACAGCACGAGCGGCTCGAGAGGGAACCATCCTAGATTCATGACACGCTCATTTGCATACGCGCTAACATGTCTGTCAGCGTTTTCTGTCAGATCATTTTGCAGTGGAGAGAGTGTGCTAGTCAATTTGGGAAGTAAAAGCAAAATGCCAGGCAGAAAATGTAACCTTTAAAGATAAAAGCTCTGATTTAAATTCTTGACAAGCGAGAAGAGGCTTGTTACCAACGCAAGATAATGCAAAAATCAAATAGCAAAAAAAGTTGTTAGGATAGTTAACCAGCGGATCAATATGACTGACGATTGTGGTTAACTAAACAAGAGAAGCAAAAAACGTGATGATGATTAATGTACTAATGAAATTATTTAAATTAAAACACTTTACTGTCCTTTACTCTATATTTATATGTATTCCTGTGCTGTATTTGTTTATCAGAGTATCAACAAAGGCAAGATTAGCTACAAAAGTGCTTGAAAAACATAATAGATAATATAAAACAACGTATCTTTTTATTTATTGGTATATTAATACTATTGTGACGAGCAGGGCGGGCGAGAGCCGTGAGGGAACGCGAGTGATAATGAGCGTCAGCTGCTCGCTACACCGGTCTCGTGTCTCTCACGGAGGAGCTCCGGAAGCATAAAAGAGGAGCGATGACAGTGAAGGACGAGAGAGGACCAGGCCTGGACTTTATGTTGTGTTTTATTATGTTTTACTTTCGTTTTGTTGTTTATTATTAAAGTTGCATTGAATGTTCGCTGGTTCCCGCCTCCTTCTTCCCATATTTATGAACCGTGTTACAACTATATATTATTTTTATTATTATTTTATATTATTTTTATATATTTTAAATCATCAATGAACTCTGACAAAGATATAACCCATTTAGTCTCAAATCACTCTTAAAAATGTACAGACTAAAGTAAACTTTTAAAAAAAGCTGACTGTCTACATCTGAATTGACCTTCTTCTCTACAATGTAGGCAGTGAAAAACAGTATGTGAGGCGAGCAGTATGTCCAAATACAAAGAGTAGCCAAAAACTACTTCCGGCGAGGAAGTGTGATGGACACGACGTTACTATCTCAAACCTGTATGAGTTTCTTTCTTCTGATGAACACAGAAGAGGATATTTTGAAGAATGTGGGTTAACCAAACAGTTGATGGACCCCATTGACTTCAATAGTATGGGGGAAAAATACTATGGAAGCCATTTGAAATTTTTTCAAAATTTTCATTTTTGGGTGAAATATCCCAAAATGCAATCCTGTTAGAATGTTCTGTTCTTAATTTGTGCCTTGAAAGAAAAGCAGAACTACTAATTTTCAAAATCCCTCAAATTGCAGGCTGGAGTGGCATTCTTTAAATGTTATGCGTGTTTTGTGAGGGCTGTAATTAGGGATTGTGTACCTGTCGTGATGTCCTGCTGCCGTGTCTTGAGCTCTTGAATAGTTGAGCTGTGGCGTGATGCCAGCGCCGTCACACTGGGCCTCATGGTTTCGGGGGAGCCGGGTTCTCCGGTCAGACGCTCCGTCTGAGCACAGAGATCTTCCACCTGCGGCTGAAGCTTTTCCAGCTCTGCTCTCCGAGCCTGACACACAAATACAGGACACACTTGCTCTGTTAGCAACTCTGTGTTAGGCTGCGAAAATCACACAAGGCATTCAGAGTTTTTTTTTTGGTTTTTTTTTCACTCTTAAAAGTAAAGCTTCTTCATTGACATCACTGGTGGGTCCATGAAGAACCTTTAACATTCATGGAATCCTTCCATTCCACAAAATGGAATTTAACCTCTTGAAAATGAGTTTCAAAAGGAGGTTGCAATGCCACAGAAGACCCATTTTGGATTCCCCAAAGAGCCTTTCAGTGAACAGTTAACCATTTTATGAATTCCACTATAAAGAACCTTTCGTGGAATGGAAAGATTCCATGGACGTTAAAGGTTCTTCATGGAACCATCGATGCCAATAAAGAACCTTTATTTTGAAGAGTGTATAGTGGGAAAAAGCACTTTAGATTTTTAAATGTTCTTCAAATCAAGACAAAATGGATATTTTAATAACTGTTCACTGAAAGGATCTTCGAGGAACTCTAAAAGGTTCTATTGAATTGCTGTGAAAACCTTTATTTTTAAGAGTGTCCGAATCTGATCTGAGAGCAGTATCTTACGTAAAGAGGTCTGGAATTTGACTGACCTCACAGTCGTCTCTGAGTGTCTGGAGTTCCTGCTGGTTTTCTTTTGCTCTAAACCCTTTTGTGGAGATCAACCATTTCTCCTGTTCCTGCAGGACTCCATCCACAGCCTTCAGTCCTGATAGAACCCCCGCCACCCGCTCTAGAACTTCAGCTCGGTTCCTCAGATCTTGGATCAGGTTCTGGCAGCTCTCCCATTCGTTACGCACAGAGTCCAGGCCAGAACGGGCCACCTCTGAAGATAGACCTTCTATAAAGAAACATTGAGTCGCAAGAGAACACAAAGACCAACATTTATCTTGAGGAAATCACCCATAATAATTCCATACCTTTCTCCAACTGTTCAATCATCTTCTCTCCTTTCTGCACCACCTCTTTCACCCGCCCCTCATTTTCATCAAGCTCCACCCCCAGGACCTACAGAGATGGGACAAACATATTCAGTAGGAGAAAATATCTGAACAAGTTAATGTTAGTGTAGCTCAACACAGTATGTCACCTGCAGTTTTTCCCTCAGGACAGGCGAATCTCCAGCGGCTCGGGCGGATGATTTCCATGCAGCCAGCCGCGACAAAAGCTTGGGAACATCAGTTTCAGCTCTAAAAAACACAAACACATCACACCGGGATTCACATGAGGGAGCGCTACAGCAGAACAACAGAGCAGTGTGTGCAAACATTTAAAAATGTGCTAATCATGAACATAACCGGAACAGCTGCAAATCTGAAATGCTTGACATTGTAATCGTCAAATCAATACCTCCGTAATGACATCACACAGCCTGTGTCAAACAGGTACAATAATCGCTGGATCACATGATTTGATATTTGGTGTAGCGCACTGCAGAGTAAACATCAGGAGTTTCTAATTATTGCAGCCTAAAATGACTGACTCTACAGCGGCTTTACTCAAATTGTTAGCGCGATTGCATGAACTTGATATATTAAAAAATGCATATTTAATAAATTAATGTGCTTATTTAAATCTAATTATGATTACACGTAAATATAAGCAATGTTTTGGATCGCTTGTGCAGCTACATCTCTCTGGCCTCATAAAAACGAACAGGTTGGAACGACAATAGATAGAAAAGAATGTTTTGAAATGATAACTTGGAAACATTAAACTCTCCATCGAGGGCCATGCCTCATATCGTAACGTTTCTTTCTTATTAAACTCTTGTATATAAACCTGATGCTGTCAATGGAATCCACTGCAGTCCAGCAGGACAGTTGAAAACAAGGCTTGGAATCAATGTTTTGTGCGTGAAAACCCATATAAATAAGACAAAAATGCAATATATATATCTATCTCCTAGGGTTTTTGTATGTTTGTGTTGGTCATACAATCTCCTGAGCTCGCCGTCTGTATCTAGATGTCGTCTTTTTGGCGGGGCGGGTGGTGGTAGGTCTCGGTCGCTACTGGTGAAGGTCTGCTCCATCCGTGTTGTTACTGTTGTGACCGTCTCCATGACAAACTTCTGGGACATCCCGGTCACAGACACTGCTTCGGTTACCTGCAAACAGAACAGACACTTGGAATCAGTGTTATATAAAAGACCAATGTGCACCAATACACACAAGTGAGATGTGTATCTGACCTGGCTGGAACAGTCCTCGAGTTTTTGGACCAGGTTGTCCCAGCGTTGGGTCAATTGGTCTGTGTCTGTCTCGATCCTCTGAGCTGCGGCTGGACTGCTTAACAGCACCATCACATCCTGTCCTGCGTCGGACAGAGCACTCAGGGTCCTCCGCTTCTGGGCCATATCCTCCTTAAGACTCTGCAATCGGTTCAGAGGTCAAAACACTCGGCTGAATATTGTTAGTTGTTTTCATAACCTTAGCTACAAATACAAAGTTCTGCATGTTTGTCTACTCACGGCTAATCTGCGGACGCTGCCGTTTATTTCACTGGGGTCTTTAAAATCACAGGTCTGAACTTCACTCAAGGCCTTCTCCTTTTCTAATAGCCACGATCTAAACAAACTCTGAATGGAGAAAAAGATAGAAATAATGAAACATTTAAATAAGTCAAGTGATGAGAAGAATAGTGCTTTGAAAGCAAAAAAGAAAAAGTTGATTTTCCAATGCAAAAATGCATCAATCATATGTTACTCCAAATAAAAAGAGAAAATAATCATATCATCCAACCCCTACACAGTACTTTTTACATAAAGCAACACTAATTTGCAGTAAAATCATAGCGAAAATCCTCTGATCTACATCACAGTTCCGTTTTAGTTAATACTGTTACTGCAGACTGACGGAAGTGGTCTAGACGGATGGAGTGGGAGAATGAAATTGTGTCCACTCTACACTTATGATGTACTGGGTCAATGGTAATGGCATCTGCAGATCATAAATAGCCATAATTCAATCTCACCCATTCCAGGATGCAGTCTGAACTGTTAAAAATAGCAACCTGACCCTTCAATGCATTCTATGAACATTCCAAGTCCAAGATAAGAGCACAACACAATGGGACCCAACACAGAGCCCTGAGGCACACCTCAGATAATTTTTTGGACAGCAGCTGCAGTAACATCAGGTTTATGCTGGATTTAAATTAACGTATGGATGGGCAAAAACAAATATATTTAAGTATTGTAGTAGTATTAATTAAAATTGTGTGACATTCATTTAAATTTTGTGTCATTTGACAAACATTTGACAAAGTCCAGTAATTATCAATGATCGTTATCTGCCTCATTATCAATTTTTGTGATGTTGAAATTTGGGATTTTCGGTATTAGGCCTCACCTGGTCGTCAAGCAGCCGCTGCCACACCAGCTGCATTTCCTCGAGTCTGTTCCAGCGTTCCTCCGTCCAGCGACAAACTGCCGCCCAGCGCTCCCCCAGTGACTTTGAAGAACAGATGGAAAAACAAAAAGAAAGTTATTCACTCATTTTCCGACTTTTCACACCCTTTTATGGCCTCTGGGAGTGTCAAAGATCTGTTCAGTTCCAAGTTTCTTGCTGCACTGCATCCAGTGAATTCTCAACACTGTGTCCAACATTAATAGAGCTCATTCCTTAGATCACTACACCCATGGAAGAAGCTGAAAACAACTTGGTTTGATTACCTTCGTACTTTAGTAAGAAGAAATATACTATAAGATTAATTCTTTTCTGCAGGACTTAACCACATCATTCATCTTCATCCCTAGTCAAACACTGCAGGTACTGTTAAATAACACACTTCAATTTGAAGCAAAATGTCTTTAGATAGTAGGAATAAACAATTAATCAAATTATGTATAATATCAGAAAAGTGTTCAGCACTCTGAACCGTGGTTTATGTTCTGTTTCATAATGTATTGTTTTAAAATTAGTCACCAAATGACACTCAAAAAGTTGTGGCATACAAACGAAAGATTTCTTTAACTTCTATGTCTGAAGACAATAACAGCTCTGACTCTCCGAACCGTCATCTTAGTTGCAGTAATTCCGACAAAAAAAAAAATTATCCTGCATGTCGTCCACTACCTGCAGTTGGTCCTCCAGGGCAGCGGTGGCGCTCTCCCCACTGTTCTCATCAACGACCACAACCATGTGCGTGAGAGAGTTCACCTTTACCTGCTCCACCTCCAGATCATTCTGCAACACCTGAGGATGTAGTGCAGTGAAAAAGTCAAAAGGTTAGGGTATAAAGCATACCGGTTTTTATTTACATTGTTCATTTTCTTCATTTCCTCTCAAAAAAGAAAACAATATGTATGCATGGATTATTATTCTTTTTATTTATTTAAACATTACTGTTACTGCATGTCCATTGAAAAAAGCACATTTCTGCACCAAGTATGAAAGTGTGCATGCGCGTGTCTCCATATATAGTGTGGATGTGGTACCCTATGAGACTGTGAGGCTCCTAAACATAAGCATGCGTGTGGGAGCAAACGTGTGTGTGCTCTTCATTCACTAGCTGAACAAACATGCCGAGGTCGTGTTTGCCCCTCGTTCACCGGGGCGTGTGCTGATCTGCTTATTCATTCTTCTCACAACTCAATCTCTCTCCTTTCAGCAGTCATGATAAATTCACAATGGAGATCAGAAAGAGAAACCTTTAATTTGCGAACAGGTTATGCACACACACGGGATCTCTGATGAGAGTCATTCATTAACTACTCGGGTCTCCTAAGCAAAGTTTTATTGCTCAGAGGTTGCCACTTAAAGAGAGTTTAATATCCAGTTTGTCTCATAATTGTCTAAATGTTTCCTAGTAATCTTTTTCTACGATCCATTTTTGGTAACACTCTATAAGCGTGCAGTAATAAAGTACTTAGAAATTAATAAACTATTAGTTAATTCATCAAATATGGTGTAGTCAGTGCTAATATATTAATAGGTTATATACAAATGGCAAGTTCTTTATTCATTGTCACTGCAATTAACACAAATATTATTGTTTAATTAGCTCATATGTGCTTTCTGACTTGATAAATGGGATGCATTTTAATTTTGAAGTCATCATGTACATGAGTGAACGATTAGACACGCTTTGTCATTGTTTGACAAAGACAGAGAACTTGAAACAAAAAGCGGGAGTGGTTGAGTAGGTCAGTTGTGATCAAGTAATACAATGCAACTAGTGGTCGACCAATACTGAATTTTTGAAGATTTTTTGAATTTATATATATATATATATATATCCAGAAAAACACGGATTTTTTTTGTGATTGTTGCGGGCAAAATTCCTTGGTTATGCGGCACGTTTTCTTAAAAAATGCGATGGGATATTTTTGCAATTTTATGCGATGAAATTGCGGGAACTTGCAAAAACTGCGGTTTGATGCAAAAGAGGAAAAAAGGTGATTCCCAACACCCTGTTCTCTCTAGATACTGCCTTCATGTCAAGAGTCATTTCTGATACTTCAAGATACTAAATCACTGAATATTGAAGTTCTCATTCTGATTTATTTCAGACCTTCATGAACACATGAATCAAACTTACAAAACATTGAGTCACACAAGTTCTGTCGCTTCACAAAAGGAATATTCAACAACTTCTGTAAAAATGAATAAATAAAATATAAAAAAATAAAATGTGTGCTTCCTGTTTTACAGAGGTAGAGATACAAAACACACATCTTCTGTTAAATGAAGTGCTTCCAATGCACAAAGTGAATCTCTTACTGCAGCGTGAATTATTTTACACTCTACTAATATACAGCGTCGTCTGCGGTCCGACACGCAAAATAATTCACCCCCACTGTCATGTGACACAGCGGGAAACTGCTTCGCTTATTTTTGTTGGCGAATGAGAATGATCTGCGTCTTCATCACGGTTTCACCGCGGGGTTTGCAGATGATGTGATGATGTTCACATCGCGTCATTACGTCACTTCATAAGGTTCCCATGGCAATAGGGGAAAATAATGGCGCTTTACTTGTGTGACTTTTTTGCAACGAAAATACAGGGATTGTGAAATCATGCTAGCCCCGCATATTTAGCTTGCTGAAATCGGCAATTTATGCGGAGAAAGTGCGGCGTATTTGAAAAAATGCGACCCTCGCATAAATATGCGGCTGATTTTGCATGAAATCAAGCAATCGCATAATCGCGTTTTTCTGGAGGGACTGGATATGTAACAACCACTAATCGCAGCGTTTCACACCATGACAGTTGGCGAAACCCAGTCTTACATGTATTTATAGAGAAATCAAATGTGTCCCTTACTTTGTGCTGCTCTATCTGGGCACGATATCCCTCCATGTCTCCTGCAACTGGCTCTGTCTCCATCTTACGGATCCGCCCCTCCGTCAGCGTCAGCCAATCAGAGAGCTGCTGGAGCTGCTGTTGTTGGAGGTCCATCAGAACCTCATGAAGTCTGAAGATGGAGGAGAGAGGTCACATTCAAGCACTCTCCACAAACAGAAGAGTTCGACAGGAACGTGCGTGTCCGTACCTGGACTGGCGGTCCATGCTGGCGACCCGCAGGTTTTCCCAGCGGGAGTTGAGCAGTGACATTTGTTCTCGGATCTCATCCTCCTCTTCCTCACTGAGATTGCCTTGAGCGATCAGCTGGTTCCCCGCCTGGAGCACATTACCCACGCTGCTCTGGTGGGCCGTCAACTCCATCATAAAGGCCTGAGGGCAAGAAGACACATCAGTGACCAGGACGGACGCGAACCGTCTTCACAGACGACTAAAACAGCACATGTTGAGCTCAGCTCATTCAGACTGATCAAACCTAAACAAGTTCAGGTTTGTTTACCACAGTATTGCCAGTGATGTTACAGGAAGGGAAGTTTTCTTAAAAAATAAGAAGTGATTTAATGAGCAGCTGTGTTGATGATCACCGTTTGAAAGTTCTTCCCCATGTCACACGTGTTTCAGGCACTTCTCTTGCTTTAAAACTAAATAATGCTTTTTTTAATTGTAGGATTTTGCGTTTGTCTAGAATTTAACATTAGTAAATGCATCGTGAACAATGAACAATATTTTTTACAGCATTTCTAAATCTATGTTGACATTCATTTATATATATATTACTGTTCATTGATAATTCATAACACATCAATGGTAATGAATACCTTTAACTTGTTTTATAAATGTCTTAATTTCTGTTTTTCATTTCAATTTTTCTATTTTAATGGTCTAATTAAATAAAAAATAATTTTAGCAACAATTTAATAATTTATTACAATTTTAACAAAAACGGCGCTTTACTTTTTCCCCAGATTACATTTTATTTTTATTTTATTTTCCATTTTATTTTAGTTATCCGAGTCCCAGTTGAGATCGTGTCAAAAACGGCCATTGCAACATCCAAATCAAACCAGCAACACGCTAATCATGACATGATCGCCTGAAGGTGTAAAAACAACACTTTCGCACAAACAAACCCTGTGCACATGAAGTCAGTGTTTGAAGGAAGTCTAGAATCCGCACTGCTTTCCCGTATTTGCCTCATTCTGCCGCTCTCTCTCTCTCAGTCAGTTTATGCGGCCTGTCAAAGGTCTCCCTGCCTCACAGAATTCCTCACATTCCTGGCATGTTGGGATCATGTTCTCTGAGAGCATCTGAACATGTCTTATATCATCTGGAGACGTATTATATCATCACAGAAGTGTTGACACGATGCCGGAATGTCTAACCTCAATGTAATACCATGAAAAATATCAATATGTTCCATATAATATTTTGCTACAACATTACGAGCATAAAATTCGATCATCAGCTTAATTTACCTTTGACTGTAATCAATGAATTTACAGTAACTTTGCTTAAAGCCTTTATATATAATGCAAGATATTCATAATGTACATTATATCTTTTCATAATCAAGTTAAAATGCATTATAATATTCACAGATTCTTTGTTACGTCTTCGTCATGTTTTAATGCATTATACTTTCTGAAGGTGTATTATAACGTACTATAACTGTGGTTGCAACTATTTGTGATTATTAATGCATTAACATTACTTTTATAACGCTTTATACATAAAGGCTTTCAGTAAAGTTACTGAATTTTCCTATCAACTGAAGCTCACTAACATGAACAATACATTTATTAATCTTTGTTCATTTTAGTTCATAAAAATAACATCGTTCATGTTAGTGCATTAATGTATACAACGCGTGATTTTAATAATGTATTAGGAAATGTTGAAATTAACATTAATTTAGATTAATAAATGCTGTAGAAGTGCAGTTTATTGTTTTTTACCTTACTTTTACCTCACTGTAAAGTGTTACTGAAATCCTATTGGCTAGGTTTACACATTATTAATAATATTAATAATAATAAAATATTAATATTATTCTTATCTTCTTATTTTTATTTCAAAGACAGAAATATATTATTATTGTTTTACAATTGTAGTGTAAAAAAAAAAGAAAAAGTATTTCATAATAATTATAACAATAACTTGAACTTTTATTTTGGAGGGAAACTGTAAGTTTCGCTTCATTACAATTCATCCATCCACAAAAATGTTGGAAATTACTTAATTAAAAACACTGCGATGTGCGTTAACTCGCTGAAAAAGTGAAAATATATCAATATTCTTTTTTTAATATCATTAAATAAACATGTGATAATGCCAATTGTGGAATAATCCAGGAATAATCCTGGGAAAGAGACTATAATTTCCATCATTATTCACTGGAAGTGTGCGGGAGAGTTTGCGCGTGTACCTCATGCGTGTGGAACTGCTCTTTGACCTCCTCCACATCATCAGACACGTCGTCCTGCATGTGCAGCGTGTCTTCGGCCGACAGCAGCCAGGTGAGCACCTCCTCCAGAGTCATCTGATACGTGTCCAGATTCACCTCCATCTCCCCCTCCGTCAGTGTGCTGGGCGTCTCTGCCCGCGCGCCGCCCGCCTCCTCTGGCTCTCCGGACAATCCCTGCGCAGGAGAAGAGTCACCGAACTATTATTTTATTATTAAATAATAATTAAGAACGTAAAAACAGAGGATCGACTTTTCCATTGAAGGTTCAACATTTGTGTGACTTTGTGTTTGCATGTGTGAAACGCAGTGATGAGACACGAGAACAATAAACGAAGTCCGGTGCTGAATCAGAATGTTCATGTACACCGTGAGCGTGAGCAAATTATGGAATAATTTTCATTTTTGGGTCAACCATCCCTTTAGGACACTTTAAAGGACCAATGACATCAGCATGGCACTTTATACATCTCAGGCCCTGTTTCCTCCCGGTGTTTAGAGGCGTTTCAGTCGATCGGATCACAAGTAAACATTCCCGTTTACAGCTGGTGTTTTAATCTGTCAACCTCTTCTGTCCTGATGTCTTCGAGGGGAGTGTCAATGGCGGGTAAATGTAAGGGTTTTTCAGATCTTTCGATCTAATGGACGGAATATCTCACGCATTTTACAGATGAACGCACCGGAGAAACATACGGAGAACATCGGCTTTAGTTTCTGCTCCGACAGACACGAGACCAGCCGAACGCTGTGAGTGTGTGTTAGAAATCAGGAATGGTGGGAGAACATTGTGCTTGGTACATTTTTCATCGTCAGTCTTCAGCCGACAAAGTTTAACTCCCGTCTGGCCAGAGCGCTTCCCATAATGTTTAGTGTTAGAGGACGGAGAGCAGACGTCTTTAGAGGCTGTTTGAACACAGTCGACCACATGAAAAGCAATCCGGTCGGATGAGTTTTCAACTACCTCTAGAAGTGGTGGAAAGAGGACGAGCTCAAAGCATTTAAACACCCCATCTACACCTAGAGTCGTCCACTTGTGATCCAATCGACCAAAACGCTTCTTAACGCTAAAACACAACCCCACATGCACAAAGCATCAATTCTGCAAATGTAAAAATGTCTTAACATGGATGTAATGTCAACTATATGTTCTGTTGACACTCCACTAAATTATTAAGTTATATTAAATTAGCAAAAGACTGAAAGGGATATGAATATATTTATATCTCTATGTAAATGAAAGACATTAAGACAACTACGCACATTTTCCATTATTATTACCATAATGTAAACTATAATATTGACATTACTGAAAATTCTTTGTACATCATGATAGTGAACTAGCATTCAAAAGACTTTTTTTTTGAAAGAAATCTCTTATTTTCACCAAGTCTGCATTTATTTGATCAAAAATACAGTAATATTGTGATTTTTTTTACATTTTTGAACATATAGTAAAGTGTAATTTATTCCTGTGATCAAAGCTGAATTTTCAGCATCATTACTCCAGTCTTCAGTGTCACATGATCCTTCAGGAAACATTTATGATTATTATCAGTGTTGAAAACGGTTGAGGTGCTTCATATTATTGTGGAAACATTTTTTCAGGATTGTTTGATTTAAAATAGAAATTTTTCATACCATTAAAAATGTCTTTTCTGACACCTCTGATCAATTTAATGGTTTTCTGGGATGCGAATTTTGTCCTGGACGTGTTTAGTGAGAATCACTCAACATCTGCAGTGCGACGGCCTACAATCAGGGCTGGTTCGGTTACTTTTAAAATGTGTTTCACCACAGATTACAAAATACATGCTTTAAAAAGTCATTTGTCTATGACAAATTAATCTAAATACTTAATCTAAATACTTTAGAATACTTTGGAATACTAATAAGTGTGGAACAAACACAAAAAAGGTCATTGCAAGTTTTAATCTCACAATTCTTACTTTTTCCCTCAGAATTGAGTGATATAAAGTTGCAATTACGAGTTATAAAGTCAGAATTATGAGATATAAACTGACAATATTGAGAAAAGTCAGAATTATGAGATATAAACTGACAATATTGAGAAAAGTCAGAATTATGAGATATAAACTCGCAATATTGAGAAAAGTCAGAATTATGAGATATAAACTCGCAATATTGAGAAAAGTCAGAATTATGAGGTATAAACTCGCAATATTGAGAAAAGTCAGAATTATGAGATATAAACTGACAATATTGAGAAAAGTCAGAATTATGAGATATAAACTGACAATATTGAGAAAAGTCAGAATTATGAGATATAAACTCACAATTGTGAGGGAAAAAACAAATAGTGAGAAAAAGTTGCAGTGACGAGTGAATTATAAAATGACTCACAAAACATAAAAACAGTCGTGGATCATCAGGTCATGACAGGACAGTTCAGCTGACAGTTCATCCATTTTTTTATAAATTCAGTCATTTTGTCTTGTTCAGGACAGAACTAAATAAAAATAACATTTTTATGATCCTCTTAAAAGTATTAAAATGTTGATGAAACTTAACTCCTCTTTTTCAGACGGTCAGAGTCAGAGAATCACCAATCGCTGTTTAAATGACATTAAAACTCAAAGTAATCACTTTGGTAATCTAAAACACTTTTCAGATGTAACTGTAATCTGATTACCACCCATTTAAAATGAAATACAGTGACTCAAATTTTGTATTTTAAATACTAACTAAGTTACTTGTATTTCGTTACTCCCCAACCCTGCCTACAATGCTACCATGAAACAAGCACAAGAGAATCACTTATGGGAAAAGTCATTACAGAAGTTAAAGAGTCTGAAGCACACACTCAAAACAAGCAGCGCTGCTCTGACTCTCAGCCAATCACAGACCGTACCGCTATTGGCACGTGTTCTCAGCTGACTAGACAGCATAACAGGGCCGGTCATGTGATATCTCCCACATTCTCAGATGTTTATGTCCCACGCCCTTAAAACTGACAGCTTTTCTAAAAGCGGCGACCTACATTCCTCCGCACGCCCCGGCCAGAAATGTCCCGCTCATTGATGAGAGTGAAACACTAATCGACCGGGGATTGTGCGGAGGATTTTCTTCATGGCGTGAACGCCATTGTGCTGTATAATAAAAGAGACCGAAACAGGTAATGAATCCG
The DNA here is from genome assembly GCA_038088235.1 of Zacco platypus. NCBI lineage: Eukaryota > Metazoa > Chordata > Actinopteri > Cypriniformes > Xenocyprididae > Zacco > Zacco platypus. The sequence goes on from CM076067.1 coordinate 1,939,137, forward strand.
TCTGATCTGAAATCTGACATTGGGGGACCAAACGGCACCACACCCGAGAACCCTGGGAAAAATGATAGCGGAGAGATACAAAATAATAAACTTAGACTGATAACTCCACTCTGTTTTTAGAAAAACAACACGACAGGAACAAAACCATAGTACCTTAACCACACGGTATTGCCATAATACAAGTCAAAAACAAGGTTTTACTAATGTGCAAGTAATAAAAAAAAAGCACAGAGCTGCCATGATCGATGTCAAGAACACAGTATTGCCATGGTACCACATCAAAAAAAAACACGGTATTATCACAGTGCAAGTGACATGGAATCATATACAAAACACACGGCATTGCCAGAGTCCAAGTCAAAAAATATAGGAGTACAATGAATCATGGCATTGTCGTGATGGATGTGAAAAACATGGTTTACTTTTGGCACTTTTCTGCCGGTAAAAAAACATTAATAATAAACTGAGCGGTGAGACATCATAATGTTCAGTAGAAGAGGCTTAGACGCCATTTCAAAAGACTGGATCTCATCTGAACAAAGAAAAACAGCCGACTTGAATGTTAACAGAGCTGAAAGAACATTTAAACTGCTAATAATAGCAATTGAGTCCTCAAACGAGGCTTTGTTCCTTGAATAAATGCACAGAGAACGGCCCTCATCTGGAGGAAAAGGTCATCTGATGAAAATATTCCGCTGGAATTCCCAACTTCATCCCACATGCTGGATAAGAATGTTCTCTCGGATCGACTGTCAGCCTGTGTGCACGGAGGGTGATGAAGCAAAGCTGGAATAAGCAGCAGTGAAACCACCCAAACGTCCAGCAGATGCCCACATCAACCCTGCACAGATTCTGAGACCTGGTCAGCAGTCGATCACACCCATCCGGGACTGTGACGAATTTCAGTTTGATTATTCCAGTTTAATGATTACTGTCAGGCTCTTGTGCTGCAAAGTTGTGAGAATGACAACCACATTTTGCTAAATTACCATTCCAAACAGACTTGTGTCAAAATGTGCAAGTGGCATTAAATACAAGAGGCTGTGAATATAGTCTTGGTTTAAACGTACAGTGAAAATCATGATTCACTCATTGCTTCAGAGATCTTACTTTCATGTACATTCTTGATAGGACAACGGTCATAGCTGAAGAGATCTCGCGTTTTAAGATCAAAAAATACATGAGAATCAAAGTACAAAATCGCTTCAATGTACATCTAGAGGAGAAAAAAATAGTGCTGCACTATTTAAGGGAAAAATCGAATTGCATTTTTTCTTGAGAAAAAAATATGATTACAATTTAAAGTTTAATTAAAGTAATAAAAAAGCTTCAGATTTGCTGTGTGCCTGTGAAGGGTTATACAGGGTAACACCATGGGTCAAATACAGGTCAAACGTTTGCACATACTGAATCACTCTATTGCTATTTTTCACATTGTGGAATAATAATCAAGTCATCAAATTTTAAAATAACACAAAAGGAAGTATATGAATTGTGTGGCCAATGCCTGAGCACAACGTCAACGTCTTCCATACCGAAGATCAAAAGGTCAAAAGATCAAAGATCATGTCACATACAAATCCAGTTATGATAAATGTCCATATAAGCAGGATATTACCATGGTACATCTCCTAAAACATGGCATTACCATGATAAATGTCCATATAAGCATGATATTACCATGGTACATCACCTAAAACATGGCATTACCATGATAAATGTCCATAAAGCAGGATATTACCATGGTACATCTCCTAAAACATGGTATTACCATGATAAATGTCCATAAAAGCATGATATTACCATGGTACATCTCCTAAAACATGGCATTACCATGATAAATGTCCATAAAGCAGGATATTACCATGGTACATCTCCTAAAAACAGTGTATTACCATGATATATGTCCATATAAGCATGATATTACCATGGTACATCTCCTAAAACATGGCATTACCATGATAAATTTCCATATAAGCATGATATTACCATGGTACATCCCCTAAAACAGTGTATTACCATGATAAATGTCCATAAAAGCAGGATATTACCATGGTACATCTCCTAAAACATGGCATTACCATGATAAATGTCCATAAAGCAGGATATTACCATGGTACATCTCCTAAAACATGGTATTACCATGATAAATGTCCATAAAAGCATGATATTACCATGGTACATCTCCTAAAACAGTGTATTACCATGATATATGTCCATAAAAGCATGATATTACCATGGTACATCTCCTAAAACATGGCATTACCATGATAAATGTCCATAAAGCAGGATATTACCATGGTACATCTCCTAAAACATGGTATTACCATGATAAATGTCCATAAAAGCATGATATTACCATGGTACATCTCCTAAAACAGTGTATTACCATGATAAATGTCCATAAATGTATGATATTACCATGGTACATTTCCTAAAAACAGTGTATTACCATGATATATGTCCATATAAGCATGATATTACCATGGTACATCTCCTAAAACATGGCATTACCATGATAAATTTCCATATAAGCATGATATTACCATGGTACATCCCCTAAAACAGTGTATTACCATGATAAATGTCCATAAAAGCAGGATATTACCATGGTACATCTCCTAAAACATGGCATTACCATGATAAATGTCCATAAAGCAGGATATTACCATGGTACATCTCCTAAAACATGGTATTACCATGATAAATGTCCATAAAAGCATGATATTACCATGGTACATCTCCTAAAACAGTGTATTACCATGATATATGTCCATATAAGCATGATATTACCATGGTACATCTCCTAAAACATGGCATTACCATGATAAATTTCCATATAAGCATGATATTACCATGGTACATCTCCTAAAACAGTGTATTACCATGATAAATGTCCATAAAAGCAGGATATTACCATGGTACATCTCCTAAAATATGGCATTACCATGATAAATGTCCATAAAAGCATGATATTACCATGGTACATCTCCTAAAACATGGCATTACCATGATAAATGTCCATAAAAGCATGATATTACCATGGTACATCTCCTAAAACATGGCATTACCATGATAAATTTCCATATAAGCATGATATTACCATGGTACATCTCCTAAAACATGGCATTACCATGATAAATGTCCATAAAAGCATGATATTACCATGGTACATTTCCTAAAATATGACATTACCATGATAAATGTCTTTAAATGTATGATATTACCATGGTACATCTCCTAAAATATGACATTACCATGATAAATGTCTTTAAATGTATGATATTACCATGGTACATCTCCTAAAATATGACATTACCATGATAAATGTCTTTAAATGTATGATATTACCATGGTACATGTCCTGAAAACATGGACTTGTACTTGCATTCAGCTCTGCAAGTAAAGAAAACTGTGCAGAAGTATCTGAGTGAGCTCGAGATCCACCCTTCTCTGACAGCGTGTTACAATGTAGCACAATATATACGCTGGACAACTGTGTGACTCACTCTACCCAGTGAAAGCAGAAGGCAGAGGGGAAGAAAGAGTGCGCACGAGAGAGAGAGAAGGAAACTGGTAGAAGTGGAGTGATTTATTGGCACTAGAGTGTGATGCCCATTTTCCACCGGCAGTTCCTCATCAGAAAACATTAGAAAAACAACAACCTCTTTTCAACTGCCATTGCATTTATTTGCATCTTGTGCATTTTCTGAGCAGGAAATCCCATAGTGCACTTACATGTATTTGATGAAAGCCTACACCTACTGCTGTATTGAGTCAAGAAGATTTCCTGTAGTGTTCACACTGAGCTAAATAAACAAGTGGCTGTGTTAAAAATATCTCTAACTCCGCTGTGTACAATCATCTGAACAGCTGAACCCATCTGTTAAAACTCATACTTCCCATTCGCCATCAGGACCCTCAATATTAGTTTATAAACAGAGTCATTAGACTAATGCATGAAGGGTTTTGTGTTTGTTCAGCCACTTACACTTTCAGCAATAAGAGGACTTACGCTGATGTCTACAAGCATCGGAATCAACACCTCAAAATAAAAGAGCCTCAATATAATTAAAGTCTTCCATGTCTGTTCACATCAGCTTTCTGTTTCTGCATTTCTTTTGTTATAAATACGTTAAATGAGCAGTAACATGACAACTGTGTTTCAAAACCTAGTGTGATGACTATGTAGGCAGCATGTTAAGATGTAGCAGCCTTATGTTACTGATGCAAAGATACAAAATCATCTTCAAGCCCAATTTTAAAGCAGCATCAGCAATATTTGTGTATTATGCTCGTTTGAGCCTCACGGCGTTAGCTTAGCAACATGCTAACACATACTCAATAGAAATTGTGCAGTTTCCTGTGCGCTTTGCATTCGTAGTTTTAAATAACAGCAGCGGTTCTCGGCATGTGAATAAAGAGGAAACCGTACTGATTGGCCAGTTTTGCTTATAAGGAGAACACATATCCGTGAAAAATATTTGAGTGAACAGGCCTTTAGCCGCCGTGGAACTACAAAACTTCTTCCGCCAAATGCAGTGTGACAAATTACAAGACACAGGAAAGGGACGTCTTGAAAATGGTATTACGAGAACTATATCAGTTTTAATAATACAAATTCTTTAAGAAAAAAGCTAAATCACAGATATAACGATAACACTACAGAGAAACTAGATCACTGGAATCACTTTCAGAACAATTTTTCCAGCTGACGAGCGATAAAAACACTGACAACCAATCAGAATTTTGATTTTAAAGAGCTTGAGAATTAAAAGCAGCAGATGAATGGACTTAACAATGAACAAAATGTAATCATCTGTTGGTGTGGATGCGAATACATTTCTTGGCACGAACAGGCATTTTTACCAATCGACTCTGATTGAAACCAACTGCAAAGAGAAACCAAATTGCTCAAGAACTGAACCAGAACCTTTTCTCACATGCGACTATTTGGGCACACGATACAAAACCTCAACCCAGACAGCACAAGTACATCTCTGTTAAACAGGGTTTCATCTGGAAAACATCTACGCAGGGTTGGGTCGGTTACTTTTAAAATGTATTTCACTACAGATTACAAAATACATGTTTTATGAAGTAATTTGTAACGTATTTCGTTACTCATTACTCAAGTTTAGTAACTTAATCTAAATACTTTAGAATACTTTGGAATACTAATAAGTGTGGAACAAACACAAAAAAGGTCATTGCAAGTTTTTATCTCACAATTCTGACTTTTTCCCTCAGAATTGAGTGATATGAAGTTGCAATTGTGAATTATAAAGTCAAAAATATGAGATATAAACTCACAATATTGAGAAAAGTCAAAAATATGAGATATAAACTCACAATATTGACAAAAGTCAGAATTATGAGATATAAACTCACAATATTGAGAAAAGACAGAATTATGAGATATAAACTCACAATATTGAGAAAAGTCAAAATTATGAGATATAAACTCACAATATTGAGAAAAGTCAGAATTATGAGATATAAACTCACAATATTGAGAAAAGTCAGAATTATGAGATATAAACTCACAATATTGAGAAAAGTCAGAATTATGAGATATAAACTCACAATATTGAGAAAAGTCAGAATTATGAGATATAAACTCACAATATTGAGAAAAGTCAGAATTATGAGATATAAACTCACAATATTGAGAAAAGTCAGAATTATGAGATATAAACTCACAATATTGACAAAAGTCAGAATTATGAGATATAAACTCACAATATTGAGAAAAGACAGAATTATGAGATATAAACTCACAATATTGAGAAAAGTCAAAATTATGAGATATAAACTCACAATATTGAGAAAAGACAGAATTATGAGATATAAACTCACAATATTGAGAAAAGTCAAAATTATGAGATATAAACTCACAATATTGAGAAAAGTCAGAATTATGAGATATAAACTCACAATATTGAGAAAAGTCAGAATTATGAGATATAAACTCACAATATTGAGAAAAGTCAGAATTATGAGATATAAACTCACAATATTGAGAAAAGTCAGAATTATGAGATATAAACTCACAATATTGAGAAAAGTCAGAATTATGAGATATAAACTCACAATATTGAGAAAAGTCAGAATTATGAGATATACCTCAGATACTAAATTCACAATTACAAGAAAAAAGTCAGTATTGCAAGTTTATATCTCCCAATTCTGACTTTATAACTTGCAATTGTGAGTTTAAATCTCGCAATTGTGAGAAAAAGAAGTCAGAATTGTGAAATGCAAACTCACAATTGTGAGGGAAAAAAATAATTGTGAGAAAAAGTTGCAGTGAGTGAATTATAAAATGACTCACAAAACATGAAAACAGTCGTGGATCATCAGGTCATGACAGGACAGTTCAGTTGACAGTTGGGCAATTTTTTTATAAATTCAGTCATTTTGTCTTGTTCAGGACAGAACTAAATAAAAATAACAACATTTTTATGATCCTCTTAAAAGTATTAAAATGTTGATGAAACTTAACTCCTCTTTTTCAGACGGTCAGAGTCAGAGAATCACCAATCGCTGTTTAAATGACATTAAAACTCAAAGTAATCACTTTGGTAATCTAAAACACTTTTCAGATGTAACTGTAATCTGATTACCACCCATTTAAAATGTAACTGTAATGAAATACAGTGACTCAAATTTTGTATTTTAAATGCGTAACTAAGTTACTTGTATTTCGTCACTCCTCAACCCTGCATCTGCTGTGTGCAAACATCTGATAAACATCTTAGAAAAAGCAGTTTTGCATCACTTAAAGGCATTTTCTAAATGTCTATTCATCATCTGACAGGAAATGTCTAGGCATATTCCAGATGAGCAAATCAGCAGTCAGCTGTGTATCTGATGCCAACAGTCTAAATGCAGACGTCAATAGACGTCTCTGTGATGTGTGTGTTGATTGACGCTCTACCTCGAGTAAGCATGCGTGTGTTTGGGTAACCAGCGCACTTACGGCATGTCCCTCATCGTGCTCCACCTTATAGCGTCTGGGCAGTGTCTCCACCTCTCTGATGTCATCCAATGTGATGTCATTGGGAAACACGGCGAAGAGTGAGGTCACGTACATGATGATGGACTTCTTATCTGGCAACTGCACCGCCACATCTGAGAAACACACAGAGAGACGGTGAGTGAATGAGGGTGTGTGTGTCTGTGGAGTTGAGGCCCCTCTGATTAGTTATGGCTCATGTGAACTTGTGTTCAGGAAAAGCCATGTAATCCAATCAAGTCCAGATGATTAGTCTCAGGATCTGGGCTCTGGAATGTCCTGGACCGCCGTTTGTTGACCGGCATTGTTTCATTGGTTCGACTCAGATTGTCCGCTTCAGGCGTAAATAGAAATCTCCAAATAAGGCCGACATTAAATCAGCTGAAGATGACGGTCAAGCACTTTAACGATTCTGTCGACTAAAGGCAAATTCTGCAAAAATTTGCGGCAACAAAGGTCGATCATCCAGTGCGATTATCTAATTGCGAAGGCTGTGATTTAATCAAATAAACTTGCGCCGTGTTCGTACACGCGAGCAGCTCATGATACGCCGTCATCACACGCATTTGGAACTCAAAATGTATCAAACTTCAAAAAAAAAAAAAAAGAGAGAAGATTTATTGGCTCCCGGGGGTTTAGAAGCAAAAAAAATGTTTGATGATTTAACTTATACAAAATAAGACAGCCATAAATTTTAGTATTGTAATTTTACAGTTGTAATAAGTTCAAATTAACATTAATTAAATTAAAATTAAAATTATTATACTTTTCTTAAATGCTGTACATAATTTTTTTTTTGGTCACTTTAGATCAGGGTCCAATTCTCACTATTAACTATGACTTTTGCCTCAATAAACTCCTATTGCTTATTAATATCTATTAAGATAGTTCAGTTCAGGTATTGGATGGATTAAGGGATGTAGAACATGATCATGCAGAATAAGACATTAATATGTGCTTTATAAGTACTTAATAAACAGCTAATAACACAGTAATAAGCATGATAATCAACAACCAGTTAATAGTGAGAATTGAAAGTGTTACCATTTTATTTATTTCAGAGTGAAATATAATCAATATAAATATTTATTTTTTAGAATGTTTTTTAATTTTTATTAAGTAATAATAATTATCATTGCTATTTTCCTTTTTTATAACCATATTGATGTAGAAATTACAAAAAAAAATTTGTGCAAAATTTGTGAAGCCCAACAAACAAACACAGCCAACCAAGATTTTTCTTTTTAAAATTGCATTATAAAATGCAATTGCAATTTTTACCAGGAAAAAAAATGAAAATTTTGATAAGTGTATACGATAAATATAAGTGTATGTATGAAGCACTGCTGACTTTCAAAACCAGGAATGCAGCAAATCACTGAGAAAACTCTGATTATGCACTTAAATGAATTTCATCTTTAAACATCTGCTGAAAAACGAACAGTTTACAGCTGATGTCACGATGATTACCTTCTGGATCCAGCAGTCTCTCAATGTTGAGCTGATCTTTGGCGAATGTGAAAGCGTGGTCCAGCCTCTCGACCGGGCTTAGCTGAACCACTTCCTCCCAGCTGAACCCGTGAGGCCTGGAACAGAATTCACATCTGGGATTAGCTCTAGCGTTCACACACGAACCTGAAGTCATTCACCCTCAATTTCTAGTCAAGCCTCAAGTCAATACTTCTAAATATTAGGTAGTAGTAACATTGACAGCAATAGTGTGTGAACAGAACCAGATTCTGCTGTGAGTCTGGATGAAGCTCACGGGTCGAGAATATTAAAGACGTACAATCAGGTCCATGAATCTAGAGTACGTCTACAAACTCCCAACCTCCTTCCCGTGTGTGTTTGGTTATAATATCTGTTAATCCGATAGCGCTTTCAGCTGCCAATAAGAGCGTAGCTGTGTTTAACACACTTTTTTGTTTAAACCTATTACGCAGATTTTCCAACAAAACCAGAGCAGAAAATGTGGAAAAAGTCTGTGGATTACATCTGGGCCTCCCGACTTGTTCTCAATCCCTTCAACATTTCACATTACTTACATAAATGAATAAAGATTTCAGTGATCGCAAGCATTCGAATGTGCAAACATGTATGAAACCCTCGGAGAATCGGCATTTTTCTGATAACAAATTCAGGATCAATCGAGTCTTCTGGTTCCATGCGATGTTTAAACAGAACTCAAAAGCACAGGTTCAGACACACGGCTCACGTCTGACGTGATCAACCCAAACAGACGAACAGCTATGAACACAAACTCTCTTGACCTCTGACCCAATCTATACGCTCCATAGCCTTTCCCTAGGGACCGGCTGACAGCAGTCTAAACTATTACGAGTGCGTGTGTGTGTGTGTGTGTGTGTGTGTGTGTGTGTGTGTGTGTGTGTGTGTGTGTGTGTGTGTGTGTGTGTGTGTGTGTGTGTGCACGTGTTACCTGAAGTGGTGTAGGATGGCGTTAAACGCCAGGCCGTCCGCCCAGCTGGTGGTGAAGTTGAGCACATTGACGTTGTTATAGTTACGGGTGCAGTTTCTCACCCAGCTCAGCAAAATCTTCTCGCTGTTGGTCTGCTGAAGACTGGACATCACATCCTTCATGACGTCCTTGACCTGCACACACGACATTTTACTCGTAAAAAAGGCCCATGTTGTCACGATTATCAGTCAAGGTACCTGAGTCACCACTAGAGGGCACTTCACACTGGACACTCACTCACTCACTTACACTCACATCCAGTCACACAAACTACATTTCCCAGAAGCCCCTCACCCAGTCACTGATCACCCTGCCAGCTGTAGCACATTACCTGAGGTCTGATTCACATCACACCTCTATAAAAGCACCACTCACACTTCCAGTCGCGGCGAAGTATTGTTCTGCTAAACCCAGTCAATTTACGAGCGTTATAGTCCCGTTTTTGTTTTCCTGTTTTCGATCCTGCCTGTTTTACCCGGTGTTTGATCCTTGCTGCCTGCCTCGACTACTGCCTGTATCTTTGACCACGATCCTGTCTTGTCTCCTCAATTCCTGTTTGCTGATCTGTGACCATTGCCTGTCTGACCACGTCTTTTCCACGTCTTTTAGATTTGGATCTAAACCTGCTGCTTCCTCATTACACATGTAAACCACAAATGCCTTGTTGTCCGTGTTTTCTGACCTGCCAGTGCAGTATGATACTCCAGATGAGTCCGAGAGTAAGCTTATGATTCCCATCTACGATATCAGTCCCTCCGATATTCACCAGATCCACCTGAAAGAAAAAAAGAACTGTTCATACGACACATTTAAACAAAAAGGCAATAAAAACTGTGTAAAAATAAACAATGAAAAACATGTTTAAGTTCAAATAGAACTGAATGGATACAAAAATTTCTTCATAAATGTTTCCTGTGCAAGAATTAAACAATGCAAATAATTCCGAGGGGGAAAAAAAAGACGTTTTGTACCACTTCAACTACAGTTCATTTGAACATTTAATAAAAAAATCTATTAAATGTTCAACATTCAAGGAAAGACACTCACGGTGAATAGGGTAAAAAATTAACTAAGATATCCCCATAGTTCCCCAGTTGAGTGATTACATTAAACATTGCAAACATGTTTTGTATTACAATGTTTAAATATGCAAAAGAGGCATTATCTAATTAAATATGCACTCATTTGCATACATTTCTAGAATAAAAATCTGAATATTGAAGCCAGATTCAAAATTCTTTGTTTTTGGCATAATAGAGTCAAAGGTTTTTAAAGTGGGAATTTTGGATCTCTCTTTTTATCACTGCATAAATCAGAAAATTTTCTCCATTTTTTTTTTTTCAGGAATAAAATGTTGTATAAAATCAGGAGAATTATCCAACAAACCCCCCCAGTGAAAACCTTCAGAATATAGATATGAATAAAACTGTAAAGTCAAGTTCTGCTGAGGTGGAGATTTCTGATTTCTGAAAACTCATTTTGAGAAAACGGCCTTTAAAGATGTGTACCGTAAATAATCCACAGATGCAAACAGATAAAGTGTTATAAAAGACAGCATGTTTTCTTTCCAGCCATCAAAAAGTGCAAAATCTCAAAATTGACATGAATGAAAAAACTGTTCATTGTTATTTCATGTTAGTTAATGCATCAATGAGACCTTACCGTAAACTGTTACCAAAAATGATTTCCATAATCTTTCATTGAAGTATGTAATAACTTTCTCCACCTCTGAAACGTCCTGACCAACAATATTTCCTAGCTGAACTCAAAAACATCACAAAAGCTCAATTTTTCGCACACCGTGTCGTGTTGAAATGCAGAAGCGTGCTTCCGTACGGAATATATAAACACGCAATTGTTCAAGACCTGCTATTATTAGCCATTATCTAAACTCTGAGAAATGTGAGAGTTCAGAGAGGATTATGGGTCCTGTCAGACTGAGCTCATCGCACTGATTTACAGGTATAGATTAACCAAACCTGCACTTATCCTTCAATGAGTCCACTTAAGTTGTCACGTTTGCTTAGAGAGGCGACCACAAACACAAGCCTCTCTCACCAGTGAGAGTGAACCGATCGAAATCACTGCGTCCCAAATCACGCACTGTCTGAGTAGGTAACGAATTTGAACGTGACCGTACTTTGTCCTTTATAGTATGAAGGTAATCTGGACTTACTGCATCTGCCATGTTGTCATAGTCAGGGCTGGGTCAGTTACTTTTAAAATGTATTTCATTACAGATTACAAAATACATGCTTTAAAAAGTCATTTGTAACGTATTTCGTTACATTACTCAAGTTTAGTAACTTAATCTAAATACTTTAGAATACTTTGGAATACTAATAAGTGTGAAACAAACACAAAAAAGGTCATTGCAAGTTTTTATCTCACAATTCTGACTTTTTCCCTCAGAATTACGTGATATAAAGTTGCAATTGTGAGTTATAAAGTCAGAATTATGAGATATAAACTGAAAATATTGAGAAAAGTCAGAATTATGAGATATAAACTCACAATATTGAGAAAAGTCAGAATTATGAGATATAAACTCGCAATATTGAGAAAAGTCACAATTATGAGATATAAACTCACAATATTGAGAAAAGTCAGAATTATGAGATATAAACTCGCAATATTGAGAAAAGTCAGAATTATGAGATATAAACTCGCAATATTGAGAAAAGTCAGAATTATGAGATATAAACTCACAATATTGAGAAAAGTCAGAATTATGAGATATAAACTCACAATATTGAGAAAAGTCAGAATTATGAGATATAAACTCGCAATATTGAGAAAAGTCACAATTATGAGATATAAACTCAGAATATTGAGAAAAGTCAGAATTATGAGATATAAACTCACAATATTGAGAAAAGTCAGAATTATGAGATATAAACTCACAATATTGAGAAAAGTCAGAATTATGAGATATAAACTCACAATATTGAGAAAAGTCACAATTATGAGATATAAACTCACAATATTGAGAAAAGTCAGAATTATGAGATATAAACTCACAATATTGAGAAAAGTCAGAATTATGAGATATAAACTCGCAATATTGAGAAAAGTCACAATTATGAGATATAAACTCAGAATATTGAGAAAAGTCAGAATTATGAGATATAAACTCACAATATTGAGAAAAGTCAGAATTATGAGATATAAACTCACAATATTGAGAAAAGTCAGAATTATGAGATATAAACTCACAATATTGAGAAAAGTCACAATTATGAGATATAAACTCACAATATTGAGAAAAGTCAGAATTATGAGATATAAACTCACAATATTGAGAAAAGTCAGAATTATGAGATATAAACTCACAATATTGAGAAAAGTCAGAATTATGAGATATAAACTCACAATATTGAGAAAAGTCAGAATTATGAGATATAAACTCACAATATTGAGAAAAGTCAGAATTATGAGATATAAACTCGCAATATTGAGAAAAGTCACAATTATGAGATATAAACTCAGAATATTGAGAAAAGTCACAATTATGAGATATAAACTCACAATATTGAGAAAAGTCAGAATTATGAGATATAAACTCACAATATTGAGAAAAGTCAGAATTATGAGATATAAACTCACAATATTGAGAAAAGTCAGAATTATGAGATATAAACTCACAATATTGAGAAAAGTCAGAATTATGAGATATAAACTCACAATATTGAGAAAAGTCACAATTATGAGATATAAACTCACAATATTGAGAAAAGTCACAATTATGAGATATAAACTCACAATATTGAGAAAAGTCAGAATTATGAGATATAAACTCACAATATTGAGAAAAGTCACAATTATGAGATATAAACTCACAATATTGAGAAAAGTCAGAATTATGAGATATAAACTCACAATATTGAGAAAAGTCAGAATTATGAGATATAAACTCACAATATTGAGAAAAGTCAGAATTATGAGATATAAACTCACAATATTGAGAAAAGTCAGAATTATGAGATATAAACTCACAATATTGAGAAAAGTCAGAATTATGAGATATAAACTCGCAATATTGAGAAAAGTCACAATTATGAGATATAAACTCACAATATTGAGAAAAGTCAGAATTATGAGATATAAACTCACAATATTGAGAAAAGTCAGAATTATGAGATATAAACTCACAATATTGAGAAAAGTCAGAATTATGAGATATAAACTCACAATATTGAGAAAAGTCACAATTATGAGATATAAACTCACAATATTGAGAAAAGTCACAATTATGAGATATAAACTCACAATATTGAGAAAAGTCAGAATTATGAGATATAAACTCACAATATTGAGAAAAGTCAGAATTATGAGATATAAACTCACAATATTGAGAAAAGTCAGAATTATGAGATATAAACTCACAATATTGAGAAAAGTCAGAATTATGAGATATAAACTCACAATATTGAGAAAAGTCAGAATTATGAGATATAAACTCACATACTAAATTCACAATTGCAAGAAAAAAAAAGTCAGTAGTGCAAGTTCATATCTCCCAATTCTGAAGTTTAAAACTCGTTTTTTCAGTTGCCATTCATAAATCCTTTCCCAGGGCCTCATGGGATAGTAAGGTGTCCATCATACGCACACTTCAGAATCTGGAAATAGATTCGGTCATCCGGGGACTTTCTATGTTGGCACACTATACAGCATTCGATTTGGGACGCAACGAATGGGTGTGTAAAAGCCCTTATTGAACCGCCAGCGACATCATTAAGTGAGCGGCTGCATTCACGGGAGATTACTGGAGCAGGTGTGATGAAACAACACTTAAACCTGCACTAGACACAGATCCGGTTTTGCGGGATTACAACCCAGGAATCTGGAGAGCTCAGCTAATGACAGGGTCACGATCGGCCAGGACAATTAATCAGCCAGCATGTGCGATACCCGTTTCCACTCTGTGTTTTTAGTGATTTGTGTCCCTATATTTGGGTCAGCTGCGAAGTCTACTGACAAAATCATGCTCGCTTGTCAAAATAATATTGAGTGAATTTGGAGTAAATGGACTGCTCGCCTTGAGCTTCATTACACACCAAGGACAAAGATCTGGAATATGAATGAATGTGACAGGATTGTGCAGATTGTTTACAGCATCTGTGTACATTCGTGCGTCTGACCCCAAGCCATCACAGCATAAAGACAGAGGACACGTCAAAACGTAGAGACCTTGCCGACAAAAACCACACGCTAACGTCCCTAAAAGACACACAAGAACTGTAAAGCGTTTTAATTAGACTGCCCTTCCTCAGGCCGCGTCTGTCAGCTGATACGAGGGAAGAAATAAAAATAATTTCGGCCCGCGGCCGAAGCCCGAGAGTCTCCCGGCGGAAGGACACATGGGAAGGTAGAAACAGAGACTCACGCTGTTCTGATGAAGGACCTGCAGGACTCGGTTGACGTTGTTGAGGGAGTGACTCAGGTAGAGCCGCGCTCTTTGGTCTGAGAGAGAGAGAGAGACAGAGAGAGAGAGAGAGAGACAGAGAGAGAGAGAGAGAGAGAGACAGAGAGAGACAGAGAGAGACAGAGAGAGACTAGAGAGACATAGAGAGAGACAGAGAGAGAGAGAGAGAGAGAGAGACAGAGAGAGAGAGAGAGAGAGACAGAGAGAGAGAGAGAGACAGAGAGACAGAGAGAGACAGAGAGAGACATAGAGAGAGAGAGAGACAGAGAGAGAGACAGAGAGAGAGAGAGAGAGAGACAGAGAGAGACAGAGAGAGAGAGAGAGAGAGAGACAGAGAGAGAGAGAGAGAGAGAGAGAGAGAGAGAGAGAGAGAGACAGAGAGAGAGAGAGACCAGAGAGACAGAGAGAGACAGAGAGAGAGAGAGAGAGAGAGAGAGAGAGAGAGAGAGAGAGAGACAGAGAGAGAGAGAGAGAGAGAGAGAGAGAGAGAGAGAGAGACAGAGAGAGAGAGAGACAGAGAGAGAGAGAGAGACAGAGAGACAGAGAGAGACAGAGAGAGAGAGAGAGAGAGAGAGGACAGAGAGAGAAGAGAGAGAGAGAGACAGAGAGAGAGAGAGAGAGAGAGAGAGAGAGAGAGAGAGACAGAGAGAGAGAGAGAGACAGAGAGAGAGAGAGAGAGAGAGTTACTCCATACAGTGACAGATTTACAGTCCAAAAAGAGTCACGGTATGCATGACAGTACTGTGAAATCTTTGAAATGGCTTGGAATAAGTCTGGATGACAGACAAAAACACAATAAAAGTTTGGGATTGATTACAAGAGGATATTTGAATGTTTTTTTTTTAAAAGTCTGCCTCACTAAGGCTGTATTTATTTGATCAAAAATACATTGTGGACTGTTAGTACAATTTACTTTTTCTATTGTGTTAAAATGTGATTTATTCATGTGATCAAAGTTGAACATTTCTGATTATTATCAGTGTTGAAAACGGTTGTGGAAATCGTGATAAATTTTATTTTTCAGGATTATTTGATGAAAGAACATTATTTGAAACAGAAATTATAAATGATCACTTGCTTCGTTGCTGAATAAAACTAAACCATGGACTCCAAACTTTTTGACAGTAGCGTAATTCTTTTTTCCTTCTGACAATCTTCAGAATATATCTTGATATGTATTGTATTTACTGTAAAATTAAACAAGCTTTTTTTAATCAGAAGAACAATTTCACTCAAATTTTATTCAAAATGTTTCATGCAAGAATTAAAATCATCTTTTCCAGTTTTTCACTAAATGTCCAAAAAGAATATTTCATTTTAATTTAGATGCACAAATATAACTATTCAGAGTAATAAACAGCAATATTTACCTGGATGCTTTATTTATAAAAACATTTGTTTGTTATTTAATAAAATGTATAGGAGTGAAATCAGACACTTTTTGCCATCGACATGGCGCAGAATTCACCCCTATATTAAAACAATAATTATAATAAATTATTATAATTAATAATATTTTATTTCAAATAATCAACATATTAAATAAAAAACGCAGCAACATTTTTTTTTACTATAAGTGAATCACTGAATCAAGTTTCAAATGAATCATGGAAAAGAATCAAACTCCACTATCTCTCATCATCGTGTTCTTTCTCTCATTGAGTGATTTAATGAAAACCTAATGGCCAAAATCATCACAAAGATCCGGTATATATTTAATTCATCACCCAAACCTACTTCACAGTACTGTGTAAATACCATGAAAATGTCAATGGTTCAGTTTCAGTGTCTGATACGATTCACTGAATCAAAGTCCCACCACAGTCCTTTACATCAGTGCATCCGGAAAGTATTCTTACACCTTCTCGAAGGTCTACAGACAATTCCTCGGACTTCATGGCTTGGTTTGTGCTCTGACATACGCTGTTAACTGTGGGATCTTATTTAGACAGGTGTGTCTTTCCAAATCATCTCCAATCAACTGAATTTTGAACCCACTGAAGGTGGAGCCCAATCACGTCCTAGAAACATCTCAAGGATGATCTGTGGAAACAGGCTCAAGTTTGAGTGTCATGGCAAATACTGATGTACACGTGATTTTTTCGTTTTTAATAAACTTGCGAAGATTTCAAACAAACCTCTTTCAAGTTGTCATTATGAGGTATTGTTCGTAGAATTTTGAGTAAAATAATGAATATTTTGTATATAATATATTTATAAAATTTAATGCATTTTGGAAGAAGTGAAGCGCTGTGAATACTTTCCTGTATGGGTGACTGTGAAAATCAAACACGGACAATGAAAACGTGTGCAGATGTAAATCAACAGGTCGCAAATGATGAAGAAAACGGATGGAGACGAAACCTACAGCCTCTGTCAGCTCTCAGCTGTCACTCAAACCGTCTGTGTGTGTAATTCAAAATTAGTGTTTGGTTGAGGCTAAATATAAACGCATAGTTCAGAAACATTACACTCAACCACTATTCAAACCCTCCCAACCATCACACACACACACACACACACCAGTGTGCTTCCAGTCAGTCCCTCCAGGAGATCGAGGAGTTTTCTGCCGTCTCTCAGGTCAGAGAACATGTCTTTGATGGGCGTCTTCCCCGTCTAAAACAAATGACAAAACGTTAATACATTCATTTATCGAGTTCTTCTTCAACAACAAACAAGAAAACAAACAAAGCATAACTGCGAAATCAACCCGACTGCATATAACTGGGATATACAACATTGTAACATCCAAGAAATAACACATCCCAGCTCTCCCGGAGGGTCTGGGAGTCTCCCTGATGCCAGCAAATTAAATGCAGTATCCCAGAACTCGAGCAAGAGAGAAGCCCTGTTTCCACCTGGAATTAAGATGTGTTTTCGGTGAACCTGGTATCATCACGCTCTCAAACACACCTCCTGTGTTCACATTTAGTCGCAATAATAATAATAATAATTATATATAATATAATATATATATGTATATACACACATTTAGTCACATTTCACTTTGCTCTTCGTCACACTTCACATAATTTTCACTTTCGGTGGATGAAAACTATTGAAGGAATGAACACGTGTCGCACGGCTAACGCAAATGAACATAATATGTCATTTATTCTTTATTTCGCTGTATTCATCATCTCCCGGAAATGAGTTTAAGCAGGATGGGACGCTTTTGCGCGTGTCCTCCGTCACGTGAAACTTCATCTCCACTGAAACATGACGGCAGTGTGTTCAGTCTATTTATGCAAATCAGAAGCCAGGACTGAACTGATCTGTTTGAATCACAGAGGCTGATTTGCATATTGCAGACAGAAAACGTATTGCACTTCAAATCAGCTGTGTTCTGTGTGAATATATAGTCAAATGTCATTTATATCCTGTGATTAAAGCTGAATTTTCAGCATCATTACTCCAGTCTTCAGTGTCAATCCTTCTAAAATGATAATTTATTATTTCTTTTTGTGAAAATTGTGAAGAACCATTCAGAAGAACCCCATTTATGGTGGCACTTTTTACAGTCCTGTTCCTCATGGACATACTGTGTACTCATTATAGTATTTGCAATAACTATGTCATAACTATGTACTAACCCTAACCAATGCAGTTACCTTATATTACCCAGTACTTTCTTACGCAAGTACACTGTCAAATCTTTTGTAACATTATAAATGTCTTTATTTTACAGTCCTGTTCCCCACATACATACTATGTACTTATTACAGAAATTATAATAACTGTGTAATAACTAGGTACTAACCCTAAACCTAACATTAACCCCTGTAGTTACCTTATATCACTCAGTGTTTTGATAGGCGAGTTCACATACTGTAAAATAAAGCGCAACCGTCTTTACGGTGACTTTTGGTTAACTTAATATGTCCTTGCTGAATAAAAGTAATTTGTTTTTTTTTTAAAAATGTGTAGATATTTATTCTTTTGGACGATTTTCAATCTATAGACTGATATGAATAGCTGATGGTCCGATGAACCCTTAAATGTGATTAATAAAAATGAGAACATTGGTGTCCTTTATATATATTCATCATGAGGTGACTGTGTTATAAGACTCTCAAGGTTGAGCTGAATAATACACAGATTCACAACACACAGCAGAACAACCTCGACTGCATTATTGCTTAAGGGAAGAACAAAGTTTCACATGTCTGGCAAACTTGAGCGGTTCCTGACGAGACGGCTGCTCTGAGACCAGCCGTCAAAGCAGAAGTTCAGAGGTTCAGTTCTTCCGTTACCTTGGAGAACTGTGCGTTGATCCACTTTGTGAAGGTCTTCTTCTGTACGGCATCATGTTCATCTGGAAAGAGAAGAGAAAGTTAGAAAGGATTTAAATGGCACATGGTGGCCAATATGACCAAAATCTTATTTCACAATATGAGAAACATCTAAATATAGTTCTTTTTTATTAAAAATAATAAAGCAGTTAATTATAAACAATAGGGCAAATACAATATAACAAATAAAGCTTTTCATTCTACAGAGTTCTGCAAATTTTCCACCACAAAAAAACTCATGTGGGACTACTCTTAACTACAGGTCTTTAAACCGGCGTATGAACTGCAGGATGCCTTGAGGTGTGAGTCAAGTAAGGGACCAATAAGATGCTTTCTTGGAGCTGTCAATCAAAGCTGACCCACAGCAAGGAGGCGGAGTCTAACGCAGCATCAATTCAAAACTTTACAGCATTAGTGTCAATGTGTCTGTTGTCCAAATATCCCTGTCTGAATGTACACAGAGCCTGTGCGGGATCCTGTTACCATGGGACAAGATTCCCACACACACACACACACACACACATAACAAAAATCATGTTGTAAACCACCTTGAACTCTAGAGGGATCAAAGGTTAAGACCACCAGCCTGCCGGGTTGCCTGTGTGTGTGTGTGTGTGTGTGTGTGTGTGTGTATTCCCTATGTTATGAGGACCAAATGTCCCCACAGGTGTAGAAATACTAGTAAATTTTGATCTTGTGGGAAAATTTTTTTGGTCCCCATGAGGAAACAAGCTTATAAATCATACAGAATTATCTTTTTTTAAAATGTAAAATAGCAGAACATGTTGTGTGATGGGTAGGTTTAGGGGTAGGGGTAGTGTAGGGGGACACAATATACAGTTTGTACAGTATAAAAACCATTACGCCTATGGAATGTCCCCATAAAACATGAAAACACAGTGTGTGTGTGTGTGTGTGTGTGTGTGTGTGTGTGTCAGGAATGCACCGCAGGCAAAAGAGACGGTGTGAAGGAGAGTACACCACAACACACACATAACCTCACACCACCTAGCAACGAGAAACACATCCATCACAGACAGGAACAAATCTATCATCATCAGGGCAGATGTCACCGGTCATCTTCACACATACCGACACAACTAACGGCTCCATCAAAAACTTCTTTGGGTAATAGTAGATAGCCTATGCCTAGTCTTAAGACCATTAAGTAAATTAGCATAGTGGAATTTTCATGGCAATTATCCTCCAATGCCATTCAATTGTCATTACCATAATGTCTTAAAAAAATATTTTATTTCATTAAAAACTTACTATTATTGTAATGCACAAAAAAGGTATTCTCCTTACCTAATGCAAAAAAAACCTCATCATTCTCATTACCGTAGTTTAAAAAGCCCATTCTCAACATGTACAGCAAATATAAATCATCATTGTCATCATTATACTGTGAAAAAATCTCATTACCAAAATGTCAAATAAACTCATCATTCTCATTACCGTAATACAAAAAAAATACTTATTACCGTAATGTCAAAAAAAAAAAAAAAATTCTCATCACCAGTGTTGGGGAAAGTTACTTTAAAAAGTAATGTGTTACAATATTACATTACACCCTAAAAAGGTAACTAATTGTGTTACATTGTTACTTATGGAAAGTAATGTGTTACTTTTTCCTCACCTGTGCTGGGCTCGCTCGTTTGTGTTAGAACGACAAAATGAGTAATATTGTCTGGCAAATGTAGAGCCTTTCACACCTAAATGAATTGTGTTTCACTGTTTTTATACTTTTGAGCTGAATTTTGACCCAAACACGTTTTCCTGAGATTCGTCTGCAGACACTGTCAATTAGGGCTGCAACAATTAATCGATAAAATCGATAATAATCGATAATGAAAATCATCAACAACGATTGTCATTATCGATTAGTCGGGTCTGCCCACGTGCACGCAAAACGTTCGCCAGTCTTGTCAAATTACAGCACTGAATAACGCATTTCTATGGACAAAATGCATTTAAAAACAGTGGAGGAAACAGAGTGAGCTGCTGCGGGAAAGGTGCGTGATCCAAACTGCCCAAAACATGAGAACTCTTTATTTGAAGCTTTAAGCTCCGTGTTTAGCATGGCTTGCCCTGTCAGGCGCTTGACAGATGCGCACGCGTCCTCAGCGCAAAACGTTCATTCTACGGCTATATCCTTATCAGTACATGTTTCAAATTCACGCAAGGATTTCCGTTTTGCATAAAGGTTTGTCCTGACAGTCTGCGTTAAACTTCAAACTTTACATTACTGAATGAGCGACTGACGGAACGCGGAGAGAGGGAGACAATTAATGTTCAGCGCAAAAATATTCATTTTGCTGAAATATCTGTTGTTGACAGTTCAGTTTAGGTTTAAAAATCAGTATGTCATTCAGGAATTCATGGGAGTAGTAACTGTAAAGGGATAACAGCATGTAACTGAATAAATGTAAGACGTTTCTATTATTTACAGGATAAAGAAATGACAGTAAGAGGTTATGTGTGTGTTCCTGCAGAACATTTCTCTTGCCTGTTGGTTAACACTGAGTTTGTGTTTTTGATTTTCTTTATTATTATCTTATTTTTTTAATGTAGAGATTTAAACTATATTCACTATATACAGTGCTTAAATTTATTAGACCACCGCCACCTAAACTAATGGTACTGGTGATTACCAAAATCATTTTGATTTTTCTGTAATGGTTCATACACCGGTATGTGTAAACTGTTTAGTCACAGTAGTATTTCTAATGCTAAAATATAAATATTGTCGTCATGAATTTTCAAATTTACTGTTTTACAAGAAAGACAGAAAATTGGGCATCTTTTTTCAGTCAATAACAGAGACTGTGGAAAAGTACATGAAAACAATGCCAGCAAGAGTGCAAGCTGTTATCAAAGCCAAAGGAGGCCAAACAAAATATAAAGTTTTTTTGGACATTGTGTTAATAATGACTTTTTGTCAGATCCCTAAAAATATTTGTGTTCTCGTTTCTGTGACGGGTGGTCTAAGACATTAAGCACTGTATGTGTTCATAGCATTCATTTGGCACATTTGTTTAAAGAACATTGAGCAGGATGTGAAATAATGTGTTTTTTGTCAATAAAATAATAAAAAAAGAAAATTAGGATTTTTATCCGATTAATCGAAAAAATAATCGGCCAACTAATCGATTATCAAAATAATCGTTAGTTGCAGCCCTACTGTCAATCCTACTCAATGAGAGATTTTACAACGGTCAGAAATATGCAATGAACAACACACACATCCTGCTCTATCACACACACAAGCAAACACTTGCCTTTTATCTAAACCCTGACATTCCTAGAGTGACTCTGCAGCCCGTGCTCAAAAACTGTGTGTGTTGTGTGTGTGTGAGAGTGTGTGTGAGTGTGTGTGTGTGTGTGTGTGTGTGTGTGTGTGTGATATGACAGCCCATCAAACTGTACAGTGTTCATGAGGCATGTGTGCTATGCTGCATGGGACAGAACTGAGTTACAACTCACTCAGAGTCCTTTAGCAATACACAGACAAGCTGAGGCCAAAGTTCACAAAACTGTCATTATGAGACAAATTATCTCTATGATTATGAACAGGGCTCAGTTTAACAGCAATGAGGGAAAAAATTCCCATAGACTTACAATGAAGAAAAGACCTCAGCCATATATAGAGAGCACAATATTTATATTTCTTACTTCTTTAAATACAGCAAAACATCTGTGCATTTTTAATTATGGCTGTACAGCAACTGCTTATATGGGATATTTTGGCATGGGACATTCCATAATGCATAAAACTCCCATAATTGAGGCGGTGGTTCCACCTCCCCTGTGAACTCCTGCCCGAGCTTGTCTGCGTGAAGACAGAGATCAAGAAAAACACTCGTTTACAAAGAGGAATTCAAAAACACAGACTTATAAACAATATGACTTTCGAAGTGAAAGTTTGATATACAACAACATTCACAAATTCATCGACAGTCCCTCCACAAAATCATCATGTCATGACATCACAAGCTCATTGGCATATTACCGCCCACATTTACATGTCCAAATCTACTCAGAAATGAGCAACTTGACCTGCTCTGACAATATTACTACACCAGAGGTTAGCCAATCACAACGGAGCACATTTACATATAAAATTCTTAAAGGCACAGTAGCCACAATT